>CM040123.1:231714187-232232866 GCA_022559845.1 Amorphophallus konjac | reverse complement strand
CAAGGTGGCTGATGCCTTGAGTCGGCGAGCATGTTTGCTTACCACCATGAGTGCCGAGGTCATAGGGTTAGAGAAGATGAAGGAGGCCTATGTTGATTGTCCTGACTTTGGTCAGATTTTTACCACCCTCCAGGCCGGACCCTCGAGAGACCTTGATGAGTATGTGCTTCAGGAGGGTTACCTCTTTCGAGGTAGCAGGCTATGTGTCCCCCGAACTTCGGTTCGAGATTTCTTAGTGTGGGAACTACATGCGGGCGGTCTAGCCGGCCACTTTGGCCGGAACAAGACTATTGAGGCAGTGGAGCATCGATTTTATTGGCCGAGCTTAAAGCGCGATGTTGCTAACATCGTGGCTCAGTGCCGTACATGTGCTACGGCCAAGATGAAGAAGCAAAGCTCAGGCCTTTATACGCCTCTTCCCGTGCCTGATGCCCCGTGGCAGGATGTTAGTATGGATTTTGTTTTGGGATTGCCACGTACCTCTAGGAAGCATGACTCGGTCTATGTTGTTGTTGACCGTTTCTCGAAGATGGCCCTCTTTATCCCTTGCTCAAAGACTTCGGATGCTTCTAGGGTAGCCCGCCTTTTCCTTACTCATGTGGTGTGCAAGTTCGGGTTACCTCGCACTATAGTGTCTGACCGTGATGTTAGGTTCACTTCCTATTTTTGGAAGACACTATGGCATATGATGGGTACGCATCTTAAATTCTCCACTGCATATCATCCCCAGACAGATGGTCAGACCGAAGTGGTCAATAGGAGTCTGGGTGATCTTTTGAGGTGTCTTGTTAGGGATCGCATCGGGGATTGGGATCTCATCCTACCCATGGCTGAGTTTGCATATAATGATTCGGTGAATAGGTCTACCGGCATGAGTCCATTTGAGATTGTCACAGGTCGTAGGCCTAGGAAACCCGTTGACCTTGTCCCCATGCCTATCCATGCTAGAGTGTCGGAGTCGGCCGAGTCGTTTGCTAGGCATGTTAGGAGTTTGCATGACGACATCCGTCGTCACATTGAGGCCAGCAATGCACGGTACAAGGAGTTAGCCGATGCCCACCGACACCACCGAGAGTTTCACGAGGGCGAATATGTCATGATCAGGGTAAGACCTGAACGGTTTCCCTCTGGAACCGTTAAGAAGTTGCAAGCTCGCAGAGCCGGTCCCTTTAGAGTGTTGAAACGCGTTGGATCCAATGCGTATGTTGTGGACCTGCCCGAGGAATATGGTATAAGCTCTACCTTCAATGTATCGGATCTTGTTGCATATAGGGACCCAGCGGTGATCCCTAGTGAGCCTTTTGAGCCATCTCCTCCCCTTGAGAGTGATCCCACACCTGAGTGTCCACTTCCACCTCCAGCCCCTTTTTCACGGCAGCGTGAGCACATAGATCGTATACTGGACGAGCAAGTGACAGTTACCAGGAGTGGATCTTACCCGCGCTACCTAGTGCGATGGAGAGGACGGCCCGCTACCGAGGACACATGGATCACACATGGCGAGTTGCAGCGGATTGATCCGGACCTTTTGGAGCGATACAGGAGCGATGCAGACCCTTACTCGACAGGGTCGAGTTTCTCCCACCCGGGGAGAATTGGTGCGGACACCCGAGCAGTTGATCGGCATGACACGCCGAGCCACCGGTACCGCACGCGGAGCATGACACGAGCCACCACAGCATCCATCTGGCTCGGAGACAGCCTGGAGACTCCGCCTTGAGCTTCCCCATTTATTATATTCAGTTAGACTTTATGTGTGTTTAATTCGCATTTATTTCGTTACGTCCGGTTGGCCATTTTGAGTGTAATAGGGGCTTACGAGCATTTCGGACCCCGTGGGCCCCACAGGCCTCCCGGGCCCCACCCCATTGGGCCACCTCATCCCAGGGTCCCACGTGGGGCCAGTCAACATGCCACATGGGAGCATCTAGAAGGTTGACTTGTATTTGAACACATGGGGGACAATGGACTTAAAAAGTCCAAGGAGGCTACCTACCTCCCACCTACCATTTTCAACCTTCCACCACCCCCCCTCTCCTTGGTCCAAGGGCCGCCCCCCCCCTTTAACATTATATTGTATTTTGTGTGTGTGTCACATGCCATCCTAGCCCTTCATCCCCATCCCTTAGATCCAATGGCTATGGATGGATGTGAGATGTAGACTATTTAAGGTTGTAATTTCCCATTTTATGCAATTAATGCCATTTGAAAGTTGGAAAAAAATCTCTTGAGCAGGCCTAGGCCGCCCCCTTCCTCTCTCCCTCTCCCCCTTGCAGCTGTGAAGGCTGCCTCTTGGTGGTGTGACTCCACCCTATCAGTTCCGGTCGCCGCCGCCGCCGCCACGAGTCGCCATCGCCACCGCCGGAGTTCTGTCCATGTAGTACCACAGCAGCTTCTACGAAATTTCAGTCTCAGCCACGGCCTCAGATCGAGCTGAGAATTTTACTGGATGTCCCAGAGATGTCCAGAACGTCCTCAGAATTTTGGTTGGTCATAAAAATCTCATTTAGTATTTTTTTATTTTCGTCCAATCTCAGTTTCTAGATCTATCTCCTGTCTGTTTCCATTTCCACCCGCCCGGAGTTTTAAGTCTTAGGTCCCCTTTTTGATTTTTGTTAGTTCGCCCAATTTTACTGGGCATTCTGTCCACTATCCCCTCTATCCCCAAATTTTCTTGAATTTTTGTGAGTCCATCTTATATTTTACAAAAATCGAGTTCTTCCCTAGCTACAGTACTTTCTGCCAGTTCCCAGATCTGACCACCAGACACTCTAAAAATCCTATCAAATCACCACCATCTCGGAATCCAATTCCAAAAATTGTCCCAGCGTCGTGGTTTAAATATCTATCACGTCGAAGAAGAGCTTGATGTCTGAATCTCACTGTAAGTAGGCGGTCAACGGCCGTTTATAGGGAACTAAGGTGCTGATCTGAGAGTTCTGGAACTATGTAACAGAGAATTGAAAATTAGTTAAGGTCCAGGTCCGCAGAGGTTCAGAAGATTCCACTGGCCCTAGGTTGGAGGATTTTGAGTCCTCTTTCCAACGGCACTGGTCTCGTCGCATTCCGGCGACGGGGCCGACCGCAGCGGCTGTTTTCGCCGGAGCGCGCGCAGGGAAAACAGAACTGAAATCCGTGGGCAGCCATTCCACAACTTGAAGATCGGACCCGACCGACCACCAATCGGTGTCTCCGGCCGACCGCCGTCCGTGGAGGCGCGCCACCAGGGGTCTCCATCATAGTGGGACCCACCTCCGCAGATCAGGAGGACAGCGCCATCCGTGGGTCCCACGGGCCCGCAGAACCCGCCGTTCGGGAAGCACGAAAACACGGAGTTCGGCGCGTCGAGTCGACATCAAGATGCTGCCTGTCAACCTGATTTGCGTGATCCCTGGGGCCCACATGTGACCTTTTACCTCCCTGCGTGGAGTGGGTCGAATCCTTTTGTACCGCTGTGAATTATGTTAACCGGGGGTCCGTAAGTCAGCCGGGGTGTCTTCGCCACGCCGGGTGCGTGGAGGTAAAGGTCTTAACTTCTTGGCGTTACATTGCTTAGCTAGTATACGGTCTTAGGCCGCTGCCGAGAGTGTAGGTTCCTAGCCCGTGTGTCCATGTCACCGCTATGAGCGTGAGAGTGACCCGTCCCGCGACTCGATCCGAGTCCGGAAGTGAGTCTGACTACCTTGAACTCTGCCGGTTCCTTAACCGCGCACGATCCACGCTTTCCCTCGCATGGGACGCCGAGTGAGCTTGTACTTCTGTTAGCGACGTTTTGCCACTAGGAGCTCGTAGTGTCGGGCTTAGTGTCTCCCTGGTGTGTATTGCTGGTCGCGTCTTCATTTAGAGTCCGAGGGTGGCACTGTATAGTGTCGTCTCCCGTGTCCGTCCCGCATCAGCCGAAGTCCCTATTGGGCTTCTTAAGGTTGGCAATAGCTAGCTTCACATCTGCCCAATTGATTCTCCCCTCATCATTCATGTCATATACCCAATCCTGGAATTGGAAGCAGTTGAAGATATCATGGCCAGGAGTTCGGTGATATTGGCAATACCTGGAGGTGTCGGCGTTGGGAGGGACCCGATCTCGTTGAGGGGGAAGCTGAATGGAGTCTGAGGACATAAGGGCAAAGAAGATGTCACCTAAAGTTTCAGGCAACGGAGGATAAGAAGCCCTTTTTGGTCTAGGGGGGCTGTAGCTTTGAGGTGGAGGGACGTTGGAATAAGGCTTGGAATTAGCTTGCCTCTGGCTAGCCGTAGCCTGAGTGGGATGGGAGGCCTGGCGATTGTTGGTCTTGAAGGATTGGCCAACTACATTGACCTGCTCATTTACTGTGACACCCTCGGTGGTGGGGACAGTCGGGGTCTTTCTACCCTTGGTGCGAGGCTCAAAGAAAGGAGCAAGGTAGAGTCCCTTACCTGGGCTTGAACTATCCGAGCTCGGTTGTAGAGTTGGTGAAAGGTATGGAGTTCACTAAGCATTAGGATGGCCCTAAGCTGTGGAGTGGCATTGTTCACTAACATGGTGACAGCTTGGGATTCGGGAATAGGAACCTTCGTCCTAGCAGCCATGATCCTCCATCGGTTTGCAAAGCTAACGACGTCCTCATTAGGCTTCATTTTCTCCGTGACTAGGTCAAACAATGTGGGGGAAATGGATGACATGTGACCAAAGTGAGCGAGGAATCGCTCGGAGACTATATCAAAATTAATGAGATCGATAGCTGGCAAGGATGCAAACCAACGTAGGGGCTCGCCCTCCAGGGATTTTTGAAATACATGGACCAACAAAACCCTATCGTTGAGCCATTGATGGGAATCCATAAGGAAACCCGAAAGGTGATGGTGAGGGTCGGTGGTACCATCATACCTTTTGTACTTCAGAGCCTTGAATCCGAGTGGGAAATAAGCATTGGGGAGCTTACAATATTGGGCTAGCGAGTGGGGACGTGAGTTTGGCATACTCTCGGCCACTGCCTGCCGAATGTAGCTTTGAATCTCCCGTCGGAGTGATAGGTCCATTCCTTTCGAGGGGGCACCCATGGTTGGTGGAGTTGGGGGTGGCGGAACCCTTTGTGGAGGTGTCTGAATTGGATTGGGCTTTCGGGAATGGGTCCGCTCGTGGACCCTTGGAAGGGAATTTGAGCACGGGAAGGTGTGACATGTGGAGACATGTGTGGGACAGCCGGAGCCTTCCCACGAGAAGCCATCGTGGCTAAGTCCGCGGGGGAATAACGGGATAACCCGCTAATCAATTCCTAATCTTCGTGCGGAGAGAATGTTGGAGCCCGCGGGCTACCATGACCATGGTCGCTCGGGGAAGAAGAAGCCGGATCGGCGTGGACGGCCTCATTTGATGTGGCCGAAAACATGCCTATGACGGCATCCAAATCATTATCCTCTATTTGAAATAGAGGATTGCCCCTAATTCCGGAGTCAAATTGGGGAGGAAATTCCTCTTCATAACCTGGATTTGAATAAACTTTCTCCATCCTAAACCAATTAACAATCGGTTTAGAATAAAGAAAATAAAAGGTGTAGGGGAGGGGGAAATGTTCCCAAACATAGCCAAGTGTAAGCACAAGCAACGTCCCAATTCTTTTTTTTCTTTTCTTTTTCCACTTTTTTTTTGCTTTTCTTTGTTCACTCGGAGGAGAGAAGGGAACTAAAGGCATGGGATGAACTCCGGGAGCCTAGGTGAAACCTCACTCAAAAAACCCAAGGTGATCTAATGGGACTTCCGATGGTACAACCTGCCTGGCAACCGTGTGGAAATTCACGGTTCGTGAGGACTCACGGAGGTTCCCGAATGGACTGAACCAACTGCACTCGAGTGGGAATCCTCGGGTGAAGGGTCCAATTCCAACGAGAGGGTTTCCTATAAGGGTGATGCCGGCTCTTCCTAAACCCAACCACGTAGCTTTAACCTTTAGGAATTAGCCACACATTACACAAGCACAAAAACTAACAAAGTGGAACAATGTTTAACCAAGACAAAACACTGTTATGGGAGAATACATGAACAGGACAGAGGGCTGCCAAGGTGTTGGTCATCCACAAACCTGGGCAGCCAGGTCGATGGTCGCCTGGGGACCAGGGCGGCCAGGGTACTGGTCACCCAGGAGATGGCCTAGGCGGCCACTGGGTTGGTCGCCCAGAGGCCTAGGCGGCCAAGAGTCTGGCCTCCTTCTGTCCAACTTTCAGAAAATAAAAATAGAGCTACAGAAATTGAACTAATGTAAAGGCATGGTTTCATTAATCCTTGACTTCAAGCATTAGGGACTTACAGTAGGTAGTAGAGGGTCCCACCATGATCGCCACTTCACTTGTAGGCGCCCGGGATCGGCGTTGTTTGTTGTTTTTTTGTGTTAAGGGGGAGGTGTTGGTTGGAACGTACGGATGGACGTATCCTGAGTACCTACAGAGGAACAAGAAAGAACGTTAGAATGTGATTGCCAGAGGTGTTTACCTGAAGCTCACAGGGGTGATGATCGCGGGGAGATGATCCAGATGGGGAGATGATGGGTTCCTTTCTTCCTCGTCCTCGGCCGGCCAAGGGCAAGGAGCCCTGCTTGTCCCTTGTGCTGAAGTCTTACAACGTAGCTCAAAAGAAAAGAAAACAACAAGCCATGAGTAAAGAAGTGAGTGTAATATCTACTCTAGTGGAATGAATGAAAACGGGAATGATGGTGGCAATTTTACCTGGGGGTGGTGGGAAGGAGGGATGGCCGAGACTTTCGACCACCCACCTTCCCTTTATTTTTGGGAAGAAACCTCTTAAGTTTAGGGGCTAAGGGACACTACATGCAAAGCTACGTACTTACTTGGAAGTTGTGATGCAAGTAGGGAGTAGGAGCTATGAAGTTCAAACCGAAGCAAAGGAACTAGGAGGAAGATGACCGGCGCGGCTCTTCTCCGATCCGAATTCCTCCGGGTTTCCTCTCTAGATTCAACCTCGATCCTCCCTCCGAAAATGGCCTCCGTCCCCCTCTCTCACACCGGAGAGTGATGATTTTGTGTATCCAACACCGAGTTTCAAATCGTGTGGGGAAGATCGAGCAGAACGAGGGAACGGATGTGCCCATGAGCCGGGCCACGTTCTCTGACCGAGTAAACATAGGAAGGCGGCCAAACTTTTGGCCACCTTGAGGAGGAGGGTGGCCAGGAGGCTGGCCACCTACCTAGGGAGGGCGATCATCACCTGGTCACCCTAGGACTGGGAGCGGCTAGACCTTTGGCCGCCTAGACCATGATCCCTGGGCCCCTAAGTGGGCGAGGCCCAATAGCTAAAAGGCTAGGGGCTAGGCTTAAAAACTCAAACACCGGTAAAATGAGTACAACAATTAAGCGTCATTCACACGAAGGTCAGTTGGGGATCTGCGAGATGTCCAAAATTAGGCGTCTACACCACCCCTTCATATCCCAAGGTCCATTGAATCCTCTCTTCAAGTCCCTCCCCTTCCAAGGTGACCTTTGGCACTCCCCAAGCAACTCTTCCCCTCCCCCATGCACCCTTTCACTTCCCCTAGGCCCCAATTCAAATTTCTCTCCCCTTGAGGGCTGCACCCCATTCAATCCTAGCCCCCTCACCTCCCTAGGTTGCAGCCCCCACCTCCCCTCCACCTTGCTTGGCCGACCCCCATCTCCCTCCCCCACTCACCCTAGGTCGCACCCCTCTCCATCTCCCTCCATTCCTTGCTTGGCCGGACAAGACCCCCCCACCTTCTGCTAGCTCCGCCCCCTCCCTCTCCCAGCCACCCCTCCATCAACCCCTAACACCCTCCCCCATCCCCCACAGCCATTAGCCCCCACTCCTTACTGTATTGGCCCCCCCTTCCTACTCCATTTACCAACACCAAGTTGCAGATCCAGTAGCAGTTTGCAGGCAGTAGAGAAGCTGCTGATTGGAGAGACTGTCCCATCATATCTACGAGGAACCTAGTTGCAAGTTACATATTGCTGGAAAGGTCGTCAAGTCAGCTTCGCAGACGAGGTGGTCTCGCATCCGTCTGAGCTCCGAGCTGCCCGGGAGAGCCATTCTCCCACGACTGCGCAAAACTGCTCCACCTGGGAACCAGAAGCCAAGGAAAGAAGCGACCATGGATGCTCCAGGATCAATTTGGACATGATTTCTTAGTCGAACTCTTCTCCTCCGAGTCCCCTGCCATCTCCAAGAAGTAGGGCTCCATTTGAACTCCGGAGCATAAAGTTCTGAATTTTTCCCTTGGAGTGCGCAAGTCAGTCAATCCTGAGTCAGATCCGACCCCCCTTACATTTTTGGGTCTCGCGATCTACTCTGACGTCCTCCGACATCCCCGCGGGTTTCGTTCGAAGAGGGTTCGACCACGAATCCAACAACTTTGGCCACGCCTTAATCAGAGCTTGGGAGCATCCACGGTGGCCTCGCCTTCCTACTGCAGTGACTCAGAAGCTACCAGATCCAGAAGCTAGTAACCTTGTTCACGACTCTGTCCCGACCATCGCCGTCAACCAGAAAATTCCCAAAAATTATGATGACCTCCTGGGCCAACCCCAAAGGATTTGGCACTGGTTTCGTCCACAACGGAGTTCGGGAGAACCCGTGGCAGTACCGACAGTGACTGTCTATCTAGCTGCCCTAGAGAGCTGGCAGAACCGATGACTTCTTTCATTCGGCTTAAAGCTTAGTTTTTTCCCCACCCCGCCTGGCCGGCTTACAGCCCCTCTCTGTGGGAGGTAGTGTTTGTATGTACTTTTCAATCCCTCACCCCTAGTCCAACCCTCTTGCGTGAGGTGTAGTGCATGTACTAGCAGGTCGGCGAGCCAAGCTACACCGGCGCAGCATGCGGGGTACACCCACGCTTCCCCACTTGCCTCGTCTCTGGTCAGATCGGCATTCTCACGCCGATCATGTGAGCTTCGGAACACTCTTCACTGCTGGCATTTACTTGCTTAGTTTAGTATTGTTTCAGGTTGCACCATCGGTGGCGAGTGAGTGCCCGGACCAAAGTGCCGATCATGTGAGTGACCACCGCGGGTGAGCTGTGAGAGTGACCTTTCATCCCACGCCCTCGGCGTGTCGGCCGCCCACTGACTTGGGCATCCCTGGCCCATTGGGGTCTTCCCAAGCTTGCCAAGCCGTTGGAACCTCAAAGTCAAACCTCGGACCCTCATCCCCATCGTCGGACCACCTAAGGACCCGGGTGTGCGCGACGCGGGTGAACCCGCTTGAGTGAGTCCGCCGTTCGGTTCGGTTGCTTGCGTAGATAGGTCCAAGGGGCATTGGTCTAGTGGCTGCCACCCCCAAGGTGGTGTCACATCATAGAGAGCGAGAGGAGCGGCTTGAACGCGAGTGAGAGCTGCTGGAGCTGAGGACCCGACTGGGCGTCCTCGAGGAGCGCTTGAGGAGTGCCGAGGAGCGTTACTGGAGGGGACGGGAGCGAGCGCAGTGCGAGGGGCCTCCCAGTGCCTACTCCAGCACTAGTTACTTAGTTAGCTCCACCGAGCAGGAAAGGAATGAGGCGGATGCGAGTGCTTGAGGTGAGCGACCTGCTACCACTCAGGGGTTGATGGGCTCCCCATGGGTTCTTCTTAGAGACAGAGATAGAGAGAGGAGTGAGGCAGAGAACAAAGCGAGGAGAGAGGAGAGTGGTGACGAGAGCTAAAGAGACTTTTATGCTCATCCTCCTTGCTTTTTGTACTTGTACATGATTATGCTTAATGAAATGAAAAATTATTTTTCTTGTGTTACCTGATTGTCTCTTTCGCGCTCTTTGTGTGCCTGTCCTTCTCCTGCCCCTGTGTAACAATTCCTCAAACAAACAGATTAGTTACTCTATTCGACTTGGCCCCTTGCTCAATAAGCAAGGGGATGTCCTTCTGACCTTGTGACGCGGGACGGGACCAGGTCGGAACTGGGACCTAGTGGACAGCAAGCAAGGCCGAACAGGCCAAGTTGGACACGGCGGACAAACACGCGGCACACTCGGAATTCAGGTGTAACCCGGAGATGGGGAAGATGGGCTTTGGCCCACAAGCCATCTACGTGGTCAGAACTAGTGAGTTGGGTCGGTGGAAGGCCAATATGAAGGGGTGGGATCACCCAGATTCAGCCGGGGCAGACCTCGCGCCCGAGGGCACTATGGGGTTCACTCTCTCGCATGGCAGCAAACTCACATGAAACGGGGGTCGGGACCGGGCTCTCTCTCACCGTCGGCACAAGCACAAAGAAAATACTAAGGGACAAACCACAGGAGATCAGGTGGTCAGCCACGTACCTTGCCGAGTCTGAAAAGACCAACGTCGATCGGAGATGAGGGCGAGCCGGGAGCGTGCGCACCCGGCGGACACGCTGCGTCGCTGTAGCTTCGGCCGTGACCTGTGCGTACAACCAAATGAAAGCCTCCACGCAGGGAGGGGGAACTAGGGGATGGGGCAATCAATACATGAACTACCCTCACGCAGGAGGGGGGAGCAAGGAGAGGGGAGCAATGAGACGCCGATCTGCGAACTGGCCTTCTGGGATGACGCCGATCGTCCGGCACAGTACACTGAGCACAGACTTCTGAATGAGGTCCCGTCAGTGCTCAGACGGAGCCTGGAGGGTGCTGGAGTGCTCCTGAAAATCTGGCATCGATCCAAGGTTGCTGGAGGGCGGGGTCGGCCGGTGACGTGGACCTACACGATTCTGTCCGGCAGGACAGGTTTGCGCAGTCGAGGTGCAGTCGCCGGCACGCTCTCTGTAAAACTCCAAACGAGGCGGGGTCAACTCGGTTGGATATAAGACAGGGAGGTCTTTGTGTCCTCAAAAAATGGGGGCCATTGGACCACCTATCCGGGCGTGGTCACAGAAGTGGCCAGCCTCAGATTCCTGGGCAAGCACTCGGACAGGGAGGTGAAGACCGTGGTGGAACTTTCTGTGCCGAAGTCAGAATGGGACGAAACTACCTTGGTTGGTTTTGTGTCGTCTAGGGGCACAACTTTGATGAAGATGTCTTGGGACGAAGATGAACTTGTAGGGCGTGGCACGAACTGCAAGCCGGGTGCACAGTCTGGGCAGACTGGGTTGCACCTGATCTGTGCAGTCGTGGGAGAACGGATGCCACGACCAGTGCCGACGTTGGAACGGTGCGAAACCACCTCTGGTGCGAAGAGGGCTTGAGACGAACGAACCCACAGAAGTAGGCTCGGGCAGATTCGCATGGTGGGTGACGGTGTGGACGCTGCAAGCTCGACCAAGGTTTCTGCTACAAGTCTGTGAGCAGCAGAACAAGGAGATCTTCAACGTCGACGACGAGGATGATGCCGTGGGATGCCGGGGCCGCCGTGGACGCACCTGGGAGGGGATGGGGCATGGGTTGCAGAGAAGAGGGGTGGCTGGAGGTGGCTGGGGGTGGGGGTTTGGGGGGTGCGAACAAGGGTGGGGTGGAAAGGGGGGCCGCGGCTAGGAGTTGGGTGGGGGAAAAAATTGACTTTTGGTAATTTTTCCTAAAGTGATGGAGGGATTTTAGGAGGGAGAGGATAATAGGAGGGAATCTAGATGAGATTGGAGGGCTGGGATTTGATTTGGAGTGGGATTAAGAAGGTGATAATAGAAGGAGGAAGTGAGGTGCGCTAGCTTTCCTTGGGAGGGGGAGAGAAAATAGGAAGATGGAGATATTCTAGGAGAGATGGGCTGATGTGGCAAGTGGAGTTGGGGAAGGAGAGAGAGGGCTGCGACCCTTGGAGGAGGAGAGAGAGAGGAATTCGACCAAGAGAGAGAGAGGGAAGAGATTGGGAGAGAGAGATATGGGTGCACAAGAGAGAGAAAGAGAGAGAGAGTCAAGTTTCTCAAAATCTGATTTTTCTTCAAATGTTCATTAGCTCCAAATAAATCCCTTAGACCCTATTTATAGGGAGAGCCATGGGTACCAAAAGACTACAATTGCCCTTGAAGTTCAAATAATTACCTCGCTATCCGAGGTGGTGAACATAAGCTACCTACGACCATTAACCGAGCTACTAATAGACTAGCCTTTTGGGCCTTATTATTTGACCCAATAAGGATTAAAACTCAATAAAAGAAAAATACATCATACTAAGAAGAAATAAATATCCGAACCATTGTTGAATCCGTCTCAAGGGGCCGTCGTCAAAGTCGGGGCATGGAGGGTCGCTGATGTCCCCATCAATTACCCCGGGGTGATGGGAACTCGACTCCGTCGAGTGGTGATCTGGTGGAATCTGACGGCGTAGATTGGGGTGCTGTATCTCTGTCCGGCTTTCCCATACGTTGTTCGATCTGGGCCATCCTTTCCATCTACTAAGGTAGTAGTAGACTGACACACTCCAATAAGTGGTGATTTGCCCACCCCGTATCTCCTCTATTGGCCCGCGCCGGGCACTGCATATGGCTAGTGTTCTCACGGGGTGTGGGTCACTCATGAAGGAAGGTAGAGGCCCAAAAGACTCACTTGGTTTTACTGCCAGGTCTTCGTATTGCGTTTGGTCTGCCCAAGTGAACAACATGCTCACTCTATTCTCTTCAAGTTGGCCTAACCTAGTAGATCCTATGTGACGCCCCGACTCGTAGACCCGGTCCAGTCGTAAAGACTCACGTCGGATCTGGTCGAGACGTCACAGTTGGACAACCCAAACGGTATATCAAGGTAGAGAATTTTTACATAAACATTGAGATATCATTATAGCGGAAATGAAAATACTCGAATCATCAGCTTACATTCAAATGAATTCATCCACATACATCGAAATATAGATTAACAACTTATATAAGTCATTTACTACATAACCGAAATTTCACACATATTTTTTTTTCTAACCGACATAACTACCTAAGACAATACTCGTAGTAACTCCAAACCTCGATCAGACTATTACGAGATCACTCCTCGCTTTCTTCTATCGCTTCTCCTGAAAATATTCAACGGTGTGAGTCTATGAATAGACCGAATAAGAGACTAGCATAGTCCCCAATCATAATATGTATAAACACATCCAAAGTGATTTACGGTATTTCATTTCACAATTTATTCTTAGGCATAATTTCAATTAGATAACACATGAAGTTAATACATTTAACCCAATCTCCATTTTTATAATCATAAGTCATGCTATTAACATTTTACAAATACAACATGTACATTAAAACTTTATTCTATCAATGACATAGTAAATGATAATTCATCATTTGCAAGTATAGATAATTCCAGTGTAATAACATTAACATGCAATAACAATTTAGTAGGCAGTAATACTAATTTCACTATCGGTTCAATGAGCAGTAATAGTAGGCAGTAACAAACATTTCAATATCAATTCAGTGCACAGTAATAACAGTCTCAATATCAGTTCAATAAGCAGTAATAATAGTTTCGATTTCAGTTCAGTGAGCAGTAATAGCCATTATAATAATGACTCAATAAATAGTAACAGTAATTTCAATTTTAATTCAGTGAGCAATAGTAGTTATTTCAATAATGACTCAGTAAATAGTATCAGACGTTTCAGTTTCAGTTCAGTAAATAGTAGTAGTCATTTCAATAATGACTCAATAAGCAGTAATAGTCATTTGAATAATGACTCAGTAAACAGTAACAATCATTTCAATTTCAGTTCAGTAAATAGTAGTTTCAATTTCAATTCTGTAATTAATAACAGTGATATAACTAGCTAGACACAGTGCCCAAACCACTCATAGAAGGACAGTCAGTCGGTACTCGATCACCTAGGTAAAAATAGTGATGAGTCTTGGTTACTACGCAGAACCTAGAGAAGTCCTCTCCACCTTAACCAGTGGTACTTGTCCACCTCCAGCATTTTAATCCCCGTTACCCTCGGGGCGAGTACAGTATGAATCTCCCCATAGGGGCATTTCTATGGATTGGTTCCAGTCTCCCCCTATGGTGGCAGTGTCCATTTGGCAGTACTAACGGTATGGTAAATATATATATATATAACTTATATGAAATAGACACATGTCACTCAAAATTCATGCTGTGAATATTAATAAACCAATACTGAAAATTATTTTTCTTTTTCTGAAATTTTCAACTTATTTAAATATAATGACATATATATATCTAAAAATTTACTAATTCTGTTTACAGACATCATAATGTAGTGAAATTTCAGAGAATCAACACATTTACAAGAATGATCAAAACAGAAATTTTTCATCATTTTTTAGACAGTATATATATTTTCCAAGATTATTTATTCTCTATTTAAACATCAAAAATTTATAATTATGTTCTCAAAACTCAGAGTCCATTGAAATTTCAGAAAAATAACACATTTACAGAAATGATCAATGCAGAAAATTTCCATCACTTTTCAGTCAGTAATTATAACTTTTTTAAAATTACTTATACTCCCACATGCATCATAAATTAACTAAATTTAGCTATTAAATTTAGAATACCATTAAACTTTTACAGAAACGTACATTTATATGTAACAATGCATAGTAAATTTTTTATAATTTTTCATGCAGGAATTTTAATTTTCTCAGAATTACTTGTATTTCAACATATATCATAAATTGACTAAATGTAGTTACCATATTTTATAAATCATTACATTTTTACTGCATATCACATTTACATTTAATATTACACAAAAAAAATTTCATAAATTTTCATGCAGAAATTTAAATTTTTCTAGAATTATATAAATTTTCATATGCATGGAAAATTGATGAAATTTATCCAAAGTATAGTAAAATAACCATACTTATTCAAACCATCATTCATAGCGGCAAACAATCATTCATAATAGAAATTTCATTTTTAAAACTCTTAATCATTTTTCACACTGTATTTGTAATATTTTAATAGAATAACAAAATTATAACATGAGTGATAAATCAACTAAATATAACCAAAATGATCCGAAAATTACTAAAATTTTACAGAACGTTCTTCCAGACATACGTGTCAAATATAAAAATTGTCATCATTTTTCATTTGGTATATCTAATTTCTAAAATTTTATATCAGTTTCTAAAATTTATAATAACTTACAATGATAGCTTTTAAATAGATAAAACTATATAGAATGTTTACAATGATTACAAAATATTGAGAATTAACTTATGAATATCATATGTCAGTTCTGTAATTTTCTCAGGATTGTTTACAGAATATTTATATTTATTTAATTTTTTAATTATTTACTTAAACATTGATAATTATACCAGTAAAGATTCTGTTATCATACTAAGATGAAATTTCCATCAATTAGTTCTAACATGTATTTTAATCTTATGGTAAAGTTTCAAGAATTTTCATACAGTATTTCTATTTATCCCATAATTTTATACCTCTAATAAAATATCAAAAATTATGTAATATCACTTACAGACATCAATAATTATTGATATTTTCAGAATACAGCAAACTCAACGTAATAACTTTTCTGTGAAATTATAAGATTTTTGTGAACATGATCTCTAATTTCTGTAATTTCTATATAATTATTTATATATTTTATCATGTATGAAAATTCATTAAAATACATATTGTGATCCAGAAATCATGAAAATTTTTCAACACATGGGATTCACAGTAAGATGTATTCTGTAATTTGAGGTGATCTAATATCATCACTTTAATATTTTAATATAATTGATCACCTTTAAGATAATATTAAAATATTCATAAACGTAGAAAAATAAATTGAATCAGACATGGAAATTTTTACAGAGAGCTCATAACATCAGATCTCATGATTCTGAAAATTTTCTAAATTTATCATACATCGTTGCTAATTTTAAGACATTAATCACTTAATTATATCATTAATCACATGCTTTAACTTAATGATATCATGGAAATTCGACTAATCTATGATCACCCACGGTGAAATACGGATTTAACTATATCTAAAGATGTTAATTAACATACCATAAATCATATTAAACATACTAATCTATGCTAATTAAGGGAATAAAAGCTAAATCACTTACCTTAATGACGTATTTACAACTCCCTAATTAGTCTTCCAGCCTTCTCCTTCTGCTCCTCACGTATTCAGCTCCCAAGAAGAACAAATGAAGCCCCCTATGGTGCTATTTATAGGGGTTTTCCCCTGATCCATCTTAACCATTAACTTAAATCAATGGTGGAGATTAATTTATTATTTTAACATTATTTAATTGAGATATGACTTTCAAATATTCTCCACAACCACTGAGCCTCCTTCTTTGACTACCCCACATTTTTTCTTTTTTTTATATGCATGACACATGTGATTTTTGACTTTAAGAAGAACTTAAGGTTTTGATTAGAATAAACTAATTAAAAAAATTTTATAAATGCACTGCCGCAATATGAGGCCGAAGGGGGGGGGGGGGCGCCCGCTTCGTGGGGGCCTATTTTTTATTTTTTTTTATTTTTTGTGTTTTAACCTTTTACCGTTTTTATTTATAATTATACTTTTCTTATTTTTTTAAACCTTTTCTATATTTGTTTTAAACCCTTCCTTATATTTTTATAAAACAAATATCCTTATATAAATTTTATTTTAAACTCTATTTATATTTTTTTTCTTTACTTTCTTTTATCTTTTAAACTTTTTTTTGATTAAAATAAATATAGTAAAACTAATAGTTTAAACAGTAGCATACACAATTTTTTTTAATAGTCAAATAAAATGCTATAAAATAGTAGGGCATTACACCCTCTCCCCCTTAAAGAAAACTTCGTCCTCGAAGTTTGGGGTTAGATCACATACCGAACAATCGAGAGTACTTCTTCTTCATCACTTCTTTTGATTCCCTACGTGGCCTCCTCATGCGAGAAGTTCTTCCATAGTAGCCTCTGCGAGGTCTTCCGCCTGCTCAGCCTCCTCTCTAGCTAACGCAAACACCCGAGCTAGCGCTCGAGATCTCGCTGCAGGTCCCGCTATTGCTGGTCTGGCTGCTACTGGAGCTTCTACTACTGCTACTGGACGAGTTGCTACATGCTACATCATCTTCGGACAATCTTGGATCATGTGACCCTTCTCGCCACAACGAAGACACCTGCCGGTGGTGATCCAAAATACTTCCCCACCATGTCACTTGCCGCAGTGTTTACATTCTGCTTTGTCGT
The DNA here is from genome assembly GCA_022559845.1 of Amorphophallus konjac. Taxonomy (NCBI): domain Eukaryota; kingdom Viridiplantae; phylum Streptophyta; class Magnoliopsida; order Alismatales; family Araceae; genus Amorphophallus; species Amorphophallus konjac. The sequence continues at coordinate 232,215,803 of CM040123.1, read as the reverse complement.
TGTCTCTTGTAGGTGGTGTGATCTTCCCTGTCACAAACGATCGCGACGGATTCTCCATCACTCTTTTGCCTTTGTCATTTAGAGGAAATAGTGTCGATGGTCTCTTCATTGAATTCCTCTTCTCCTCTTGATATAATTCCATGTCGCTCTCTTGACGACATGCCGCGCCAAGGGCCGCCTCAATCGTAGCAAGATCCAGTGCAATTAAACGGATCCGAAGCGACGATCGTAGTCCCGCCATAAACTTCTTCACCTTCCTCCTTTCATCCGTAACAATGTGCGGTGCATACTTTGATAATTCTACAAACTCGGCCTCGTACTCGAGCACGGTCTTCGACCCCTGAGTTAGGGTCAAAAAGTCTTGCTCCATCTTATCTTGCACATGCTCCGGTATGTACTTTATCGTGAATAGCTGCATGAATTCTTCCAAAGAAATATCATGCTCTAGTCAGGTTGATTCCTTAGCACAGACACCCACCATATGTCTGTTTTCTCATGCAGCATGAACGCCGCCAAACTAGTCTTATCCTCATCCGCACACCGGATGACCCAACAAATCATTTCGATCTCGCGGAGTTAGTTTTTAGCCATAATTGGATGACTCTCTCCCTTAAAAGTGGATGGAGGCATCCGCCGAAATCTCTCTATTATGGTCACCCCTCCTACCATAGTCTAAAAATATAATTATACGACTAAGTTTTCGTCATAACAACCTACTAGTTCATGTCTTTTAGGAATGTGGATTCAGCTGATGACTATTTATGTAAATTCTCAACTGTGGGCTCTGATACCATTCTCTGTGACGCCCCGACTTGTAGACCCGGTCCAGTCGTAAAGACTCACGTTGGATCCCGGTCGAGACGTCACAGTGGGATAACCCAAACGGTATATCACGGTAGAGAATTTTTACATAAACATTGAGATATCATTACAGCGGAAATGAAAATGCTCGAATCATCATCTTACATTCAAATGAATTCATCCACATACATCAAAATATAGATTAACAACTTATATAAGTCATTTACTACATAACAGAAATTTCACACATATTTTTTTTTCTAACTGACATAACTATCTAAGACAATACTCGTAGTAACTCCAAGCCTCAATCAGACTATTATGAGATCACTCATTGCTTTCTTCTGTCGCATCTCCTGAAAATGTTCAACGGTGTGAGTCTACGAATAGACCTAGTAAGAGACTAGCATAGTCCCCAATCATAACATGTATAAACACATCCAAAGTGATTTACGGTATTTCATTTCATAATTTATTCTTAGGCATAATTTCAATTAGATAACACATGAAGTTAATACATTTAACCCAATCTCAATTTTTATGATCATAAGTCATGCTATTAACATTTTACAAATACAACATGTATATTAAAACTTTATTCTATCAATGACACAGTAAATGATAATTCCTCATTTGCAAGTATAGACAATTCCAGTGTAATAACAGTAACATGCAATAACAATTCAGTAGGCAGTAATACTAATTTCACTATCGGTACAATGAGCAGTAACAGTAGGCAGTAACAGACATTTCAATATCAATTCAGTGCACAGTAATAACAGTTTCAATATCAGTTCAATAAGCAGTAATAATAGTTTCGATTTCAGTTCAGTGAGCAGTAATAGCCATTATAATAATGACTCAATAAATAGTAACAGTAATTTCAATTTTAATTCAGTGAGCAGTAGTAGTCATTTCAATAATGACTCAGTAAATAGTATCAGTCGTTTCAGTTTCAGTTCAGTAAACAGTAGTAGTCATTTCAATAATGACTTAGTAAGCAGTAATAGTCATTTGAATAATGACTCAGTAAACAGTAACAATCATTTCAATTTCAGTTCAGTAAATAGTAGTTTCAATTTCAATTCTGTAATTAATAACAGTTATATAACTAGCCAGACACAGTGCCCAAACCACTCATAGAAGGACAGCCAGTCGGTACTCGATCACCTAGGTAAAAATAGTGATGAGTCTTGGTTACTGCGCAGAACCTAGAGAAGTCCTCTCCACCTTAACCAGTGGTACTTGTCCACCTCCAGGATTTCAATCTCCGTTACCCTCGGGGCCAGTACAGTATGAACCTCCCCATAGGGGCATTTCTATGGCTTGGTTCCAGTCTCCCCCTATGGTGGCAGTGTCCATTTGGCAATACTAACGGTATGGTAAATATATATATATATATATATATATATATATATATATATATATATAACTTATATGAAATGGACATATGCCACTCAAAATTCATGTTGTTAATATTAATATACCAATACTGAAAATCTTTTTCTTTTTCTGAAATTCTCAACTTATTTAAATATAATGACATACATATATATCCAAAAATTTACTAATTCTATTTATAGACATCATAATGTAGTGAAATTTCAGAGAATCAACACATTTACAGGAATGATCAAAACAGAAATTTATCATCATTTTTCAGACAATATATATATTTTCCAAGATTATTTATTCTCCATTTAAACATCAAAAATTTATAATTATGTTCTCAAAACTCAGAGTCCATTGAAATTTCAAAAAATAACACATTTACAGAAATGATCAATGCAAAAAATTTCATCACTTTTCAGTCAGTAATTATAATTTTTTTTAGAATTACTTATACTCCCACATGCATCATAAATTGACTAAATTTAGCTATTAAATTTAGAATACCATTAAACTTTTACAGAAACTTAAATTTGTCTGTAACAATGCATAGTAAATTTTTCATAATTTTTCATGCAGGAATTTGAATTTTCTCAGAATTACTTGTATTTCAACATATATCATAAATTAACTAATATTGTCTACCATATTTTATAAATCATTAAATTTTTACTGCATATCACATTTACATGTAAAAGTATACAAAAAATCTTTCATAAATTTTCATGGAGAAATTTAAATTTTTACCGAATTATATAAATTTTCATATGCATGGAAAATTGATGAAATTTATCCAAAGTTTACTAAAAATAACCATACTTATTCAAACCATCATTCATAACAGAAAACAATCATTCATAATAGAAACTCATTTTTAAAAACTCTTAATCATTTTTCACACTGTATTTGTAATATTTTAATAGAATAACAAAAATATAACATGAGTGATAAATAAACTAAATATAACTAAAATGATCAGAAAATTACTAAAATTTTACAGAACGTTTTTCCAGACATAAGTGCCAAATATACAAACTTTCATCATTTTTCATTCAGTATGTTTAATTTCTAAAATTTTATTTCAGTTTCTAAAATTTACAATAATTTACTATGATAGCTTTTAAATAGATAAAATTATCCAGAATACTTACAATGATTAAAATATATTGAGAATTAACTTATGAATATCATATGTCAGTTCTGTAATATTCTCAAGATTTTTCACAGAATATTTATATTTATTTAATATTCTAATTATTTGCTTAAACATTGGTAATTATACCAGTAAAGATTATGTTATCATACTAAGATGAAATTTCCATCAATTAGTTCTAACATGTATTTTAGTCTTATGGTAAAGTTTCAAGAATTTCCATATAGTATTTTTATTTATCCCATTATTTTATACCTCTAATAAAATATCAAAAATTATGTAATATCATTTACAGACATCAATAATTATTGATATTTTCAAAATACAGCAAACTCAACGTAAGAACTTTTCTGTGAAATTATAATATTTTTGTGAACATGATCTCTAATTTCTGTAATTTCTATATAATTATTTATATATTTTATCATGTATGAAAATTCATTAAAATAAATATCGTGATCCAGAAATCATGAAAATTTTTCTACACATGAGATTCACAGTAAGATGCATTCCTGCAATTTGAGGTGATTTAATATCATCTCTTTAATATTTTAATATAATTGATCACCTTTAAAATAATATTAAAATATTCATAAACGTAAAACAATAAATTGAATCAGACATGGAAGTTTTTACAAAGGGCTCATAACATCAGATCTCATGATTCTAGGAAGTTTTCTAAATTTATCATACATTGTTGCTAATTTTAAGACATTAATCACTTAATTATACTATTAATCACATGCTTTAACTTAATGATATCATAGAAATTCGACTAATCTATGATCACCCATGGTGAAATAAGGATATCTGGATTTAACTATATCTAAAGATATTAATTAACATACCCTAAATCATCTTAAACATGTTAATCCATGCTAATTAAGGGAATAAAAGTTTAATCACTTACCTTAATGACGTATTAACAACTCCCTAATCAGTCTTCCAGCCTTCTCCTTCTGCTCCTCACATACTCAGCTCCTAAGAAGCATAAATGAAGCCCCATATGGTACTATTTATAGGGGTTTTCTCCTAATCCATCTTAACCATTGGTTTAAATCAACGGTGGGGATTAATTTATTATTTTAACATTATTTAATTGAGATTTGACTTTCAAAGATTCTCCACAACCACTAAACCTCCTTCTTTGACTACCCACATTTTTTCTTTTTTTTATATGCATGGCACATGTGATTTTTGACTTTAAGAAGAACTTAAGGTTTTGATTAGAATAAACTAATAAATTTTTTTTATATATAAATGCACTGCCGCAATATGCGACCAAAGGGGGGGGGGGGCGGCGCCCGCCTCCCGCCTCCTGCGCACCCCCGCCAGCGCGCGCGCGCGCGCCCCTGCTGGCATGGGGGTTTGTTTGTTTTTTTATTTCTTTTGTGTTTTAACCTTTTACGGTTTTTATTTATAATTATACTTTTCTTATTTTTAAACCTTTTCTATATTTATTTTAAACCCTTCCTTATATTTTTATAAAATAAATAGCCTTATATAAATTTTATTTTAAACTCTGTTTATATTTTTTTCTTTACTTTTTTTTATCTTTTAAACTTTTTTTTGATTAAAATAAATATATTAAAACTAATAGTTTAAACATTAGCGTACACAATTTTTTTAATAGTCAAATAAAATGCTATAAAATAGTAGGGCATTACAAGCCTACCCTCCTCTTGTTCTGAAGTAGCCTGATGCTGCGGGCCCTTAGTTTGTGAGGCTCCATTGGGAACCTCTCCATCCTCACCATCGCAAGTTCACAACTCCAGGACTCTTGGTGACCCCAATGACTATCCGCCAACTCATAATATGAACCATAGCTCAGACGGACTCGCTTGCTGTCATAATGCTTGATGATGTGGTGAGTCCTAGATAGGCTGCGATGCTGAGTGATATGCATAGACCATCTACATTGCATGGGTGGCCCGGGACATCCAAAAGTAAACCTATCATGCATGTGACTCATATCAAATGGGATAAGCATGGGTGGACTTGGGCAACCAAAATGACGACCTTCTCTATATGATGCTAGACTCCATGACGAATGCATTACCGTCCATGAAATGTGCTTTTCACCGGTCAAACACATGTCGATAGAGAAACAATGATATGGGGTCTGGCTCGAACATGTGTAGTAATCTCCATGAGGGAATAGGTGTTGGGTGTTGTTGGAGACTTGGGTGAGGGCTGGTTGAATCTTTGGTTCTCAATATGATGGGTCAAATGGATCGAGGAAGGGAAAGTCATAGAGGACATCGCCTAATTCCGAGAATTGATTCGCCCAAATCTCAATCCCTCCATTGTGGATTAAATTATCAGTGGGTGGGGGAGTTGGTGAGATAGTGGGCTTGATGGGCTCGATGAGCTCCAGAACTTGAGTGGTAGCCTCGGGTTCTTCCAAGATCGGCAAAAGTATCAAAAGCTCACACGTGCACCGACCTATAGTGCACACAGAAGTAATGGAGCCAACGGAGGGGTGGGTGAAGCTAACGCCCCTAGGTGGACCCGACTTCCAGGCAAGCATGTTGGTCACCCCTATTTGCCTCTTCAAACTCCAAACAAGATCTTCCACGATCTCCACAAAGTAAAATGATCGGAAGGTTGTGTGGAAGGAGGGGAAGGGTACTATTTGTTGGGCTTGTTCATTTGGGAAGGGGTAGAAGTTGGAGAATTCTAAGATTAGGCTTCTCCTAAGCCACCTAGCGAGGGCTCCACCTATGACAATCTCGCCTCCATGGGCCATGAGTGACTCGGGATGGAGGTTGTGTTGGACTTTAGCCTCAAGTTGGCTGGGGGCTTCCTCTACTAAGGGGTGAGCCAGCCATAGGGCATCCTCTTGGGTTTGGTATGCTTCTGTCACGCCCCGATGCAGAATATCGGGACGTACAGTTAGAAACTAGCTGGAAAGAGAGAGAGAACTAATCTAAATACTTACACAAGTACTATGAAATGGAAATAACTTATTGATCATTAAACAAACCACAACTGATACAATAATCCTCAAACCAACTTAATACAACTGAGACATCAATCACTTAATCACAATAACATAACTGAAGCACAACACACTCTAAGCACAACTAGGAGTAGGATAACACTGCCAACACCACTCTAGAACTGGTGCACTCAAGACATCACTCCTGCCCATCCCCTATGGTAAGCTCGTCACCTGAACTGCCTGGAAAGGGGGGGAAACAACAACTATGAGCTGACGCTCAGTAGGAAATAACAGGCAAGTTTACATGATTAACAATTTAATTACAATTTGGTATGCCATGCTAATAAAAGAAATAATTTACGATATAAAGAAACAACGTAATGAAAAGATCTTGCAAGGTCAAGAAATATATAATTGATAAGGATTAACAAGAATAACAAATACAACAATTTACTACAGGAGATAGTAGTAGAGAATTGGCCAACAAGTAAGTATTATAAACATCAATTCAAGCACGATCAAGTAACAAGTAACAAGAGATTTTATGTCATAGACGTTACACAAGTCATGCACTCGGTGCAATGCCTCACCATGTCATTAACATCCCATGGGCTCACTAACTTTCGGGCGCTCTCCCCAGGACCAGACCGGGCCCTTATGATGCGTTGGCATTGATTTATTGGATCCAAGATCTCACGATTGTCTAGACATTCAGTCAAGTTTAATGACCAATTTAATCAGAGGAATTACTGCCATAAGTTCAAGATTTAAAGGACTAACCCGTCCTTGGATTCAAGAACACATAAGCACGATGAAACTCATCTCCAAGAGATGTGCAGTGGTACAGAAGCCGTGCAAGGGTATGTACGGCTAACACAGGGCCGTGCATACAGAAACTGGCTGAAACTCAGCCTATGAGGTCAAGAAAGAACGGCTGACAGTGGGCCGCTCTAAGGTATGAACGGTGCAATCTGGGCCGCTCATGTCCAGAGGACATTAAGACCCAAGAACAAGATATACGGTCCATACTGGGCCGTATAAAGGTATGCGGTCATAATCGGGCTGCCGAAGAGGATATACGGTCAACTACTAGCCGCGCATGCCTCTCGTCGTCCAATTTGACCCAAGCCTCAAACCAGCGATTTAAACACATAAAACGATGTTTTTGGTAGTTCATTAGGTTCATAACAGGGATATAAAGAAATCCCTTGATGATGGTAAAGCCGCCGGATAGAGTTTCCGATGGTAAAACCAAGACTAGCACGCTTATCTGCTAACGACTTGTTAAAAGTCGGTAAGTTAAACACGCTGTTCTACTGTAGTACAGCAGCTAACCAGCAAGTTAAATATCATATTAATCCTAATTCCAAGCCAAATTATCCATGATTAAGTTTTACATTAAGTCAAAATGCCAAAAAGATTAAATAGGATGATAACGGGTATGAGCAAGATCGCGTAAGTCGCGTATGAACGAATAACATGCAATTAATAGAAATTTAGTTGCATAATTAATCATTTATAATGTGGGTTTCTATTTTACTAATTACCATATAGAACACTAAGATAAATGCATTAGAACTAGTATTAAGTGATTTTCTGTCTAGATAAACGGTTAAGAATGGGCCGTATATCCCTTGGGCTGAACAGGGGCTGAAACGGGGTCAAAAGGGGGTGCTGGGAGTTGGGCGGCTGCCTGAGGACCGCCCATCTGATGGGCGGTTCCTTGAGGACCGCCCAAGGGGTTGGGCGGTCCTGGGATGGCTGCCCATCCCCTGGGATGTGTGGTCAGTTCTGGGTCGTCCAAGTTATGTGGTCCGTTCTGGACCTTATATCTAGATATGTGGTCAGATTGGAACCATTCATCCTGAGATGTGTGGTTCCTGAGAAACCGTTTAACTAAGGCTATACCAGAGTCCAAATTGGTAAAAGTATGGGCTTGAGTTGTGTGGTCTATCGTAAGATTGTCCATCTCTGGGTCGTCTCCGGTCATCCCTGCCACGTCCGATGAACGTCGGGATGCCAAGGGTTGCTAGGGTTGAACTAAAACTCTAATAACTCATGGAAACAGACTCCAAATAAGGGGCTTTTGGTACCGTTGAAAAGCTAAGGAAGAATACTATCTAACAGTAAGGCCAATTTCAAAATATCTTGCTGAAATCATGATTTATTAAAGCAAGAACACGGGAAACCCTAATTTTGACATGCTGTGACAAAAACGTAAAATTCTCTCAATATACAGAATGAAATTTGGGGCTTCTTATATCAAAAGAAAGCTACTTCGATGCTGAATCCAACCATATATGATATGGTACATATGGATCAGGATTAATACTTCGAAATCAGAAATTAACTCGGAAGAACACATCAAAAACTAGGTCTAAACATGCTGTTACTACGAACAGAAATTCTCTAAACATGCTTCATGAATTTTAGGGCTTTCTACACCAAATGAAAGCTAATACGATGCTGATTACATCATATAAGTTAATTAGAGTTTGGCCTGTTAAACCTACCTCAATCGAAGGTTGAAATAAGATGCTAGATATGAAGAACGAACTTGATAACCCTTCACAAAAACCACGATAGCTCCCTATATACCTGATCAAAATTGGGGCTTTCACTACCACTGGAAAGATCTCGTCGAGAGGAATAAAATGATGTATTCATGTTTGAGTTTTGGTTGAGAATTCCTACCTCAATCGAAGGAACAAGGAAGGAAGAAGGAGGACGACGGGCTGCCGACACACCTTCACCAATCGACCAATATCTCCCCAGATCTGACTCCTCTACGGACACCACAGCTACCAAAAGAAACTAGACACGGAGAGCTTTCTATCTATAGCTCACACATCTTCTGGAGAGTTCTGAGCTGGGAGAATTCGACGGGGCAAGTGACGTGTTAGAAACGGCACCGAAAAGGTTGACCTCAACAAACTCGACCGGCTGCGCATTCTAGGGTTAGGGTTTCGAGGAATTGATAGAGGGCTATTGATCCTCAGATCATGGCCGTCCATTTGCCGCCGATTTGAGCTCATTTGGTTGAGTATTAAGCTCTAATTTCACGTTTTAAGCCAAGGTTAGGTAAGGGTTAAAAAGTGTACACTTTTGGGCTTAATCACTAATTAGATCTAACTACAGATTTTTAATGGGTCCAACATAGAAGACAAAGTTGCTAACTACATTGACCTTAACCTGTTTACCATTTTTATGGATTTTTATAAGGTAGTCGGATTATCACTTATTCTATTTCTAAGAATTAAATATTAAAAATTTGAAATTCAATTATTAAACCATTAAAAATTCAATTTCCAGTTAACAAAAGCTTAATAAATACATAGGGCTCAATAAATAATTCGGGGTATTACAGCTTCAATCAACGAGGGATCAGGGATGTATTTCATGGTCTCTACGGGTTCGTGCATTGTCTCATCCCTAATCGGAGGTTGAGTTGAAGGAGGTGGTGACTCAAGGATGGGCAAAGCTGGTGGCATGGCTTCTATGGGTGTTTGGGATTCAAATGCTGGTCCTGGGAGTGTGTATTTTGTGGGGCATATTGTAGCTGGCAGTGGGGCGAGAGGGTCAGCCACGGGCAAATAAGCGGTAGGGAGATACTTCTTGCGAAGCTTCTCCTTCATCATGGCCCAGGTGACGGGAGCTTGGAATCGGGCCGTAAGACATCGCTCATCATCAAGCCAGTAGGCTCGGGCCCGATCTCTCAACCTTCTCGTGGCAAACCTCACCTTTTGGAAGTCCGACCAGTCATCCCTATCTAAGTAGAAGTCCATCTCGGCTTCCCAATCAAGGTAGATCATGGAATTACGAGAGCCAAAGAAATCTTGGGTGCCCCAACGGGTGCTATAGGGAGTGAATATTCTATCCCCAAATCGGTCATAGAGATTGGGTGAGGGGCCAACCTGCGGGTAGGAGGGGTGGTTGGATAGACTAGTATGTTGGCCAGAGATGTGCACGGGTCTGGACTGATGGTATGGAGTGCCAACATGAGCGGCCATGGATTGGTTGTGGTGGGATGGTCTGACCCGGGTGTCGTGGCCAATCGGACGACCAATCTCCCTGTACGAAGCAACACTATGGATGGACATGGGGTCAGCGGGATGGGGGAAACCGACTGACTAGTCTAACGGGACAAATTATGCAGATTAAGAGACTAGACCACATGATGCTGATGTGAGGGGCTAAGCAAGGGAATGGAAGTTGGCCTAGGACTCGGCATGCAAGAGCAAGCCGAGAACTTGCTCTGATACCAAATCTGACGCGGGACGGGACCCGGTCGGAACTAGGACCTAGTGGACAGCAAGCAAGGCCAAACAGGCCGGGTTGGACACGACGGACAAACACGCGGCGCACTCGGAATTCGGGTGTAACCCAGCGATAGGGAAGATGGGCTTTGGCCCACAGGCCGTCTATGTGGTCATAACTAGTGAGTTGGGTCGGTGGAAGGCCGACCTGAAGGGGTGGGATCACCCGGATTCAGCCAGGGCAGACCTCGTGCCCGAGGGCACTATAGGGTTCACTCTCTTGCATGGCAGCAAACTCAGATGAAACGGGGGTCGGGACCGGGCTCTCTCTCACCGTCGGCACAAGCACAAAGAAAATATGAAGGGACAAACCACAAGGGAGCAGGTGGTCAGCCACGTACCTTGCCGAGTCTGAAAAGACCGGCGCCGATCGGAGATGAGGGCGAGCTGGGAGCGTGCGCACCTGGCGGACACGCTGCGTCGCTGTAGCTTCGGCCGTGACCTGTGCGTACAACCAAATGAAAGCCTCCACGCAGGGAGGGGGAACTAGGGGATGGGGAAATCAATACATGAACTACCCTCATGCAGGAGGGGGGAGCAAGGGGAGGGGAGCAATGAGACGCTGATCAGCGAACTGGCCTTCTAGGATGACGCCGATCGTCTTGCATGGTACGCTGAGCACGAACGTCTGAATGAGGTCTTGTCTGTGCTCAGACGGAGCCTGGGGGGTGCTGGAGTGCTCCTGAAAATATGGCATTGATCCGAGGTTGCTGGAGGGTAGGGTCGGCCGGTGACGTGGACCTACGTGATTCTGTCTGGTAGGACGGGTTTGCGCAGTCGAGGTGCAGTCACCGGTACGCTCGCTGTAGAACTCCAAACGAGGCGGGGTCAACTCGGATGGATAGCAGACAGGGAGGTCTTCGTGTCCTCAAAAAATAGCATCCATTGGACCACTGATCCGGGCGTGGTCGCAGAAGTGGCCAGCCTCAGATTCCTGGGCGAGCAGTCGGACAGGGAGGCGAAGACTGTGATGGAACTTTCTGTGCCGAGGTTGGAATGGGAAGAAACCACCTTGGTTAGTTTCGTGTCGTCGAGGGGCACAACTTTGATGAAGACGTCTTGGGCCGAAGAAGAAACGATAGGGTGTGGCACGAACTTCAAGCCGGGTGCACTGTCTGGGCAGACTGGGTTGCACCTGAGCTGCGCAGTTGCGGGAGAACGGATGCCACGACCAGTACCGATATCGGAAAGGTACGAAACCACCTATGGTGCGAAGAGGGCTCGGAGACAAACGAACCCACAGAAGGAGGCTCGGGCAGAGTCGCACTGTGGGTGACGGTGTGGACGCTGCAAGCTCGACCAAGGTTTCTGCTACAAGTCTGTGAGCAGCAGAACAAGGAGATCTTCAACGTCGACGATGAGGATGATGCCGTGGGATGCCGGGGCCGCCGTGGACGCACCTGGGAGGGGATGGGGCGTGGGTTGCAGAGAGGAGGGGTGGCTGGAGGTGGCTAGGGGTGGGGGTTTGGGGGGTGCGAACTAGGGTTTGGGGTTTGGGGGGTGCGAACTAGGGTGGGGTGGAAAGGGGGGCCGCGGCTAGGAGTTGGGTGGAGGAAAGAACTTTGAAATTTTGAAATTTTTCCTAAAGTGATGGAGGGATTTTAGGAGGGAGAGTATAATAGGAGGGAATCTAGATGAGATTGGAGGGCTGGGATTTGATTTGTAGTGGGATTAGGAAGGTGATAATAGAAGGAGGAAGTGAGGTGCGCTAGCTTTCCTTGGGAGGGGGAGAGAAAATAGGAAGATGGAGATAGTTTAGGAGAGATGGGCTGATGTGGCAAGTGGAGTTGGGGAAGGAGAGAGAGGGCTGCGACCCTTGGAGGAGGAGAGAGAGAGGAATTCGACCAAGAGAGAGAGAGAGAAGAGATTGGGAGAGAGAGATATGGGTGCGCAAGAGAGAGAAAGAGAGAGAGACTCAAGTTTCTCAAAATCTGATTTTTCTTCAAATGTTCATTAGCTCCAAATAAAGCCCTTGGACCCCTATTTATAGGGAGAGCCATGGGTACCAAAAGACTACAATTGTCCTTGAAGTTCAAACAATTACCCCGCTATCCGAGGTGGTGAGCATAAGCTATCTACGACCATTAACCGAGCTACTAATAGACTAGCCTTTTGGGCCTTATTAATTGACCCAATAAGGATTGAAACTCAATAAAAGAAAAATGCATCATACTAAGAAGAAATAAATATCCGAACCATTGTTGAATCCGTCTCAAGGGGCCGTCGTCAAAGTCAGGGCATGGAGGGTCGCTGATGTCCCCATCACCTTGATAAATGGTCAAGGGGCCAAGTCTTTAATCAACTAAGGCGAAATAAAGGAAAGACTTGAGTAATGCAACATGCAAGCAAACAGATGCAAACATGAATTAAAAATATGATTGCACCCAATGTGAGCAAGCAAATGATTTTCTTTTGTTATATTTTTGTTTTTTTTGTTTTGTGTTTTTTTTTGTGTTTGCTTCTTTTTTGTGTGTTTTGTTAAAACCAGCATGGTACGTAGGTCGCAGAATCTTACTCATTCACCATCTTAAATTCATTAATCATTCTTAAGTAATTTAATGAGGGGTCAACATGCTTGGAATTGTGCTTTCACTCAAAGTCTCACGCGGCACATCCTCCTAAGTCCGTCTTTGTCGTCCCTTAAACTTATGGCATACCACTGAGGGAGAAAGGAAGAGGATGATGGGGTAAGTTCACGAGAGGGTTCGAAAGATCGGGAGACTTCCCTCCCCTACCCTATTGCGTGTTGGGGTTTGATCTTTGGCTTAGAGAAATTTCTTTCTTGCCCTTTGCCCTTATGGATGCATTCTTACGACCAGGGTTTTCCATGCGGGGACTTTGCTCTCTTGACATGCACTTTTTTTCCTTTCTTTCTTTTTGAATGACAAGTTGACTTTACTTGGGCTTTTGACATATATTACCCCCTTTTGGCCATGACTTCCACCTATTAGGGCGGCGGGTAGGATTGATGGTCTAGCCCAAAGCCTCACTCCCCCTCGTGAACTGAAGAGAAGAGAACGGGTAATGCCTTACACTCTTGGTTCGACTTTGACTTTCCTCGGATTTGGCATCGTTTGAGTATAAGACCTAAGCATGTTGTGTGTGCCAGGGTTAACCCAAGGTTAAATTATCAAGAGTGAAGAATGAATTGGAGATTTTGATTTTTTGAGTTTCTTTGGCCCGCGTACCATGCCAGCCTACAAGTCTTTTTGTGTTTTTTTATTTTTTATTAGACTTAGGGGTAGTACTTTTTAAGATAGAATCCATTCCAAGGATGAGCCAGTTCTTCCCCTTCAGCATTAACTAATTTATAAGCGTTGCAAGGGTAAACTTCGCGTATTACATAAGACCCTTCCCAGTTAGGTTGGACTTTAGAACGTGGTCCGCCAGGTTTTACGAAAAAAATTTTAACCACCATCTCACCAACCTTGAATTTTCTCTCAATAACTTTCTTTTGATAAAATTGTGACAGCCTATTTTGATAAATTTGTGCATGTTCAGTGGCAGCTAGACGTCTCTCATCTAAGAGTTCCAATTATGCAAGGAGGGATTTACGTCGCTCATCAATAGAGAGCTCCTTGTCTAATTGTGCCGTAAGAGAAGGTATAAGAATCTAATAGGGGATTATCGTCTCCATTTCATAAGTAAGGGTGAACGGGGTTTGCCCCGGCCCGTGGGTGTACGAATGGAAGTACGGTAGGTCCATAGAGCTTCGACGAGCTTTTCTGGCCAATCCGAAAATTTGTTAGCCTCACATGTTTTCTTGATTATCTTAATCAAAGTTTTATTGGTTGCCTCTGCCTGACCATTGCCCTGTGGATAGTGTGGAGATGAATGATGCAATGCAATTTTGTACTCTTGATTATCTTAATCAAAGTTTTATTGGTTGCCTCTGCCTGACCATTGCCCTGTGGATAGTGTGGAGATGAATGATGCAATGCAATTTTGTACCTATTGCAGAGAAGCTGAAGCTCTTGAGAGATAAATTGAGGTCTGTTGTCGGTGATGATGGAACTCGGGATGCCGAACCTGACGATGATGTTCTTCATGATGAATTTACAAACCATTGACACTTTAATTTCCACGTAAGCTTTTGCTTCCACCCACTTGGTGAAGTACTCTGTCGCCGTGAGGATGAATGACTTTTACTTGGTGAGGAGGTTCGCATCCCCAAGAGGTCCAATGATATCGAAAGTCGACATGGAGAAACGCCATGGGGAAGACACATGATGGAGTGAAGAAGAAGGAGAATGGATGTCACCGGAACCCGGGGTTTGAGACCCATGTTGTGAACTGAGGATGTCAGAGGAATGATGACCTAGAGCTTGACGCCTGCACTGAGTGTTGACGAAGAGACTGGTAGCTGGCGAGGATGGGGATCAATTCCCTGACTAGGTTACATAACTTATATGCCATAAAAGCCATTATGTGGGGGGTGTGAAAGCCCAATTACAAATGTGTGTAAGCCACGGGACAATTCAGTCATTTGTGACGGTCCCTGGATCATTGCGCAATTGTGCAGGTATTTCCGCATTTGTACATAGTGTCCGTCAAATGACTTGTGACTCGGTAGGATGCCGCCCGAGGGGCGTCACAATGTATTCTCGATATGAGACAGTGTCGAGATCGGGGAAGTTGGGGTGCCGTGGGCACCGCCATGCTGGAGTAGTTGGGCATCGCTAAGGCGCGGGCACCACTTGTGACTGGAGCGGCGGGGCACTGTTGAGACAGGGGCGGCTGAGCGCTGGCGACGCCAATCGTGTTCGGCAACTCTGCCTTGGCCTTGGGCTGGCCCTGATTCTCGGGTGCCATTGCCATGGCCAACAAGCAGCCCAGTCCGACGGCTGCCCACATAGGCAGCTGGCCCCTTTGCTCCTCTAGCAATGACGACCCATGCGGTCATTGACCCTTAGGTCCCCAGCTCTGCCAACACCTGACATGGGCCTCCGCCCTCGGGCTTTCTAGTAAAACGTCACCCCCGACCCATTCAAGCATCAAGCATTGGGTCCCTATCCATGCCGATTCTCAATATGGACAACGGGATCCAGGTTTTCTGTACCGATGATTCTCATTACCCCTTTCCCTTCAGGGTGCTCCTACGGGTGGACCAGTGTCACGCCCCGAGCGCGGAAGATACCCGGAGATGCGCGACGTGTCTATATCAATCATGTCAATCAGAGTGGTCATGTATTCGACACAAAGACAGAGATGCGCAAAATAGCAAGATAACCCAATCCTTTATTTCATAATGGATAGACTATTACAAATCCAATACTCTGTTAAATAAAAAGGAAAAGAATACATAGTTGACTCAAGAAACTATGGAAAAGACTAGACGACACTTGTAGAAGCTCTATCACTTTCACTCTTGACCATTCCCATCCGATTGACTTCCATCGTCGTCGGACTTACCTGAAAAGTAAAAAGGGACAAACGGAATGAGCGAACGCTCAGTAGGAAATTATATCTCAAGTACTAGCAAGTGGTTTAAGTAATTACATTTTCATGGATGCAATAAAGCTATGCATGCTCGCATGAAACGACAAGATAGAGAGAATGTAATATCAAAGAAATAAGATGAACTTTCATGAACAAGATACAAGTTATTCAAGATATTCAAGCAAGTACCATTATCGAGTCATGTCAAGAACTTTGGCTATCATGTATCAAGCAAGTAAATTACCCTCTTTCGGGCCACACATTTCATGCAAAGTCAAGTACGATTCAAGTACAAGATGTGTGTGGAATGTCCAATCAAGCAAGTCAAGTACTCGGTATAATGCCAGATACCTTATCATTTTAACTCCCATGGGCACAAGTACTTTCGGGTGCTCCTCCCAGGACCAGATCGGGCCCTATATGCGCAGGCATTTATCATGTGTTTTGACATCCACTCTTGTTTATATAGCCAATATAGAATTTCAATAATCAAGCTTGTAGACACGTATGACAACTTTGATAGAATAGAGTCCAAAATATGACAAAGGACATAGAATGGCGATAATAACGGTATAATCACGATGTCGATAAAACTAGGTAGATTATGGTTCCCTTAACTTAGGTACCATGACAAATCAATATGGACATTCTTTATATAGAATTGAGGTCCACATGAACAGTATATCAAAGGTAAGATACCCTCATTCTTATCATAGAATTGAGGTTTACAAGAACGACATGATATGGCATGATATCATCATCCCATTAAGAATTTCTTATGATATACTCTTTGTATAATCATAAGGGCCGGTATACCATGTTTCTTTAGATTGACATGGCAAAAACTGTGTAATGGGTTTTTAGGGTACAACCAGCTCAGTCGGCCTTGAGGGAATCCAAGGCTACGAGGAGTCTTACGGAGGTCTCTATGACTAACTTGCTAGTCCAAAGGAACGGAATGTCCAATGGAGAGCTTGTATGTCAATGAGAGTTGAGTGTGATCGATAAATCAACATGAAACGTGGGACTATACTCACGGAGTGGAGAATAGTGCCGATATATATATATATGTATAATATGAAACCATCGGTAATAGAATCAGGATAAAATCAGTTTACAGTAAAATAACGACTTAGGTCAAGTCGTGTCTCAAGTAATTAACGCCTAACAGAAGGGCGTTTACATATATTGCCAATTTGCAGAATTTCCATTATTTCATTAATTTATCAAAAACACGCCTTTCCTGGGGGCGTTTCTTCAAAGTTGACGACTGCAGGGGCAGGCGTCTCATCATTTACATATTCGACAGGATATAATTATTCTCAGAAATTTATCAAAAACGCGCCCTTGGAAGGGGCGTTACTTTCTAATTCCATTTTACAGAATATGTGAATTTCAGGTTTTTAACAGATACACGCCCTAGGAAGGGGCGTTACTTTTCAGATTCACGCCTTGTACTGGGGCGTTAGAATATGGAAAACGACTTTGTCCAAGTCGTGAATTTCAAGGGATTTACGATATTTTAATAAATAATATTTCGAGAGACAGGAGACATGTCATGGCAGTAAAATTTAACAGGAATTCACAGAGTCATGCAAGATATTAAAAATCAATATTTCATATGTATTGTAATTTTTAAACAGGATCAATTATTAATCACATGCGATTCTTATGAAATTAACGCCTGCGTAGAGGGCGTCAAATATTAAATTGACGACCACTAGCATGGTCGTTTCTTTTAAATTAGCGCCCTAATCAAGGGCGTTTCTTTCAAAATTTTGCAGAAAACGTAATAAAACCTTATAAACAGTATGCATGCCATGCTCATATACGTATGTATAGATATCTTGCATTAATTCTTATTTGGGCTACAATAACTTGAGAAAATCCTACCTTAACAATGGATTTGAAGGTGACAGACACGTGAAGACGTTGATAAGGATAAACTGAATCAGCAGTAGGCAGAGAACCTTTGTTCTTTGGTCGATCTCTAGAGTTTTCCTACAGAGGAATATGAAGAGATATTAGAAATTTCTTCATAAGCTTGGCTGAAGATGGAAGTTTAGAAGAACTTACCCTTGTTCTTCACGATGTCTAGGCTTCCTCAACCTGTGATAGAAGAATAAGATGGAGAAGAATTATTCCTCCTAATACCTAATCAACAGAGGAGAAACAATAGGAAGAACCAACCTCTCTTTCACGGATGACTGCAGCAGAACCTTCTTCGGCCAAATATCTTTAGGGTTTGTTTGAACAAGGTTATTTATAGGATTTTGGAGTCCTAACAAGAGTAGGGTTTGATTGAGGGTAGTATATCCCTAATAGAGTCCTTACTCTAATAGACACTTACTAGATTAGGTTAATCTTTCCTTGGATAAGCTCTGGGTTCGAACGGTTCACGAACTGAATTAACGCCTTAGGTCAGGGCGTGTATTCGTTAATTGACGCCTTACTTTAGGGCGTTTCTTAAAAAGCGCCTTGAAAAAGGGCGTTTCGTGTTTTAAAACACGCCCAAGATAGAGGCGTTTCTTTTACTTACTTATTTAGTCGCATGAGAACTGACGACCGCATGTGTGGGCGTCCTTTCTTTAGTAACGCCATGGATGGAGGCGTTTCTTTATAAATTAACGCCTTAATAAGAGGCGTTATTTTTAATTTTGTTTTATTTCATCCAATTAACCCTATTCCTTTTATATATTACTTCTGTAATATATATGTTTTAATTCATTTCAATTATTCATTTATTAGGGTTGCTACACCCTCCCCCACTTAAAAGAATTTGGTCCCCAAATTCAATATATATATAATTATACATGCGGAGAGTGTAGGACATATACCTCTTAGAATAACTCGGGAAATCGTTTCTTCATAGATTCCTCGGTCTCCCATGTCGCTTCGCGTTCAGGATTCTTATTCCATTGCACCTTGATCATGGGAATAACCTTATTCCTTAGAGCTCGTATTTCTCGATCTAATATCTTCAAGGGCCTCTGTTCATATGTGAGATCTTTCTGGATCACCAGATCTCCATGCTCAATAATATGTGACGGATCGTGCACATACTTCTTCAACATAGATATGTGAAATACATTGTGTACCTCAGACAACTGAGGAGGCAACGCGATGCGATAAGCAACCTCGCCAACTCTTTCGAGTACCTCAAATGGTCCGATGAATCTTGGCGTAAGCTTGCCCTTAACACCAAATCTTCGTATGCCACGTCCAGGGGATATTTTAAGAAATACATGATCTCCGATTTGGAATTCAAGATCTCTTCTTCTTGTATCTGCATAAGTCTTTTGTCTGGTCTGAGCAACTTGTAATCTTTCTCTGATTACCTGTATCTTCTCAGTTGTATCCCTTACCATGTCTGGACCTAATAGTTGTTTCTCTCCAACTTCGTTCCAACATATGGGAGATCGGCAACTCCTTCCGTATAAGGCTTCGAAAGGTGCCATTTGGATACTAGCTTGGTAGCTATTATTATATGCAAATTCAACTAAAGGTAAGTGGTCATGCCAGCTTCCTCCAAAGTCAATAATGCATGCTCTCAGCATATCTTCAACAACTTGATTAGTTCGCTCGGTCTGACCATCCGTTTGTGGGTGAAAAGCAGTACTAAAGTTGAGCCTTGTCCCCAACGAATGTTGTAATCCCTTCCAAAAATGAGAAGTAAAACGGGGATCTCTATCAGACACGATTGAGACAGGAATTCCATGTATCCTGACTATTTCTTTAATGTATAGTGCAGCTAGCACATCAATCGACCATCGGCTTTTGATTGGCAAGAAATGTGCCGATTTAGTCAATCGGTCAATGATAACCCAGATTCCATCATGTCCTCCTTTAGATTTAGACAAACCCATGATGAAGTCCATACCAATATCCTCCCATTTCCACTTAGGAATATCTAGAGGATGTAGTTTTCCCGCAGGCTTTTGGTGTTCCGCCTTGACCTGTTGGCATGTGAGACAGCGTGATACATAGTCCGCTATTTCTCTTTTCATATTGGGCCACCAAAAGTTCCTCTTTACATCTTGGTACATTTTAGTTGATCCAGGATGAATAGTGTATCTTGATCTGTGAGCTTCATCTAAGATCTTCTTCTTTAATTCCGGACAATCGGGTATACAAGTTCTATCTTTGAACGATAATCTTCCATCAGAAGTTAGTTGAAAATCAGATTGTCCTTCTAATCTGCCTTTGATTTCTATTAACATAGGATCATCATCCTGAAGTGTTTGTATCTCAGATAACAAATCTGACTGTATGCTTACATGGGATAGTGTGACAAATTTGGATTCCGTGTCCAAGCTTATATTGAGCTCGGAGAATTGTTCAAGTAACCTCCATTCTTGTATCATACAATTTGCTATCTTTGCTCTCGGCTTTCGACTAAGGGCATCAGCCACATAATTACCCTTTCCGGGATGGTATTGTATATTGAAGTCGAAGTCCTTGAGATATTCTAGCCAACGTCTTTGTCTCATGTTCAGCTCCTTTTGTGAAAATAGATATTTGAGACTTTTGTGATCGGAGTATACAGTAAACTGTACCCCATAGAGATAGTGTCTCCATATCTTTAGGGCAAATACTACCGCGGCCAATTCCAAGTCATGGACGGGGTAATTCTCCTCATGCTTCTTCAGTTGACGAGAAGAGTATGCTATGACCTTCCCATGTTGCATTAGAACACATCCGAGGCCAATGCCAGAAGCATCAGTGTAGACCTCGAATTTCTCTCCTTCAATTGGTAGGGCTAAGACCGGAGCTGTGGTGAGATGATCCTTGAGAGTTTGGAAACTGCTTTCACATTCCTCACTCCATTCATATCGGATCTCCTTACGAGTTAATCTTGTAAGTGGTACGGCGATCTTAGAGAAATCTTTGATAAATCGCCGATAATAGCCTGCAAGACCTAAGAAACTTCTGATCTCGCTTGCATTAGTGGGTCTCTCCCAGTTTCTCACAGCTTCAACTTTTGACGGATCCACAGATAAACCGTCCTTGGTTATGACATGTCCGAGAAAAGCCACTTCTTCAAGCCAGAACTCGCATTTGCTGAGTTTAGCATATAATTGATTTGTCCTCAAGACTTGCAATGCAATCCTCAAATGCTCTTCATGTTCTTCCTTAGTCTTAGAATATATCAATATATCATCGATGAAGACTACTATGAATTGATCCAAGTAAGGCCTGAATATGCTATTCATTAACTGCATAAAGGCAGCAGGGGCATTTGTTAGTCCAAAAGGCATAACAACAAATTCGTAATGGCCATACCTGCTTCTGAATGCGGTCTTGTGAATGTCATCATCCTTGATCCTTAATTGATGATATCCCGACCGGAGATCAATCTTGGAGAAATATTTGGATCCTGAAATCTGATCAAACAATTCATCGATTCTCGGCAGTGGATACTTGTTCTTGATAGTAAGATGATTCAACTGTCGATAGTCAATACACAATCTCATGGATCCATCCTTCTTCTTTACAAATAAGACTGGTGCTCCCCACGGGGAAGTACTTGGTCTAATAAACCCTTTTCGGATTAGTTCCATCAACTGCTCCTTCAACTCCTTGAGTTCAGCAGGGGACATTCTATATGGTGCCTTTGAAACCGGACCAGCACCAGGGACTAAGTCGATGGTAAAGGCCACATCTCTTTGCGGGGGTAATCCCGGCAATTCTTCCGGAAATACGTCTGGGAATTCTCGTACTACTTGAACGTCTTCTATCTTGGTTTCCTTAGCTTCTTTATTAGTGACAAAAGCAAGGAAGGATACACATCCTTTCCTGACGAGCTTGCTTGCTCGAAGAGCCGAAATAAGAGGGGATTTGCTTCGACTCTTAGGACTAGTATAAGTCAGTTCCGGAAATTCCTTGAAAACAATCTTGCTATCACGGCAATCAACCGTTGCCTGGTATTTGGATAACCAATCTGCTCCTAGTATAACATCATATTCTTTTAGATCTAAGCAGATAAGATCAATAGGAAAATTCTTTCCTCGAACCAATACCTCACAATTTTGGTAATGATGTGTGATATCCGTCTCGTTTCCGAGAGGAGTAGACAATATTAACTTCATCCATTCTGGTTCTAGAGGTAATGGGTCAGCAAACTTCTTGGAAATAATGGAATGCGATGCACCTGTATCAAATAAGACATGTGCATATTTGGAACAAATTTTTAATGTACCTTCCACCAATCCGCCTTCTTCTTCTGGTTCGGTCTCTTGGATCGCATGAAGACGCGCGTTCCTTGTCACTGGGCGTTTACCCTCACCGTCTTGGTCATTCATTAATGGACAATCGGGAATCCGATGTTCACGACTCCCACAACGGAGACATGCTCCTAATTTCCTCCAGCATTCTTCTGTTTTGTGACCAGCCTTGTCACAATGCTTGCATACTACGTTTGAAGGTGTAGTGGTGATAGAGAAAGGCTTGGATTTCTTGAACTTCTGATCTTGAGAGGAAGAACCTCCATTATTGGGCCTCTTCTTAAAGTTGGGTTTAAAAGAACCCGAACTTGTGACTTGCTCCTTTTTGTCTTTCCCACGGATCCTATCAGATAGTTCCGTGGCATCTTCAAGCAACTGAGCTCGGCGCACTATTTCAGTATAAACTTGAATATCCATAGGCGCCAGTTGAGTAATGTAGTGGGGCCTAAGCCCATTAAGAAATCTACGGGCTTTCATCTTTTCCGTGCCAATTAAATGCTTAGCATATCTAGACAGTCTAGAGAACTGTGCTTCATAATCAGCCACCGATAAAGATCTTTGCTTTAATGCGGCAAATTCGGCGGCCTTCCTTTCCTGGACCCTATCAGAGAAATATTTGGCGTTGAAATATTCAACGAATTCACCCCATGTAACTTGAGTTGGGTCAATAGTAGCTTCAATCGACTCCCACCAGCATCTAGCATCCTTTTCTAACTGGAAAGTAGCTAATAAGACTTTGTCCTGATCCGTGCATTGCATGACACGGAATATACGTTCAATCTCCCGAACCCAATGCTCGGCATCGTCTGGATCGGTCGATCCCATGAACTTCGGGGGATTCATATTCTTGAAAGCTTGGTGTAAGCTTCCAGCTCGTGGAGCACCACCTTGTGCTACCTGTTGTAGCACTTGGGTCATCCCTTGAAGGGTACGCTGCATGTTGCGCCATTGAGCACGTTCGGCAGCCATTATCCTACAATTACAATAGCTATGTTAGTATTATATCACTATGATCTTATAAAGGACTCATTGATCATTTAACCCTTGGTTCTACCCACTCTCACTTGGTTAAAGGTTTTGAAACCTATCCTTGGACTTGGGTTTCCTAGGAATTGAATACCTTAGGCTCTGATACCACAAAGACTGTCACGCCCCGAGCGCGGAAGATACCCGGAGATGCGCGACGTGTCTATATCAATCATGTCAATCAGAGTGGTCATGTATTCGACACAAAGACAGAGATGCGCAAAATAGCAAGATAACCCAATCCTTTATTTCATAATGGATAGACTATTACAAATCCAATACTCTGTTAAATAAAAAGGAAAAGAATACATAGTTGACTCAAGAAACTATGGAAAAGACTAGACGACACTTGTAGAAGCTCTATCACTTTCACTCTTGACCATTCCCATCCGATTGACTTCCATCGTCGTCGGACTTACCTGAAAAGTAAAAAGGGACAAACGGAATGAGCGAACGCTCAGTAGGAAATTATATCTCAAGTACTAGCAAGTGGTTTAAGTAATTACATTTTCATGGATGCAATAAAGCTATGCATGCTCGCATGAAACGACAAGATAGAGAGAATGTAATATCAAAGAAATAAGATGAACTTTCATGAACAAGATACAAGTTATTCAAGATATTCAAGCAAGTACCATTATCGAGTCATGTCAAGAACTTTGGCTATCATGTATCAAGCAAGTAAATTACCCTCTTTCGGGCCACACATTTCATGCAAAGTCAAGTACGATTCAAGTACAAGATGTGTGTGGAATGTCCAATCAAGCAAGTCAAGTACTCGGTATAATGCCAGATACCTTATCATTTTAACTCCCATGGGCACAAGTACTTTCGGGTGCTCCTCCCAGGACCAGATCGGGCCCTATATGCGCAGGCATTTATCATGTGTTTTGACATCCACTCTTGTTTATATAGCCAATATAGAATTTCAATAATCAAGCTTGTAGACACGTATGACAACTTTGATAGAATAGAGTCCAAAATATGACAAAGGACATAGAATGGCGATAATAACGGTATAATCACGATGTCGATAAAACTAGGTAGATTATGGTTCCCTTAACTTAGGTACCATGACAAATCAATATGGACATTCTTTATATAGAATTGAGGTCCACATGAACAGTATATCAAAGGTAAGATACCCTCATTCTTATCATAGAATTGAGGTTTACAAGAACGACATGATATGGCATGATATCATCATCCCATTAAGAATTTCTTATGATATACTCTTTGTATAATCATAAGGGCCGGTATACCATGTTTCTTTAGATTGACATGGCAAAAACTGTGTAATGGGTTTTTAGGGTACAACCAGCTCAGTCGGCCTTGAGGGAATCCAA
The DNA here is from genome assembly GCA_022559845.1 of Amorphophallus konjac. NCBI lineage: Eukaryota > Viridiplantae > Streptophyta > Magnoliopsida > Alismatales > Araceae > Amorphophallus > Amorphophallus konjac. The sequence continues at coordinate 232,191,165 of CM040123.1, read as the reverse complement.
GGCTACGAGGAGTCTTACGGAGGTCTCTATGACTAACTTGCTAGTCCAAAGGAACGGAATGTCCAATGGAGAGCTTGTATGTCAATGAGAGTTGAGTGTGATCGATAAATCAACATGAAACGTGGGACTATACTCACGGAGTGGAGAATAGTGCCGATATATATATATATGTATAATATGAAACCATCGGTAATAGAATCAGGATAAAATCAGTTTACAGTAAAATAACGACTTAGGTCAAGTCGTGTCTCAAGTAATTAACGCCTAACAGAAGGGCGTTTACATATATTGCCAATTTGCAGAATTTCCATTATTTCATTAATTTATCAAAAACACGCCTTTCCTGGGGGCGTTTCTTCAAAGTTGACGACTGCAGAGGCAGGCGTCTCATCATTTACATATTCGACAGGATATAATTATTCTCAGAAATTTATCAAAAACGCGCCCTTGGAAGGGGCGTTACTTTCTAATTCCATTTTACAGAATATGTGAATTTCAGGTTTTTAACAGATACACGCCCTAGGAAGGGGCGTTACTTTTCAGATTCACGCCTTGTACTGGGGCGTTAGAATATGGAAAACGACTTTGTCCAAGTCGTGAATTTCAAGGGATTTACGATATTTTAATAAATAATATTTCGAGAGACAGGAGACATGTCATGGCAGTAAAATTTAACAGGAATTCACAGAGTCATGCAAGATATTAAAAATCAATATTTCATATGTATTGTAATTTTTAAACAGGATCAATTATTAATCACATGCGATTCTTATGAAATTAACGCCTGCGTAGAGGGCGTCAAATATTAAATTGACGACCACTAGCATGGTCGTTTCTTTTAAATTAGCGCCCTAATCAAGGGCGTTTCTTTCAAAATTTTGCAGAAAACGTAATAAAACCTTATAAACAGTATGCATGCCATGCTCATATACGTATGTATAGATATCTTGCATTAATTCTTATTTGGGCTACAATAACTTGAGAAAATCCTACCTTAACAATGGATTTGAAGGTGACAGACACGTGAAGACGTTGATAAGGATAAACTGAATCAGCAGTAGGCAGAGAACCTTTGTTCTTTGGTCGATCTCTAGAGTTTTCCTACAGAGGAATATGAAGAGATATTAGAAATTTCTTCATAAGCTTGGCTGAAGATGGAAGTTTAGAAGAACTTACCCTTGTTCTTCACGATGTCTAGGCTTCCTCAACCTGTGATAGAAGAATAAGATGGAGAAGAATTATTCCTCCTAATACCTAATCAACAGAGGAGAAACAATAGGAAGAACCAACCTCTCTTTCACGGATGACTGCAGCAGAACCTTCTTCGGCCAAATATCTTTAGGGTTTGTTTGAACAAGGTTATTTATAGGATTTTGGAGTCCTAACAAGAGTAGGGTTTGATTGAGGGTAGTATATCCCTAATAGAGTCCTTACTCTAATAGACACTTACTAGATTAGGTTAATCTTTCCTTGGATAAGCTCTGGGTTCGAACGGTTCACGAACTGAATTAACGCCTTAGGTCAGGGCGTGTATTCGTTAATTGACGCCTTACTTTAGGGCGTTTCTTAAAAAGCGCCTTGAAAAAGGGCGTTTCGTGTTTTAAAACACGCCCAAGATAGAGGCGTTTCTTTTACTTACTTATTTAGTCGCATGAGAACTGACGACCGCATGTGTGGGCGTCCTTTCTTTAGTAACGCCATGGATGGAGGCGTTTCTCTATAAATTAACGCCTTAATAAGAGGCGTTATTTTTAATTTTGTTTTATTTCATCCAATTAACCCTATTCCTTTTATATATTACTTCTGTAATATATATGTTTTAATTCATTTCAATTATTCATTTATTAGGGTTGCTACATCAGAATGCTGGATGCATCGAGGCATCAGACTTTAGAATGTTGGATGCATTGAGGCATTCATTAGTTGGGTCGATGCATCCAAGGCTCTGTCCCAGTTTCCAGACTTCAGAATGCTGGATGCATCGAGGCATCAGACTTCAGAATGTTGGATGCATTGACGCATCCACTGGCTGGGTCGATGCATCCAGGGCGCTGTCCTAGTTCTAGAAGCTAAGAATAAGAGTGTTTTAAGGGGCCATTTTAATTCATAAAAATCTAAAAAATTAGAAAATGATAGAAGACTAAGTTAGTACCTCACTATAAAGTTTTCATGCTCACAAAAGTTATGTACTTGTAGTTATAAGTCATTTCTATGCATGCGTAGCCTAGAAATAAACCAGTCCTCTTTTATACAGTAACCTGATCATGCTCTATTATACATCAAGTAAACTTATGATTGTGATTTGTCCACTTAAATCATTTGGAAGCATGCTTGTTATGATAAAGTATTATACTAATATTTGTAAAATGAGTATAAATGTGAATGCGGATATGATGTGAATGTTATGAATGGAAAATAATAACATTCTGTGAGGTAGGACTTCGGTCCCTTGTACGGGACGGCGATACATAACGCCGAGGAAGTAAAAGAACCCAGGGGACGGCAATACGTAACAGCCTGGTTGAAATCCTATGACTCGACCGATTGTTATGTGGGACAACGATACGTAGCGCCATGTTAGACAGGAGGACGGTGAGCTAGAAGGGGAGGGGATGAATAGATCACCGTTTTAAAAAATTCTTTGACTGAGTCGAGGCAGGACCCTTAACCAATATAACGTAATTCACGAGCGTAGAACATAAATGACTCAAAGAGTCATCAGCACATATGCACAACCACCTAGCGAGCGGTCAGACAAAGATTTCAATCATCAACATTCACATTTACTTAATGAACCCAGACAAAATCATAAGGAATAGAGATGCGCACAACCATACCACGGAGAATAGGAGATTTAGATGGTTCAGTCTGCAACCTGCAGACTTACGTCCATCCCTCACTGAAGGCCGAGTGAGGCTTCCTTTCACAAGAAAGAACCGCAGACTAGTCTGCCTACAAGACGCTGATCCACAGCTTGGGGATCGAAATCCCTACAGACGCTGATCACACAGCTTGAACCCAGGTCTCACACCCCAAGACCTGACCAGGAGATGACTCTCCCTTCCTCTTAGACAAGAGGGAACCCAGCAGTGACTCACCCTCACTGCAATTCAGAGACACTGTCTCTCTTCCTCCACAGCCGGAGGGAACAACCCAGATAGCCTCCTCACTATCTGATCATAGCAACCCCTGGAGACCACCTCCCTTCCTCTGATCTGATTCAGAGGGAATCACAATGCAACCTAGAGGATCCACCTCTCTTCCTCTACACCTAGAGGGAACGATAAAGTAGAGTATCAGAATTTAAGAACAGACAACTGAAAACATAAAGAGATATCGAAGACAATCGAACGAAGAAACAATGTAGCTTCTTAAAGAAGCATAGACAAAGCATAGCAGAAAACCATCCTCTCCTTCACCACTCTCTCTCTCTTCCAGGTACGATCAATGAGTGGATCAGGCAGGCTTCTCCTCTCCTTCCTCTCGCTCTGGCCTCACCCTCTTCCTTGTGGTTTTCGGCAGCTTTTCAAGAGCAGAACCCTTCATATATATATCCAACCTCACGAGAGAGTGAGGGTTTGGAAGACACGCGCGAAGACATGCTGCCGGATGAACCGAGCCACGTGTTAGACGATTGTTCCGTCGGATCACGTGCTCACATGATTGGAGTAACGTTCCAACTTGTCTTTAAGTCCCTGTAAGGTTTCAGAGAACATTCAGACAATCTCAGAAATATTCAAGTCATAAATTGTTCACACAGATTGCACGGGACTTATGAAAGGACAGAAGAGCGCGTCAACGCACTAAAGCCAAGACGTTAACGCAATGGATATAAAGAGAACAGGTGCTTTGACAAAACACACTAATGTGTCAACGCATCAGTTGACAGCGTTGACGCTTCTGCTGGGTGGTTGATCAAAAGAACCTTTGGTCAAAAACTCAAGGCGTCGACGCTTCCATTGTGTAGCGTCGCCTCAGCTCCTTGGACGAGACGCACAATGTCTTGGTAACAACCCAATGCGTCAACGCTCTAGGTGACAGCGTCGACTCAGCTTCACATGCGAGACGCTCAAGCCCTTGGCACCAAGCCAATGCGTCTACGCTTCCATCGTGCAGCGTCGACGCAGTGGACAAAACAGCAAGCGAACGACGCACTAATGCGTCTACGCACCCAGCCAAGTGCGTCAACGCACTAAGTGTACAGAACCCATATAATCAAGACAAGTATGAGCTCATGGGTGTACATGATAGAGGAGCATCAAAATAGAAAAAGCATGATGAAAAAGCATTTGATCCATAGATGTGCATGCAAGACAACAACATTAGATCTTGAGAATATTTAGACAATTCAAGATCTGTATCATTCATTTAGGAGCAACAAGATGATTATCATATAAATAATTTGATTCATAGTGTTAGTCATCATCAAAACTACAGAGATGCAACAATCTCCCCCTTTTTGATGATGGCAACACCATGAGTCAAATTTAGTGAAAGGAGAATTACCAACTTAAAACATTTTCAATAAAGGCAGCAACCCCTTTCAACCTTCTCCCCTTGTCAGACTTTTCAACCCTTTTTTTAACTTTTACTCGCCTTTTTTTAACTTTTACTCCCCCTTTCACATCATCAAAACAAGGAGAAAGAGAGATGTTGACGCTGGACTGATGAGAAAAGATGGAGAGGATTCCAACAATAGACACTCATTGTCAAATCTTAGATGCTTAAGTGGGGCTGTAAGGTCTAGTGAAGAATCTTGGAGTTCTTGTAAGAGAAGGAGATTCAGAATAAACTTGAAGTTTATCAACTTACTATGATTATGAGAGAAGAGCAAGTGGCAACAAGTATGACTGAGGTAGCTGTTAAGGCTTGTCAAAGAGACAACAAGAGTTTGAACCACTAAAATAGCCTGTAGGCATTGAGGACAAACAGTCCAGACAGAGAAGGCACAGTTATAGAGTGTATTTGGCCAGTTACACTTTTGACATTAAGTATGCACCTTGGTCAGAGGCCAGCATCCTCAGTTACTCAGTGTAAGAGCCTCATCACTTCTCAATTAGAGAACAGAGATAGTGACCATTGGTTGTTTCATGAGGAGACACCTTGATCAGAGGCCAGAATCCCCAGTTACTCACCATTTTGTCATCATTGCTCTGCCAAGCATAATTTTGAATAGTATTTCTTTCTTTTGATTTTGTTTTTGAGAACTGATACCTCATGACATAGGAAATTCTCATTTCATTGATGGGATTCCTAGTTTCTCAGTATGCAGTTTTAAGCACAGATAAGTTTAACTAGCTCAACAAGGGGTTGTTTGAAGACAAAGCCCAGGGCAAATATTGGAGGTCTTATCAAGATGTCCAAAGAGAAGCTCATAGACAGAAACCATTTCTTACAAGTCTAGCTTGTTCATGAGTCATGCAACAAGGTAAGAGGATATACTTGTGAAGGTTAATCTTAGCCTCTTAAGACTTACTAGAAGAGGATTCTAGCTGGACTTTAATTGCACAAACTTAAGAAAGTAGGAAATGAATGAGGTTCTATTAAGAGGAATTTTCAAGATCAATTCAACATTTAATCCAGCAATAACACCCATCTTTCAAGTGTTTTTAACTAGTCAAGCTCCCCCTCTCTAGTAGCTCTATCTCCCATTCTACCCAGAAAACAGCAGAGAAGCAGAATTGACTATACTCAAGGCACACACCCGCTCCCCCTCACATAGGGACCCCCACCAGAAAAATAAGACAAAACTACCACTAACTTTATGGAGATACATGAACCAGAATCCATTGCCTCAAATCAGTCAGAGTTTGTAAATACCAAGTTCTCTTCTCAAGGAAGTGAATTTTTCAGTATCTAGAGGTTTTGTAAAAATATCAGCAATTTGATCTGCAGTCCCAACATGAATTAATTCAAATGTTTTATTTACAATTTCATTTCTGATAAAGTGGTGCCTGATTTCAATGTGTTTTGTTCGTGAGTGTAAAACAGGATTCTTTGCAATGTTTATGGCACTAGTGTTATCACAAAAGATGGGAGTGCAACCTGTCTCTACTTGGTAATCCTGAAGTTGATGCTTGATCCAGATAACCTGAGTGCCACAGTTACTTGCAGCCACGTATTCAGCCTCAGCAGTGGAAAGAGCCACTGAATGTTGTTTCTTTGAACTCCAAGAAACTAGGCATCCTCCTAAGAATTGGCAGTGGCCACTGGTGCTCTTCCTATCTAGTTTGCATCCAGCAAAGTCTGCATCAGTGTATGCAACTAAATCTAAAGTGCGTGAAGTAGGATACCATAAGCCTAGTGTATGTGTGGTAGACAGATATCTAAAGATTCTTTTTACAGCAGACACATGTAATTCAGTAGGCCTAGACTGATATCTTGCACATAAACCAACACTGAATTGTATGTCTGGCCTAGAGGCAGTTAGGTACAAGAGGGATCCGATCATACCTCTGTAGAGTTTTTCATCCACTTGTTTACCTGACTCATCTGCATTAAGGGTCATGCTTGTGCTCATTGGGGTGGAAATTTGCTTCAGGTTGGTCATCCCAAACCTTTTTAGGATATCCAGCGTGTACTTGGTTTGGTGGAAGAAACAGCCGTCTGTCATCTGATTTATCTGCAAGCCAAGGAAATAAGTCAGTTCCCCAACTAAGCTCATCTCAAATTCAGCTGACATAAGCTGTGAAAATTCTTTACACAGTTCAGGATTTGTTGATCCAAAGATGATGTCGTCCACATATACCTGAACTATGATGAGATCTTGTCGTGAATTCTTAGTGAATAAGGTTTGGTCAACTTTACCTCTGTTATATCCTTTATTTAGTAAGAAACTGGTCAGCCTTTCATACCAGGCCCGAGGAGCTTGCTTTAATCCATAAAGAGCTTTGTTTAACCTGAAAACTTGATCTGGTTTAGTCGAAAACTAAAACCAGGAGGTTGTTCAACATAAACTTCTTCTTTTAGAATTCCATTCAAGAAAGCACTCTTAACATCCATTTGTTGAAGTTTTATGTTGTTTGAACAAGCAAATGCTAATAGAATTCTGATAGCCTCCATTCTAGCTACTGGAGCAAAGGATTCATCAAAGTCCACTCCATACTCCTGACTGTAGCCTTTAGCTACAAGTCTAGCTTTATTCCTAGAGATGACACCTTCCTCATTCAGTTTGTTCTTAAAAACCCATTTTGTTCCTATTACATTGAAATTTTCAGGTCTAGGTACAAGCTCCCAGACATTGTTTCTATCAAATTGCCCTAGTTCTTCACACATAGTAGTTACCCAATTCTCATCACTTAAGGCTTCTTCAATGGTTTTAGGCTCAATTTGAGAAACTAAAGCAATTATGTCCTGATTTTGAACATTTCTAAAATGAGATCTTGTCCTAGGGGGATCATTAAGACTACCAATAATATTGGTTACAAGGTGGTCTTTTAAAACTTTGACATTCGTTGATGACTCACCTTGTTCAGCTGTACTTACTGGGTTCAGATCAGTGGGTTCTTCTGCCGGTTGTACTTCCTCCTCTTGCATTTGTTCCAGGAACTCTCCATCATGACTTGTAGACCTGTTATCATCATTTGGACTGTTAGAGATTTTTGTTTCATCAAAAATAACATGAGGGTTTCCTCTACAGTTCTATCAGTTTTATTAAAGACCCTGAAGGCTCTAGATGTTTCAGAGTATCCTAGGAATATTCCTGGAATACTTCTAGCATCGAATTTATCTAAGTCTCTCTTGTTGTTATTATGAATGAAGCATTTTGAACCAAAAATTTTGAAGTATGAGACATTAGGCCTCTTACCTTTCAGGAGTTCATATGGTGTTTTCTTATGTATGGGTCTTACCAAAGCTCTATTAAGTATGTAGCAGGCTGTGTTTGCTGCTTCTGCCCAAAAGCTCTTAGGTAGCTGACTCTCCATTAGTAGTGTTCTTGCCATTTCCACTATTGTTCGATTCCTTCTCTCCACAATTCCATTTTGCTCTGGGGTCCTGGGAGAAGAAAATTTGTGAGTCAGTCCCTCCTTGTCACAGAAGCTAGAAAATGAGGAGTTCTCAAACTCTCCTCCATGATCTGATTGAATAACAGTGATCTTGTGCCCTATATGTTTTTGCTTATTGAAAAAATGTTCAATTTTTTTAAAAGCATCACTCTTATTTGCCAAGAAAAATAGCCATGCAAATCTAGAGTAGTCATCGGCAATGACAAACCGAAATCTCTTACCATTTAGACTCTGGGTTCTGGTAGGACCAAAGAGATCCATGTGCAAGTGTTCCATGATCTTTGTTGACAAGCTCTCAGACCTAATTTTAAAGGAAGCTCGAGTTTGCTTGCCTAGAGCACAGGCCTCGCAAGGCTTAGAGAATGAATTGAACTTCAAGCTAGGCATGCCTCTAACTAAATCAAATTTAGCTAATTTATGCAAGGTGTTAAAGCTAGCATGGCCTAGTCGCCTATGCCAGTCAAACATGTTATTCTCTGAATCAGCAGTGAGACACAGATTAGCTCAGACTCAACATCAAGATCCACAATATAGACATTATTGACTCTATTTGCAATGAACTTTATTTTATCGGAGTTTGGTTCTAAAATTTTGCATACATGCTCATCAAAAAGAACCTTGTGACCCTTGTCACACAATTGACTAATACTCAATAAATTGTGTTGGAGACCTTCAACCAACAAGACTTTCTCAATAGAGTTGGAGGTTTTCTTACCAATGGTTCCGGTCCCAATGATTTGGCCTTTGTTTTTACCTCCAAACATAACTGACCCTCCTGCTTTCAATTCAAGCTTGCTGAACTTTCTTTGATCCCCTGTCATGTGCCTCGAGCAGCCACTGTCGAGATACCACTTGTTGTTCTCGGCTGCTAGGCCCACCTGCACAATAACAATTTAAGTTGTGTGCTTTGGAACCCAAGGTAAGTTGGGTCCAAAAATACCGTTCAATTCATTAAGCACAGTCTTGGGAATCCAGATCTGTTTTAACCCCTTTTTTTTTTGTGCTGAGGGTTGACAGGTTTGTTATTGATGTGCATTTCATTTGTTTCTTTTTGTTTCTCAAGTTGTGTCCAGTTTCTGTTGATGAAAGTTTGGGTCCCTGCCAGACCATAATTTTAACCTGTCTGGATGAAGGCATTTTATTGACAGTATTCTGTGTGTAATTAGTCGTTCCCATGTTGCTTTTAAAATAGCCCATTCTTTATTAGAGTCATAGTTGTTGAATTGACAGACACCTTGCTTCTGGTGCATGGGCTTGTTGAATTTCTTGAACATATTTTTTCCAAATCAGCCTGTTGTCTATGGATGTTCTTTTGTTGTTCAGTGGTTTTGGAACTGGATGGAATGTCCAGTTTCTCTTTTCCTTTCTCAGTGCAGAAGGTAGTGGTTTTTACCCCAAATGCTTCCTTCTTACTTGGGTTGAAACCCAACCCCTCTCTGTTAAAGTTTACTTTGGTGCCTAACAAGGCATTCAAATTACTCTCTCCCAAAACAAACCTCTCAAGGGTTTTCTTCTTATCTTCCAGCTCCTTCCGCAGACATATATTGTTTTCCAGCAATTCATCATTGACCCTTTTAACAGCTTCATACCCTTCCCTGAGTAAGTCATTTTGTCTCAGGTTTTCTTCAGTATGTTGATTGGTTTCATCAAGCTGTTTTCTTAGTTTTTCAAGCTCCTTTTTAACAAGATTGTTCTCATTTCTTACATTTTCCATTTGATCTAATTCAGCTATCAGTTTGGAATTTTCTGTCTTGATGAGTTCTTGTTCTTCATTAACCACATTGAGTTTGCGTTTGGTGACTCTATGTTCTTTAGCTAAGGCATTGTACATATCTAGCAGTTCACCATACTTATCTCCCAGTCATCAATAGAGTAAGTCACAAAGGGATTGATTACCTCATTTTCTCGTCGGCCATCAGACATACTCCTTCAGTCTCCTTTCCTGAGGAGTTAGTCTCTGAGTCTTCTTCTTCATCGCTCCAAGTGCATACCATAGCTTTTGGCTTTTTCTTGTACACCTTGGAGCCTTTCTTATGGTAATCCAGTGTCTTCTTCTGAAGCTCAGGGCAATCTTGCTTTATGTGCCCAAGGTTCCTGCAATGATAACACATCACACTTTTAGCATTCCTATCCTTGTCATTGCCATTGTTTGGATATTTACCTGATGAGTAATTTCTTCTTCTCCCATATGATTTTCCCTTCAGTTTCAGAAATTTCCTGAACTGACGTGTGAGCAGAGCTTTTTCACTCCTGTCAAGGTCTGGAGTTTCATCAGAGTCTCCACTGCTGCTGCTGCTGCTGCTACTACTATGTCGTTCAACTTTAAGAGCAACATTCTTGCCCTTTCTGTCACTTCCTTCTCCTGTTTTCTTGAGATTCATCTCATAGGTCATAAGAGACCCTATGAGTTCAGTGATAGTCATGGTTGTTAAATCCTTTGATTCCTCTATCACAGTGGCCTTTGTGTGCCACGCTGGAGTCAAAGATCTCAAGATCTTCCTGACTATATCCCCTTCAGATATTTCCTTTCCAAACCCCTTGAGGCTGTTTGTGATCAGTGACAGCCTAGCGTACATATCAGTCGCGCTCTCCTCTGACTTCATCTTAAATAATTCATACTCAGAGGTTAGGTAGTTTACCTTGGTAGCTCTGACCTGAGAGGTACCCTCGTATATCAGCGCTAGTTCATCCCACATCTTCTTGGCTATCTTGCATGCTAAAATTCGGGCATATTCTTCAGGGTGAACTGCGCACTGGATGATGTTGAGCGTAGACTAGTTCAGTCTGGATAATTTGACTTGTTCTTCAGACCACATCTCCTCATTCGGAGGTAACTCATAAGGTCCAGTTGTAATGACTCTCCACAGCTTGTGGCTCTGAGATCGGATGAAGACTTCCATCCTGTTTTTCCAAAAGAAATAATTAGAGCCATCAAAATATGGGGGACGGGAGATTGACTGTCCTTCAGCTATGTAGCTGCGAGGACCACTGGTTCCAAGATTACCCTGGTCGTTGGACCACATCTCGGGTAAACCTGCTCTGATACCAACTGTTAGACAGGAGGACGGTGAGCTAGAAGGGGAGGGGATGAATAGATCACCATTTTAAAAAATTCTTTGACTGAGTCGAGGCAGGACCCTTAACCAATATAACGTAATTCACGAGCGCAGAACATAAATGACTCAAAGAGTCATCAGCACATATGCACAACCACCTAGCGAGCGTCAGACCAAGATTTCAATCATCAACATTCACATTTACTTAATGAACCCAGACAAAATCATAAGGAATAGAGATGCGCACAACCATACCACGGAGAACAGGAGATTTAGATGGTTCAGTCTGCAACCTGCAGACTTACGTCCATCCCTCACTCAAGGCCGAGTGAGGCTTCCTTTCACAAGAAAGAACCGTAGACTCAGTCTGCCTACAAGACGCTGATCCACAGCTTGGGGATCGAAATCCCTACAGACGCTGATCACACAGCTTGAACCCAGGTCTCACACCCCAAGACCTGACCAGGAGATGACTCTCCCTTCCTCTTAGACAAGAGGGAACCCAGCTGTGACTCACCCTCACTGCAATTCAGAGACACTGTCTCTCTTCCTACACAGCCGGAGGGAACAACCCAGATAGCCTCCTCACTATCTGATCACAGCAACCCCTGGAGACCACCTCCCTTCCTCTGATCTAATTCAGAGGGAATCACAATGCAACCCAGAGGATCCACCTCTCTTCCTCTACACCTAGAGGGAACGATAAAGCAGAGTATCGGAATTTAAGAACAGACAACTGAAAACATAAAGAGATATCGAAGACAATCGAACGAAGAAACAATGTAGCTTCTTCAAGAAGCATAGACAAAGCATAGCAGAAAACCATCCTCTCCTTCACCACTCTCTCTCTCTTCCAGGTACAATCAATGAGTGGATCAGGCAGGCTTCTCCTCTCCTTCCTCTCGCTCTGGCCTCACCCTCTTCCTTGTGGTTTTTCGGCAGCTTTTCAAGAGTAGAACCCTTCATATATATATCCAACCTCACGAGAGAGTGAGGGTTTGGAAGACACGTGCGAAGACATGCTGCCGGATGAACCGAGCCACGTGTTAGACGATTGTTCCGTCGGATCACGTGCTCACATGATTGGAGTAACGTTCCAACTTGTCTTTAAGTCCCTGTAAGGTTTCAGAGAACATTCAGACAATCTCAGAAATATTCAAGTCATAAATTGTTCACACCGATTGCACGGGACTTATGAAAGGACAGAAGAGCGCGTCAACGCACTAAAGCCAAGACGTTAACGCAATGGATATAAAGAGAACAGGTGCTTTGACAAAACACACTAATGCGTCAACGCATCAGTTGACAGCGTTGACGCTTCTGCTGGGTGGTTGATCAAAAGAACCTTTGGTCAAAAACTCAAGGCGTCAACGCTTCCATTGTGTAGCGTCGCCTCAGCTCCTTGGACGAGACGCACAATGTCTTGGTAACAACCCAATGCGTCAACGCTCCAGGTGACAGCGTCGACTCAGCTTCACATGCGAGACGCTCAAGCCCTTGGCACCAAGCCAATGCGTCTACGCTTCCATCGTGCAGCGTCGACGCAGTGGACAAAACAGCAAGCGAACGACGCACTAATGCGTCTACGCACCCAGCCAAGTGCGTCAACGCACTAAGTGTACAGAACCCATATAATCAAGACAAGTATGAGCTCATGGGTGTACATGATAGAGGAGCATCAAAATAGAAAAAGCATGATGAAAAAGCATTTGATCCATAGATGTGCATGCAAGACAACAACATTAGATCCTGAGAATATTTAGACAATTCAAGATCTTTATCATTCATTTAGGAGCAACAAGATGATTATCATATAAATAATTTGATTCATAGTGTTAGTCATCATCAAAACTACAGAGATGCAACACGCCACATAACGTGTGGACCTCAGGAGTCTAGGTGGGAGTTCACTCTCGGGTTTGCGCAGTACTCTTTCGTTCGTTTGTGTGTGTGCTGGCCTTCTATGTTTGCGGAAACTGTTCAGTTCCATGAATAACAAGAATATGAAACTCATGAACATGTGGTAATGTGTAAACTAATCATCCATTGTGGTTTTTGGTTCATGCATGGGTATCTTATAAGTTAGCCAATGAACATGTATTTTCACGTATAAATTATTTTAAGTAGCTGGTAATGAATGGATCATGGAGTAACATTTGGTTTCCTTTTTCTGAACTACTGTTGTTAGATCGTAGTAGGGTTCGATCGACCGACCTGGGCATTTCGGTCGACCGAATTTGCCAGTGTTGGCCGGTCTGTAAATTATTACAGTTCAGTCGACTGAGGGCCTAGTTTCGGTCGACCGATGTCCGTTCTATTTCCAGGAATTTCATCAAGGTTGACCAACTTGGTTTTCCTCCTTTGCCCATTATCCCTGAATTCTTCATTGATCTAAGGATCGCTACGGAGGATTTTAGAGAGATCATATGGGTCCTTTGCACACTATTGCTTTGATCGTCAAAATTTTGCTTTTGTTATGATCGTTGAATTAAGTATATAGATTTGGTTATATAAATGTGAGTTAACCTCGATTTGATTAGGCTACCTATTGAGCATCACACTCACCCCCCTATGTGACACACATTTTAGGGGACGCTATAGAGAGATCGAGGAGACGGTTGCTGCCGAGGAGTAGTTTAGTTTGCCTACGTCAGGGTAGGCTTCAGATATCTATCTTCTTGCTATGGCTAGTTGTGGGTTGGTGACCCTATATGGACTCATGTAATTGTGCAATGGACATGTAGCCTTCGCAGTATGAATGGTTGTAATGTTATTTACACCTCTTGTCACTATGGTTTCTCTCTTTCTTGTGTATACATTGATATAAAATCTGTGCTTTCGCGATACATACGACGTAATGTCTCGAGGTCCGATGGAAGAAAAGAAAAAAAATGTCCATAAATTGGGAATCGGATCTCGGGGTGTTACACCTCATGTGTGTGAGAATTCATCCCCGTATGTGTTGTGGACTTCGTCCTCGTGAGGATTCATCCTCGTTTAGTGAAGCCTCAACAGTTGGGTGAGGGGTGGACGTAGGTTGCGGGTTTGCAACGGAACCACCTTAAAAATCCTCTTGTGCAGTGGTGTGTCTTTGTGTAATTGTTTCCATTTCTTCTATCTCCACTTCACAGGGACTTATAGTTTTTGTTTCACTTTCATTGTCATGGCCGAACACTGCACATATTGTGAGTTGTTCACTGATTACTAGCTAACTTGATGTTTGAACAAAGGCTCACACATACACCTAAGAAAGCACTCTGATAATCTGAATCTACGCATGTAGATCTTAGGTGATTGACATTACACCGCTACATGAGTCTTCTGAGACTCTGTAATCTCAAGTCCATAGTTTCAATGGCTCATCATTTGTATGGTTATTTGTTTTGAAACTTTAAAAGGGGACTTTTTTTTAATTGATCTATTCACCCCCCCCCCTCTAGATCCGGTTGCACCAAGGAAGGGACCCAACACGCCTGGCATTGGAGACCCAAATTCGTGGCGCCATGGATCGGCCCACTCCACCACCTGCAGTTTCTATCTGGCGTCAAGCAGCCCCTTCAGTGCCCATTAGAAGGCCAACAAACAACAAGAAGGAACATGAAGAAGCCCGCTCAGCCGTGGAATGGCTACGAGCCATTATAAATGGGCTGGATGACCATGAGCAGACCAAGAGCCAGCTTGTGCAGCCAAAGAAGCATGTCCTTTGGGAACACTGTGACTCTCAAGGGCTAACACAAGGAACTGGAGAAAAGGCAGGGGTGTTGAATGCACAAAGCAACACACTGTGGGGACAGATGCCTGCCATGAAGGGGAAGGAAAAGAAGAATGCGAAGACTAAAGGGAGATACGTTGCTCTCTCTTGCAACACATTGTCAGCCTCGTCCAGCGTGGCTCAAACTTCTGACGAAGAAGATGAAGTAATCTGCTTTGTGCTGACAAAGGCAAATTAGGCTAAAGCTTTTGCCTCCCACCATGCTACTAGGTCTAGGAGAATATCAAGATAACCCTCTCCGGCCAATGAGGAGGTGCGATATCACACTCCTCCTCCACCCGGAGGAGTAAAATCAAGGGAGTTTGTCTTGAAAGAATTGGTCACATCCAACAATGATGACTGGATGCCACTCATCTCATTCAAGCTAGAGGCGGAAGGCAGCACTCCCGGCGCCTCCTGGCAAGACCCTACCGTGATAGCGCTAATATATCAGAAGCAGTAGGAAATTGAAATGCTACAAAGGCAGCTAAATGAAATGAATATGTGTCCAACTACGCCAAAACCGGCAGGACTTCTACTTGAGATGGCACAAGGTGGTACTAGCTCACTTGAAGCCTCAACACGGCGGCCATGCCCCGAATAATACCTGAACGTGTATGGGGCATTCTCCCTCGGCAACTCCAGTATGCAGTCTCTCGGGCATGTTAGGGAGCAACCACAATGCCTCGGACAATGCTGTCAATGTGCCCGCATATGTAGCCAGCTAACCTACACCCAAGTCTAGCAGGTCTGATGACAATGGACAAACCAAGGGTGGAACAAACAATGGATACGAGGATGGCCGAGGCACAAGTCACCGAGGCCGAATTACAAATAAACGGGCAAAAAGATGATGAGTCCGTCATGGACTACATAAGAAGATGGAAAAATCTCTATGAAAGATGTAGGCATCCGCCAAGCTATAGGGACACTATCCAAATATGCAAAAGGAATTTGAATAAAGAAATCTTGCAGAGGGTCATTGGCATTGAACTCAAGACCTTTGAATAGTTGAATGATATAGTGGCTTCCATCGAAGCTTTTCTACAAAGTTTTGCCCGGCTGTTACAGCCCCGAGCCAAAAAAATAAACCGATCGGCAAGCATTCAGCGCAAGAAGAAATTTGCACTTCCAATTTTGAGGCCTTTGAGTGACAAAAGAATAAAATGAAAGAAGCACCTAGCCTTTATTCTACCGAGCCGGCAAAGCAGGGGCCCTCATTAAGAGCCAAGAAGATGAAACCTTACTCCTTCTCTTAAGATAAGACTCAAGATCTTTTCGAATGGGCCCATGAATACGACAAAGTTGTGCTTCCAGAGCCAAAGAAACCGAGCGATGCTGAAAGAAAAAATGACCCACGTTTCTATCCTTATCACAAAGCGTTGGGACATCCTATCACCCACGTCTACCTTGTATTCGCCCATTTGCAGTTTGCCGCCCTCATCAAATGCCCGTCTTGAAGATAGCGGCCCCGTGTGGCATCACTGCCTCAGCTGCTCCTCACAAATTTGGCTGAAGCCAACGTATGGCATGTCCGCGTAGCCGGAACGATGATATTTCCTAGCAGAAAGAAGAATGGCGAGTAACGCAAAATATACAAAGTAAAAAAAAGAAAAAAAAAGAAAAGGGGCATGTGCTAGGGGCGGATAAAAAAAAATACATGCTTCGCAGCAGCAAAGGTAGATCGGGCAGGGATTTCAGCTCTCAACAATGCCATCAAAGCTAGAATAAATAGGGGGCATCCCTCGTAAACTATAAGTGGCATTTAGGGGTAGGGTCATCTCACACTCCTGAGACAAAAGTTAGGGGTGTACAGACCCACCTCTGCTCAACCTTCACGCAACAAAGGGGAGCAGCAAAAAGCATCCACTCATTTGCTGAATCTCTACAAGCAAAGAGTCAGCTGAGCAGGCACAATAAGCGTGAATAATACAAGGGAAGCAGAAGGATAAGCCGCCTTGCAAATTGACGCCACCAGCTGGCACAGAATAATGTCAGGCAGGTCACAACCGAAGAGATAAGCACGACCAATGTCAGGGTTAGTAGCAGAATAATGAGGCTATTAAAGAAAATCACCGAGAGATACTCTCTCTCCAAATGAAAAAGACCCAACTAAATACAGTTGCAGCTCTGCAAAGGCCAGAACAATATGGGGGGGTGCTTCGTAGCAATGCGGCTAGAGATGACCATAACTCCCCGAAGAAACAAGCAAGGCAGTTAAGCCAGCAAAAAGCAACAAACCCTATTCTCCCTACCTAGGAGCCTCAAAAAAAATAGAAGAAGGAAAAATCAAAAAAAAAATAAAAGAAAAAAATTATGATGCAAACATGACCTCATCATCCACTTCCATAGGCAAAGGGCTCCATAGAAGCATTATCTGATGAATTACCAACAAACATGAAATGACTGTGCCATTTGCGGAGCTAGGAAGACCCCACAACGGCAACTCCCAACACAAAGGGCCAAGAGGATGACACTTGGTGAAAGCACCAGAAGCCCGAGCCTCAGCTGTTCGGAGCATCTCCCACATAAATCAATGATAAAAAGAGGATAGATGTTGATCCTGTGCATAGCTGTTATCGAATATCCCCTTGGGGGCAATGTTAATTAATAGTCCCACCAATACCAAGAAGCCCTCATTGGCCACAACGCCTCCTGTTTCAAATATGGGTCCAAGCCCCGTCGGCGTACCCATCCATTCTTAGCCGAGATCTTTTAGCAAGGTCACCAAACAACCATCCATTGGCTTCTAGCGCTTCACCGTGCTAATATATAAACCTTGCAAGGGGATGCAAGAACAAGTCCTGCCGAGTCGTCTACACCCTTGACTCCAATCCCCTCTTCAAGCCTGTAAATAAAATCCGTTTGGCTTCTGATGGCCCGTTTAAACACCCCCGGGTTCCATCGGGATTCATGGCGCTTTGCCAACTTCTCATCTTACGGGGATACTTCCCATTAGTCCCACTAGGATTAGCCCTCTACCCTTGGCCTAGAACCTATGCTTCTAGCCGATGTATTCTCGTTGTCCTTCGGCATTCTGCCATAGCAATTACACAAATACACCAAGAGATCTCTAATTTGTCCCACGTGGCTCGCCCCACCATCGTAGGTTTGGACGTTATGCCCAAAAGTTTGCCCATAAACCTTTGCCCTTTGCCAGAGGCACTCCGCCCTCGCCGAGCTCTCGAACATTGCCCCCTAGTCCCACTGTGCTAGGCCCTTAAACCTTTCCCTCGATTTGAGACATTCCGCCCTAGTCGAGCTCTCAGACATTAGCCCCCAGTCCCGCTGGACTGGGCCCATAAACCTTTTCCCTTGGCCTAATGCATTCCGTCCTCGCCAAGATCTCAAACATTGCCCCCTAGTCCTATTGGGCAAGATCCATTGTCATAAACACATGAACTCTTCCTTTCTGGCTTGAGGCCCCCCGCCTTGGCCGAGCTCTTGAATGTTGATCCCTAGCCCCACCAGCACAATAGTAAAGCGGTCCAATTCATTAATACTCCCACTGGACAAAGTACCCCGCATCACGGATGAATTTGCATCAGGAAGTCCAGCAAGCTAGAAGGAGAGCCTGGCAAAGAATGAAATGAAGCCGCGACGACCAAGAAAGCACGAAAGTCCGACTAAAAAGGATTGCCGACGTAGTTATTTAAACACACACAAAAAAGAGAAGAAAAAAAGAGAGAATAAAAAAGAAGGAAGAGAACAAAAGAAGAAAAATGATGATGAATAAAAAAAACCAATAAACCCAATAAAATAAATAAACCTAATAATCACCAAAAAACTCAATAAACCAATAAATTCAATGAACTCAATAAACCAACAAATCTAATGAACCCAAATAAACCAAATAAACTCAATAAACTCAATAAACTCAACAAACTAGTAAATTCAATAAACTCAACAAACCAATGAACTCAATAAACTCAATAAACCCGATAGACCAAATAAACCAAATAAACCCAGTAAACATAATGAACCCAATAAACCCAATAAACCAAATAAACCCAATAAACTAACAAATCCAAACAAATAAACCAAGAAAAAGACGCCTCTATTATCGGCATCGCGACCTTCCATCTAAGCCGGCGCATAAACCAACAAAAAGACCCTTCTATCGTCGACGTCACGACCTTCCATCTAAGCCGGTGCATAAACCAACAAAAAGACACTTCTATCGTCGATGTCACGACCTTCCATCTAAGCTGGCGCATAAACCAACGAAAAGACCCTTCTATCATCAACATCACGACCTTCTATCTAAGCCGGTGCATAAATCAACAAAAAGACCCTTCTATCGTCAGTGTCACGACCTTCTATCTAAGCCCGTGCATAAACAAACAAAAAGACCCTTCTATCGTCGGCGTCACAACCTTCCGTCTAAGCCAGCACATAAACCAACAAAAAGACCCGACGATATCACGACCTTCTGTCTAAGCCAGCGCATAAACCAACAAAAAGACCCTTCTATCATCAGCGTGACGACCTTCCGTCTAAGCCGACGCATAAATGAACAAAAAGACCTTTCTATCGTCGGCATCATGACCTTCCATCTATGCCGGCGCATAAACCAACAAAAAGACCCCCTCTACCCTTGGCGTCACGCGATAACGTCTAAGCCAAGTTATCTTGGCATCATGACTCTCCGTCTAAGCCGGTAAATATTCTGCCTTGGTGTCATGACATACCACATAAGCCAAGTTGTTCGGCGTCACGACTTTCCATCTAAGCTGATAAATATTCTACATTGGCGTCATGACATACCATCTAAGCCAAGTTGTCCGGCGACATGACAATGCGTCCAAGCCAATAAATATTCTCCCTTGGCGTCATGACCTTCCGTCCAAGCCAAGTAATTCGGCGTCACGACCTTTCATCTAAGCCAACAATTATCGTATCGTTGGCCCAGAGTTGCCATCTGAACCAATGAATAAAAAGACCCCTTCTGACCAGTGAGATGACAATGCGTCTAAGCTGGTAAATATTCTCCCTTGGTGTCATGACCTTCCATCCAAGTCAAGTCATTCGGCATCACAACCTTTCGTCTAAGCCCACCATTATCCTATCATTGGCCCGGAGTTACCATCCGAACCAATGAACAAAAAGACCCCTTCTGTCCGGTGACATGAGAATTCATCTAAGTCGGTAAATACTCAATCTTGGTGTCACGACCTTCCATCCAAGCCAAGTCGTTCGGTGTCATGACCTTTCGTCTAAGCCGACAAGTATCCCACCGTTGGCCGGGAGTTGCCATCCAAACCATTGATTAAAAAGACCCTTCTATCCAGCGACATGACAATTCATCTAAGTCGGTGAATACCTTGTCTTGGCGTCATGACCATCCGTCTAAGCCAAGTCATTCGGCGTCATGACCTTTCGTCTAAGACTACAACTATCCTATTGTTGGCCTGGAGTTGCCATCCGAACCAATGAATAAAAAGACCCCTTCTGTTATCGACATCACGATAGTTCGTCTAAGTCGATATGTATTTTACCCTTGGCGTCATGACCTTTCATTCAAGTCGACAGCTATCCTACCTCGGTTCAGATCCCTATCTGAATCAATAAATAAAATGACTCCACTCGGTTAACGCCAAGCTCTTCGTCCCACCCGGATTCACCTCAATGCATAAAACCCATCCCCCTTGCTTCGGCATTGATCTCATACCCTCAAATAACCAGCTTGCCAGTTTTCACATCAAGCGTTTGAATAAATAATAGGAATGATGATATATGTATAGGATATACATATATAATAATGGTATATATTTTTATGTACCTATGTTAAAAAAAAAACCTCTACATGCATTTGATTCTGAGTGCTTGCTTACCCTACTTGCATGCTTGCCTACAATATGATTTAATACACCCCTTTGAATCTTCCAGTACCGTGCTTCCTTGCTAAATAACGCTACCCCAATTCGAGATATGTGTGCGTCACGGCACACACTAAGGAATGAAAAACTAATTTGTGGTGAGTGCATGCGTCAAGGGGAAGAGTCATATCCATGTTGCTAGCATAGCTCACAAAATACACCCAAGACAAAACTTCCACACTTCACACACAATGCGTTCAGTGATCTCCAACCATAGGGATGCTAGAAATTCTTCCTGACATTTCATGGAGGCTCAAATCTTTACACTCGCATGAAGGGTAATCGCGAGGAAAAAGCTATCTGCCCCCTTCATTAAAAAAATGATGACGATAAGCGGAATGCGAATCCAGGAAGCCAAGAATCCCCACTGAAACAAACGAGAAAACTCACGCAAAATGGTGAGGCAAACTCCACAATAAAGTCGCAATAACGGAATGCGAATCCAGGAAGCCGAGAATCCCCACTAAAATAAATGAGGAAACTCGCGCAAAATAGTGAAGCAAACTCTACAATAAAATCGCAATAAGGGATCTCCATTAAGATACATGAGGAGGCTCGCGTCGAATGGTGAAATGCAAAATTAATTATAAATAAGGGGGCTATGTGAAGCTACCGATAATCGAAAACCTCGAATGTATGTATAAGTGCTAGATTAATCCTCGAGTGTTACTTAGAGCATCTTCATGTCCCAATGTTTAGGGTTTTCTACTCACATACCTACACTTACCACGCAAGAATAGTCTTGGGTGTAGATTGTGATTTACGATATGCACATATTCTACACGGTGCCATCTTTACAAATGCACATCTCTTTTAGTTGTGCTTCATGAGCTGCACTCTGTCTATGAATCATGGGCGCTATTCTTATCCTATCCCCGATACAGGGGAGCTATCCTATATATCAATCTTATGCTTGTGGTCGATAAGTGCCTGCATGCTTGCATGAATAAAAAATAAAGAATAAGAATGCATATAACACTTTCAAATGGGCTGCACCCGCATTTGTGACACTTGCGGATGTGGGGCATTTGTGGGCACCCAAAATATTATTGTATGGTGAACACGCCTTAGCAGTGAAGAAGCATAACCAAACGGTGCTTAAAGGCCAAAAGAACTGATAGAAAGGTCCACTCGGACTACTGAAGCCTTAGGATACCTGATGGAATGAATACCAGGGATCTCATAATCTACCTCTACAATATCTCGACGACGCCACATGGCAAGCTGAAATTAACAAACTCAATAAACCGGTATCGACTTAGCCACGCCGAACAAGCCCCACATCTCATTTGGTAAAAATGAAGATACCCCTGGTGGTCCACCACCTGAAGAGAACACCTTCCGAGGTAAAGAAATGTCTCTAGTCCTACAGGGCGAGATTCCGAAGGTAACATTAGCAGAAGAACCCGAGTGACCTGATTAAAGCATGGCTCGCACTAGAAGACACATGGTCCAAAGTCTGAAGACCTCAAGGGCACACCCCCCGAATGGCCGACTCAGTCAGGGGTGACCTCGAGCTCAAAACACTCCATTGGGCTCGCTTAGAGCCCACAAGGCTGTTAAAGGCCCAATAGATTGCATGAAGGTGCCTTGAATCGGCGGCCTCATGCGCTGCTCGAACCGGCGGAGCTTGTGTACACAAAGGGCATGAATCAACGGCACACAGAGGATGAACCGGTGGCCGCCAGCACCAAGTGAACCGGAGGGCATACCTACCATGAACCGGCGCGAGAAGTTGGAGGTGGGCCTGTGATCCGATGCGCTTGTTCTCACGCTGGATCACCGGTGCCCCCCCCCCCCCATTTTGCCTATAAATAGGCTAGTTCCAGGGTCTGAAACCCTAACAGAAATCGATCAAGAAGTCCCTAAGAAAGTAGAGAGAGCACTCAGATGTTAGGAAGGGTCCTCAACTGCCATCTTGTAAACCTAGCCTGATCTCAAAGATTCCCAGGGCTCGAGCAAAGATCGGCAGTGTGCTACTTCTGATACTCTATGTTTTCACTGCCGTTGGTGGGTCCTCGCTGTGAATAATGTCCTTGGGCTGATGATTCCCCCGAGTTTCTTATAGTCTCCTCTCTATTAAATATGTATTGGGAGAGGATGCTTTGAGCCCAAATGCCCCGGTTCTCTTACTGTCTCGCAGTGATGAATCCCATGTCCATCCTTGTTTCATTCAGTGTGATAGGGGTAGTTTGAATTGTAAAAGCCCCTCGAGGCGACGCATGCTTCGTGCATTTTTTTTGATGTAATGAATGCTTCAAACATTTCTGAATCAATAAATATGTGTGGTTGCTTGCTGCCTTCCCCTATCCTCTACGCCCTTACATTGCCCTCGTTCCTCTATATTATCACTCCCGAGATTGGTGGAGCTGAACCCTTTGGTTGTGAGGGGGCCCCTTCTAGGGGCTACAGATGTGATTTTCCTCGTTACATACTTATGGTTGCAGTCTGATTTCACTGGCATCCCGTGGATTTATTTTTTCTTTTGGATTCTGACCTGCTTCGAATGATCCCTCGCTCAACCCCACCCTGTGGTGATGGGTGAGCATGTTCACGCCCTCACGGGCCACATTAAACCCATTCACCCCCCTCCCCGAGGCTAATTATAGGTCGAAACCCTGTGGTTTCTTCTATGCATCCAGCATCCACGCTTTCCATATGATTGTTATGCATACGGTATTTTGGTGTGTGATTGACAAGCATGCTGCTTCTATATTTGATAGAGAGATGGCCATTCATCCCTTCACCTGCAACCATAGGTTGTCGGGACGACGGCATATTCCCACACTCAATGGAGTTCTCGCTCCATTTGGTTGTTCCGTTTAATTTCATTGTTGAATATTATTATTCATCTCCTGCCCTTCATCTTGCCTTAATAGCCGTTGCGTACACTCCACTTTCGTGCTCCTTTAATTGCTTATGGGAATGTTGTTTTTTGGATTCTCCTACGTCCGGATACATGGCCCTCCCGGCGTGAAACTCAAGACCCATTTCTTACAGCATATATTTCCCATTTACGGTTCAATCCGAATGTCGAGAATATTCCTCCTCTGATTATACTTCTATCCCATCAAGGCATTTGAGTGTACTATTGTGATGTCAACCTGTTGGGTAACGTGCTCCCTCATCCCCGACGACGATATGGATTTGCTAGCATCGTCAGCATGATCCATACCCTCCTATATTCGGGGTAACATCATGATTTCTCCGATAGTGTCACCAACTTTCCTGTATGAATGCGGACCCATTACCGGGGAGGGGGGAACATCCCCATTTAATGATTCTTCCGTTTAAGTTCTTTTAATGACTCTTGGACCCGGGGGCTTGCTTCTTTATAGCATGGGCCCCGAAGGATCCTCCTCGAAGGGTGAATATTAATAGGCCACTTGGTTCGGCAACATCTAAGCCCACATCTCTTGATCGAGATTGTGGTAGCTCGTGGGTCACTGGAACCCCTCGTAGGCAAGTCCTCGGGGTTTCTGCCCCACTTCGGGTCATCGGGTCGCCGTTTCTGGCCTCCCGCAGTTAGTGAGTCCGTCCCGGATCCTTCCGTGGGTTAATCTCTATCTCATCCCCCGCAGTCCTCTAGAATAAGGGGAGATACTGTCGAAATTCATTCATCACTTTTTCAGCTTTTCTGTTTAATTTGCTTTCCTTGCTCCGGTTAAAATTGAAGTTAATGGCGTGGCGTGTGGGCCTGCCTCGGACCAGATAAAGCTGTGCTTGAGTATGAACCTTGCACGAAGACTGATCAATTGAATTTTCCTCACTTGTATATATGAGTTCGAGGCTAATAAGATTGACAAGTTTAATAAATTGTAATAAGAGGATCATAAGGACTCCGACATTATGGATACTCCGGCCCATAGAAAAATCACCAATTTTCATGCTAATTTGGAGTTCGAACAAACCCATTTTAATAAACTCAATAACACCTTAAATCTGATGGCCATGGTCCACTTTGGGCCCTTAATTCCCATCACGAGCTCAATCAGAATCAAGCTGCTCACCCAAGGGCCATGGGGCTTGTGAATCGGCGGCTCCCCCTCTCCCTACCTATTTCGCCTGGTGATCCGGCAGAGGAGGGCGGGTGATCTGGCGCAAGGCAGATCCCCACCGACTCACCCTCAGCTCCTCCTCTCTCTCACGCTGATTCACCAACCCTCCACTCTTCCTTACCCCGGTTCACCTCCCTTTCCATCTCTCTCCTCTTCACTCTCGCCAATACACAGCTTCCTCTTGCCTGTGTACGCCAATACAGCCACCCGCTTCTTAAGTCGACCCACTGACTCCCCTAGGTCAAGCTCTAGAGTTTCAGTCGACCCATTAGCCCCTCAGTCAATTGACCATTCTTTCAGTAGCCGACTGCTCATCGAATCCCCTATCCAACTGACACCTCCTCCCATTTATCTTTCACTATCTTGCTCTGCTCGGCCCATGGTCACCCCATTATAATATATATATCTATATATTATATATGTATATATATTATAATAATAATAATAATAAAACCAACTCAGGCACCTATGTATGCGTGCACGAGCGTATACACATATGCATGAATATATATACATATCTTTCTTATCATGTGCTTGTGTGCAACGATTTCTTGGGATATCGAATGGTGATTTGCGGAAGGTCGGGTCCAGCCTGGCTGAAAGCTTTCACTATGCGTGAGTAAAAACTTTGCCTGGTACTGGAAATCGATTTATTCAAATAAACGTTATCCTATTGCTTGAGTGATTGCATGATGAACTCCATTTTATTCAATAAACTTCTTCCAACCTATATACACTTTCAAATCGTTCGGCCCCATGGTCCCTCTATTTTGTTGATTAATCTGGGGTTGTCCCTCCTCCAAAGGGACGTAATTAACGTTGTAGCCTTTACGGTACAGTGGGTTTTGGGTCTCGACATTATACCCATCTTCGTCTGATTTGTCAGACGGTGCTCACAATAAATCATCACTTTATGACTGGCACGCCCCATGCTTAAATAAAACCCCTAATAAATAATCAAAATTAATTAAAATTCATCATTTCTATACATTTACACCTAACTGGTAGCACCGACTGCAAACAATGCATCTGGCAGCTCATCAAGGGCCCCATCCGGCATGAAAGTTGATCCGGCGGCACCAGCCCCGTCTGACAGCTCCGTGAGAAATCAGCGGCCTCTACTTCTTCATCCAACAAAGCATACTGGCCCCTCGGTCCGACACGTATCGTCATCCCGATCTGGCAGTCACTCCCATCCGGTAGTGCCGAATGACGCAAATTCAGCTATTGTTTGATGGACTATAAGGGGCCATCCGGTATAGCTTCCCATCCGACGGCGATAGGTCGATTCGACAGCTCCCCATCCGGTGACAATGGCCCTATACAGAAGCACCAACTCATACGATAGTGACGAGGCATCCGTTACACCATTTGGAAGAGCCCCACATTCCGCCATGTTGTGTAGGAATGGCGGATCTAGAGGGGAGGGGTGAATAGATCAGTCCCCTTTTTTCGATGTGAAAGCATAGCGGAATATAAAATAACCTATCACAAAGAAAGAACCACACACTGTAGATGCAATGTAGAATATGTAAATGGGCCTAAGCAAGCATCTAACCAGAGACAAATGCACAAGCACACCACAAACCACTGATAAGAGGATTTTTAAGGCGGTTCAGACTCAACCCAGAGCCCTACGTCCACCCCTCACTCAATAGAGTGAGCCTTCCCTAGTGCAATTGCACTAACCCACTGATACACAGCTTAAGGCACACAAGGCCAACCATAGACAAGATACACCCTCTATCTGTCTTCCTACAATACCAGGTAGGGACTGAACACCACAGACCAGAGCACCCTCCGTCTGTCTTCCTACAATACCAGGTAGGGACTGAACACCACAGACTAGAGCACACCTCCATCTATCTTCCTACTACAACCAGTAGGGACTGTTCAAGGAATCAACAGAGAAGTGTTCAAACTGAAAAAAAAAAGATAACACAAAACAAAAACCCAGACAGAAAAAGGAACACTTAAGCATGATAGAACATGGCCCTATCTAGAATCTGGATGGCGCTCTTCCCTTCTTCCAAATGGGTTGCTTCGTTGGAGAGCAGTTACTCCTTTGCCACAAGAAGCTGGGGATGAAGCCTTCCCTTCTCGCAGGATGAAGAAGGTGGGTACAGGATGAAGACCTTGTGCTTCAGGCTTCAACGCTTATGATAGCTTGCTCCAGGTTCAGCGGCTTGGCTTTGTCTTCCCAAAGGCTTCTCTCTTGTGCAACTAGCTCCACGTTCTCTGCCTTTCTCTTATCTTCTCTTCCTTTGTTTTTCTTTTCTATATTCGAACAAGCCCGCCTCTTTGAAACTTCTATGCTACCAGTTCCCACAGAGAATGTCTCCCATGCGCTGACATTTTGTTCTAGACAATCTCCTCTTTTTGCATTCAACGTAAAGGTTAGGTAGCCCCTGATTCGCTAGGAAGCCATCTGGACCATCCATCTCCACAGAATACTTCCAGATCCTGAGAAGGGTAGCCACTGATTGGCCCAGAAGTGATAAGATATGCTGGCTTCCCATTGGTTTGCCAATCCCTTTCATGTAGTACACATTAGATTGAACTTCTTCTTCCTCAAGGCACAACCTATTTTCAGATGAAACCGTTTCTAGGAGGTTTGTAATTCATCCAGCAGGAAAGATGATAATATCTTCTGCCAAAAGCTCTTCTAGAACCTTGGACCATCAAATCATGTCCCTTTCAATCATTTGGACTTGGACTATTATCCCCAAATCCTTCTCACGTGCAAGTTCGCAAAGGATGCTTCTGGAGTTCACAACGTGTGCGTCGACACACAGAAGGTGTAGCGTCGACGCAGCCTTCTTCTGTTTTCACCGTTGTGATCTTCAACTGAACAAGAGTCGACTCCAAGTCTTTATGGAGTCGACTTTCGCTTTTGCTTTTTCAGCCTTGAACTACCATCGACCATTTTATACCCTTGCCAAGCCATTTTTCATCCTTACAGCCCATTTATCACCGCTAGGTAGTCATTTGTCAACCGTAGACAAAAGAGCCGTCGCCTTAGCCTTTTCCTCCTTCTGTTGGACCGTCACCTTACGTTATTTGTCACCCTTAGGTGTATATTACACACCGTTGATGCTCTATTTATCACCCGTATGGCTTCATTTTTCACCCTTGTCTTCTTCAGCTGACAGAAGACCATTGGCTTACTTGTGTTGACTTCCAAGTTAGAATTTGTTCACTTCACGTTATGACCATGTTGATTACCTAGTTTTGTTGACTAGTCCTTGTGGACTATCTAGCTATTGACTAGGACTAGGCTTGACTATGTTGACCATTGACTTTGACTGGGGTTGACTATTGACCAGAGTTACCTTGACTGTTGATGAAGTTTCCTGGAGTCACTTGACTGATGTTGACTTTGACTTTTAGTCCACGTTGACTAGCATTGACTCCATCTTCAAACGGGATAGACTCAGCGTCGACACTAAGGCCTTATGGCGTCAACGCACCTTCAAGGTTTTCAAGCATCTAGCATTGCAACCCATTTAACACCCTTATGGAGCTATATTTCACAGATGTTGGCTATTAGTCTACCTTGAACAGCCATTTGTCACCCTTTTTCCATTGCTAAAGGCATGTTTGCAACTTGAGAGTTTCTTGGCCTTTAGAGTCGACTCTAGAGCCTTCATGAGTCGACTCTTCTTCATCGCATTTCAAGCCTTCAGAGCTGCCAGCCATTTTCACTCTTACTGACCAATTTGTTAGCCCAACCTTCTATTTTTTACCCCTGACCACCTATTTGTCACACTTAATCGGCACAAGCCGTCGCCTATGGTTTTGCCTAGCGGGTGGTATTGGGTCATCTAAAGTCAACTTGGCTTTGTCCGAGGTCGAATTCTTAGCAACATACTTGACTAAAATAGTAGATTTTGGTCTGGAATTCATCAGCCAACCTGTTCTGTGCACAATTTCAAAATAAACTGGAAATGCCATCATCAAGAATATATATGACTCATAATGTTAACATCATTAAAACATAGGGACACGACATTCTCCCCGTTTGTAATGATGGCAACACTATGAGTCATTATGATTAAATTGGCATAACAAGACATGACAATCCATATGCACAAGAACATGTCTCCCACAAATAATGACCCCACAAATACTGACTCACAAACTATTCTCCCCCTTTGACAACATCAAATCAAATAGTTTGAAAGCTCATAAAGAGTTTGGAGACAAAGTTTAAAGGAAAGCTTGGACAGAAGTGCAGTAAAGGATGACACAAGTTCATGGAGTTCAAGAAGAGCATTTCATCAGAAGTAAAACACAATCTGAAACATCATTCATTAGGCAAGCTTGTGATTTTTAGATTCTTCTATTATATGAACTCCCATGATTGAGCCTTTATTATCTGCTTGGTTTAAGAGCAATAAAAGTAGAGTTTATCATTTAAGCACTTTGAAACACTTTTGCACTTAGATTTAATAGAAATAAACCAATTATACAGATGTATATCCATGTTTAACCTCCCCTTATCCTTCTTATGCAAAAATAGGGACTCCCTTCGGAGTAACGAAAGACTAGTAATGAAATTAAACAAAATGAACATTTCTGATGTTTACCTCAGGATTACAACACTATATCTGACCTTTGGCCATTTTCAGATTTTCTTTTGGCTCAATTTTTTTTTTTTGTTAAGAGCATTCAAGTGTATCCCACACCTTTTTACATAAGGGTGCACGTTTATTAGACGCCAGCACCCCTTGTTACTCAGTGAGACTAACTATCCTGCTTCATTTTGAGCAGAGATAGCAACGACACTTCATGACTAAGTCCACTACATTTCTTTGATGAAGGGCTTAGTTTCTCAGTGAACACATAGCCATTGCTCTGCCTTGAGCATTTAAACACAGTTTGTGACATGTGCTGTCCTTTGGAATTTTTCAGATCATTCTATATTTAAGGACAATACTTAATCTAGGTTGCTCAACCAAGGTTGCCATAGACCTTAAATTTTTAGATTCTAGGAGATTGCACAAGGACACAACATTGTGGGAAGTGGTTGAGGTCAATTAAATTCAGAATACAAACTATTTCAAGGAATTTATCTTCTAAACTCTATAAATTCATTAGGCTTAAACCAATAGCTTTATTCATGGACAATCACAGAGCCTAATAAAATAAGATTCCTATAAATGATTTTCTCAATTTAATGAATAGATGAATAGATTGGGAATATTCTGAATTTCAAGCAGTTCAATGATGTAGCAATAGCAGCAAGTGTTAGGAAACCTCACAACAATTGAATAAGCATCAAACAAGTGGGCATACGGGTGATTTCACTTGAGCAGCAAACACATGGTGACTACAAGAATGGACAGAACAATGAGCAGACAATAGATGAAGTCGACTTTGGAGGCTGTTTATGTCGACTTGAGTTTCAAACAGAAGTTGTTGTTTTCTGAGTACAGCTGGGAAGTCGACTTGAGCAATCTACAAGTCGGCTTGAGAATTTTCAGAAAGGGCTCCCCCTCAGCAAATGCAGGAGTTTAACAATGATATGCAACCAAATCTAAATGCATGATATGCATATAAGTAACTAGATGTGTGCATTTACTTCCCCCTCACTAAATGCCAACTATGCATAAGTAAAATTCTAATCAAATGAGACACTTACTCTCTATCTAAATGGTCCAAAATGGAATTTGACCCATGGTACAGGGCGGAGGTATGTCCTCATACATAGTGAAAGCTTCCAAGCAAGTTTAACCTGCCCTTCGACAAATCACCATTTTATATACCATAGTCATGCATGAAGATGCATCTATCAATGCAATGCAATTTAATATAAACAAAGCAAATCAATATATAAAAACTGAAAAGAGGGCATATGCATGAAAATTTTCAATTTTGGTTTTAGAAACAATCTTTTTATTTTTAGTTCAAAAATAGTTAAACTCCCCCTGAAGATAATTATCATCAAAAGATTCAGCAATTCAGCAGATTATTTTAGAAACAGGTATTTTGTAGTCATCATGCAAGAAAAACAGTAAGAGAGTTAATCAAACAGCTCAAACTTGATTTGATTGAGGTCTACATAGACCTAACTCCCTTCTTAGAGTTGAGAAACTGTCATTACACAATGGCTTGGTGAAAATGTCAGCAACCTAATTTTCTGATTGGACAAAATGTAGCATAAAGTTTTTCTTAAAAACTTCATCTCTAATAAAGTGATGCCTTATATCTATGTGCTTAGTCCTAGAGTGTAGGACTGGATTTTTAGCAAGATTGATTGCACGTGTGTTGTCACACAAAATCGAGACTCATCCAAGATCTACTAGGTAGTCTTGGAGTTGGTGTTTAATCCATATCATTTGGGTGCCACAACTCCGTGCAACAACATATTCTGCTTCTACAGTAGAGAGGGCAACTGAGTGTTGTTTCTTAGATGCCCAAGAGACTAAACACCCACCCAGAAATTGGCAATAGCCACTTATGCTCTTGCGATCCAGCTTGCATCCTACATAATCCGCATCTAAATATGAAATAAGAGAAAGATCACAAGATGTCGGATACCATAATCCCAATTCCTGAGTGCTAATAAGTTATCTAAAGATACGCTTGACAGCAGTCAAGTGAGATTCTCTTGGATTAGCCTGGAATCTAGCACAAAGGTAAACACTAAACTTGATGTCTGGTCTGGATGTAGTTAAGTAGAGTAATGAACCAATCATACTTCTATAGTTCTTTGCATCCACAAATTTACCTTTCTCATCTGCATCCAGTGATGTAGTTGTTCCCATAGGAGTTGCAATTATTTTGTAGTTTGTAATGTCAAATCTTTTTAGCAGCTCCTTGACATATTTTGCTTGACTTATGAAGCATCCTTCATCACTTTGACTGATCTGCAAGCAAAGAAAAAATTGAAGCTCACCCATTAAGATCATCTCAAACTCATTGGTCATGAGATTAGCAAAATTCTCACATATTTTGGGCTTTATAGAGCAAAACACAATATCATCAACATAAATCTGAACTAACAAGATATCCTTACCTTGTCTTTTTCTGAAGAGTGTTTGGTCTATATTACCTCTAGTGTAGCCTTTTTCAGTAAGGAATGAGCTTAGCCTATCATACCAACCTCTGGGTGCCTGCTTCAAGCGATACAGAGCCCTGTCCAACTTATACACATAATCCTCATGATGAGAGCATTCAAATCCGGGGGACTGTTCAACATAAACTTCTTCTTTTATTAGACTGTTTAAAAATACACTTTTTACATCCATTTGTTGCAGTTTGATCTTATATGTACAAGCAAACGCAAGCAAAATTCTAATAACTTCTAATCTGGCTACAGGGGCGAAAGACTCTTCAAAATCAATTCCAAATTCTTGACTATAACCCTGAGCCACCAATCTAGCTTTATTCCTAATTATTTTTCCATCTTCACTAAGTTTGTTCCTAAATACCCATTTAGTACCTATGATACATTTTGTTGAGGGTCTAAGAACTAGATGCCAAACATTATTTCTTTCAAACTAGTTTAATTCATCTTGAATGGAATTTATCTAGTTTTCATCTTTTAAAACTTCTTCAATTTTTTTTGGTTCAATTTGGGAGACAATAACAAGTTGTTCTAATTCCTCAACAATTCTAAAATGTGACCTTGTTCTAGGTGGATCATACAGGCTACCAATGATATTCTCTAGAGGATGGTCTTTAAGCACTCTAATATCAGTGGGATTGTTACTTTCACTAGAAGCTATGACCCTTGTATTGCTTGATTCTCCCGGGTCACCATTTCCTTTTGTCTCCTCATGTGGAAGATCATCTTTTTTATTGGAGTCTAGGAACTCCCCATCATCTTCTTTCCTGCAAGATTTGTCATCATTAGTTTCATCAAATGTGACATGGGGTGACTCTTTCACACTTAGACTCTTAAGATTATAGACTCTATAAGCCCTAGATCTATCAGAATAACCAAGAAATATGTCTTCATCACTTTTGGGCTCGAACTTGTCTAAATCTCTTTTATCATTATTATGAACAAAACACTTTGATCCAAACACTTTCATGTGAGAGAGAGATGACTTTTTACCTTTGAGCAACTCATAAGGAGTCTTTTTAGTGAATGACCTTACCATTGAGCGATTGATGATGTAACAAGCAGTGTTTATCGCTTCTGCCCAATATCTCCTTGGGAGTTACCTTTCAGCAAGCATTGTCCTAGCCATCTGTATGAGCATTCTGTTTCTCCTCTCAACCACCCCATTTTGTTCAAGGGTCCTTGGTGATGAAAACATGTGATTTATTCCTTCAGCCCTGCAAAGATTATCAAAGTCAGCATTGTCAAATTCACTACCATGATCAGACAGTATGTTGGAAATTTTAAACTCACCATCTTGATTCACCTTTAAGTAGAGTGCCTTAAAGTCATCAAAAGTATCATTCTTATGTGTAAGAAAGAACACCCATGTGAACCTAGAAAAAATCATCCACTAAAACATAGCCATATCTTTTACCACTTAAACTAGTAATTCTTTTTGGCCCAAACAACTCCATATGAATTAGTTCAAGTGGCTTAGATGCTAGACTTTCAGTTCTACTTTTGAACGATTTCCTAGTTTGTTTACCTTGGGTGCATGCATCATAGATTTTATTATTTTGTTTAAATATAAGTTCAGGCAACCCTTTCACCATTATATGCTTCAGAAGTTTATGTAAGACATTGTAGCTAGCATGTCCTAGTCTACGTTGCCATAAACATGTAAGATCAGATTTTGGTGCAGCAAGACAAAGATTTACATGAGCTGGATCATCTAAGTCAATCATGTATGCATTGTTGACTCTCTTACCAGAAAATTTAGTTTCATTAGAATTTAGTTATGAAATCCTGCATTCATGAGAGTCAAACACTACACTATGTCCTTTATCACATAATTGACTTATACTTAACAAATTATATTCCAAACCTTCAACTAATAGAACATTCTCAATTTAATTGGAGGGGTTCTTACCTACCTTACCAAAGCCAATGATCTTGCCTTTATTTTTCCCTCCAAAGGTGACATCCCTGGCTTCTTTCTTTACCAAGAGACAGAATTTTATTCCATCCTTAGTCATGTGTCTTGAACCACCACTATCAAGATACCATCGATTGTGTACGGCTGCAAGACACTCCTGCACAACGAATTAAGTAACAATTTTTGGAACCCAAGAACAATTGGGTCCCAACATGCCTTTCATTTCAGCAAAGCATGATAACACAGATTTAGAAATCCAAACTTTCTTCACATTTTTCATTTCCTTGCTTGACGGAGAGTTTTGTTTCTTATTTTCAGACTTCACATTCACTTTTTGTTTAGGAACCTTTTTGGCCTTTGATTTTTGATGGAAGTGTGAAAACGATGGCTTCTGGTTCCAATTCATTATTTTCGGCTGATAGAAGGTATGGTAGTTCATTGAGTAATAGGTTGGGCCAGGTCTATAAATATAAGGATTGTAATAAGGCTGACCTGCTGACAATCTTGGCCTATAAGTGTTCATGTGCTTACCTATTCCCAATTGCTCCCAG
Source organism: Amorphophallus konjac (assembly GCA_022559845.1). Classification (NCBI taxonomy): domain Eukaryota; kingdom Viridiplantae; phylum Streptophyta; class Magnoliopsida; order Alismatales; family Araceae; genus Amorphophallus; species Amorphophallus konjac. Next base: position 232,156,874 of record CM040123.1, on the reverse strand, counting down.
TTGTAATGCCTTTTGTGAGGCACTTGAACAGTCTCTCTATAGAATGGGGGATTACTTGTGTATGGCTTTCTCTCATTTGGACTGGGCACAAACCAAGTATGTGTTGTCCTCCCCCTACATGAATATCTACCAGCACTCTCCTTTTAACCACTCCTAGCCTATGTGTAGACTGGCTTGAACTGAGATTTTTGGTGTTTCGGTTGGGATTTCTGAGGAGGTCTCTTGGGAATTTTAGGGTTCTTCTTTTGAGGTTCTCCCATTTTTTCTTTTCCCTTGTTTTGAGTAGGTTTGAAATTTGAGCTGGAAGCACCTTCAGAAGATACAAAAGTGATTGTCTTTAAACCTACTTGCTTCTTATTTGTGGGATTAAAGCCAAGTCCTTCCTTATTGAAATTCATTTCTGTTCCTAGCAATGCATCTAGGTTCTCCCTACTATCTACAAACTTTTCCAAAGATTGTTGTTTATCTTTCAAGTCCTTTTGAAGTTTTTCAACATTTTCAAGTAGCTGAGAATTGACTTGTTTGACAGCTTCATATTTCTCATTACACATTTTACTGTCATTTTCATAGCTTTGCATTTTTAGTTTCAGTTCATCAATTTCTTCTCTTAGACATTCATTTTCAACTTCCAAGTCTTTCATTTCATTTTTTCCATATTCCAAGTTTTCAAATACTTTCTTTAGATCTTAAATTTCATATTCAAGCGAAGCATTATTTTCATTCATGCTATGATCATGCACAATTGTGTTGATTTTCTTTTTCAATGCTTTATTTTCTTTCTTATACATATCATATTTATCCATAAGCTCAAAATATGCTTCTTCCCAATCACCAAATGAAAAATGTTCGAATGGAGAGTTTACCTCAGATTCTTCATCTCCATTTGCCATAAGGCACATGTCTTCATTTTCTTCCACTGAGGAGCTTGTTTCATCCTCTTATTCTTCTTCTTCATCACTCCATGTAGACACCATTGCTTTATTTTTCTTCCCTTTCCCTTTCTTGGAAACCTTCTTCACTCCTTCAGGGAACTCAGATATGCCCTGGTTTCCTGCAAGAATAAAAGGCAATGCTATCAATTTTCTTCAAAATTTCAAATTTTGATCTGAAACCTTTCTTTACTCGAGGCTTCCATTTCCTGAAGCCTTTACCTTCCTTTCTTAAAAACTTTCTGAACTTACGGGTGAGCATAGCTTCTTCATTTTCATCTTGCTCACTACTAGAAGACTTACCTTCATCGGAGGTTACTTGGTTACTAGGTCTAGCCTTTAAAGCCAGAGGCTTTTTCTTTGTTACCTCCATCTCCTTGTTCTTCAAATTTATCTCACAGGTCATAAGGGACCCTATGAGTTCTTCCACTTTTGTTGTTGAGTGATCTCTTGACGACTCCACTACAGTAGCTTTTGTTTGCCAGGCCGGGGTGAGTGATCTAAGTATTTTCCTCACTATCTGTTGCTCAGAGCAACTCTTCCCTAAATCAGCCAAGCTATTAGTGAGTTGAGTTAAGCGAGCATACATATCTAAAATGGACTCATCAGGCCTCATCCTAAACATTTCATATTCTATAATGAGTAAGTTGGCCTTGGTCACGCGTACCTGAGATGTGCCTTCATATATTACCTCTAATCGGTCCCACATCTCTTTGGCCGTGGCACATGTTGACACCCTTGAGAACTCCACTGGATGTAGAGAGCATAGCATTATATGCTTGGCACCCTAGTTAAGTGTTGACTTCCTTATTTGCTCACGGGGATAAGTCTCCTCATCTTCAGGCAGCACGTAGGGACCCTTGCTTACAACTCGCCAAATTCTCATGATCTTGAGCCCGAATCAACACCTGCATGCGGTTTTTCCAATAAGGATAATTAGATCCTGTGAAGAAGGGTGGTCTATTAACAGAATGACCCTCAGGCATATGACCCTTTGATGCCATTCCACCGTTTCTCTAAAGGTCGTTGAACCCTTGCATGAGAGATTGGCTCTGATACCACGTGTTGTGTGGGAATGGCGGATCTAGAGGGGAGGGGTGAATAGATCAGCCCCCTTTTTTCGATGAGAAATCACAATGGAATACAAAATAACCTATCACAAATAAAGAACCACACACGGTAGATGCAATGTAGAATATGTAAATGGGCCTAAGCAAGCATCTAACCAGAGACAAACGCACAAGCACACCACAAACCACAGAGAAGAGGATTTTTAAGGTGGTTCAGACTCAACCCAATTCCCAACGTCCACCCCTCACTCAACAGAGTGAGGATTCCCTAGTGCAACTGCACTAACCTACTTATACATAGCTTAAGGCACACAAGGCCAACCACAGACCAGAGACACCCTCTGTCTGTTTTCCTACAATACCAGGTAGGGACTGAACACCACACACCAGAGCACCCTCCGTATGTCTTCCTACAATACCAGGCAGGGACTTAACACCATAGACCAGAGCACACCTCCGTCTATCTTCCTACTACAACCGGTAGGGACGGTTCAAGGTTTCAATAGAGAAGTGTTCAAACTGAAAAAAAAGATAACACAAAACAAAAACCCAGACAGGAAATGCAACACTTGACCACAATTGAAAATGGCCCTGTCTGGAATCTGGATGGTGCTCTTCACTTCTTCCAGATGGGTTGCTTCCTTGAAGAGCAGCTACTCCTTTGCCACAGGAAGCTGGGGATGAAGCCTTCCCTTCTCGCAGGATGAAGAAGGTGGGTTATTGATGAAGTCTCTAGGCTTCATGCTTCAACGCTTGTGACAGCTTGCTCCAGGTTCAGCGGCTTGGCTTTGTCTTCCCAAAGGCTTCTCTCCTGTGCAACTAGCTCCACATTCTCTACATTTCTCTTATCTTCTCTTCCTTTGTTTTCCTTTTCTATATTCGAACAAGCCCGCCTCTTCGAACCTTCTATGCTACCAGCTCCTGCAGAGAATGTCTCCCATGCGCTGCCATTTTATGCCAGACAATCTCCTCTTTTTGCATGCAATGTACAAGGTAGGTAGCCCCTAATTCGGTAGGAAGCCATCTGGACCGTCCATCTCCACAGAATACTTCCAAATCCTGAGAAGGGTAGTCACTGATTGGCCCAGAAGTGATAAGGTACACTGGCTTCCCATTGGTTTGCCAATCCCCTTCATGCAGTACACAATAGATTGAACTTCTTCCTCAAGGCACAACCTATTTTTGGATGAAACCCTTTCTTGGAGGTTTACAATTGGTCCAGCTGGAAAGATGAGAATATCTTCTGCCAAAAGCTCTTCTAGAACCTTGAACCATCGAAGCATGTCCCTTTCAATCATTTGGACTTGGACTATTAGGCCCAAATCCTTCTCACGTGCATGTTCGCAAAGGACGCTTCTAGAGTTCACAACGTGTGCGTGTAGCGTTGACGCAGCCTTCTTCTGTTTTCACCGTTGTGATATTCAACTGAACAAGAGTCGACTCCAAGCCCTTATGGAGTCGACTTCCACTTCTACCTTTTTCAGCCTTGAACTGCCATCGACCATTTTATACCCTTGCCAAGCCATTTTTCATCCTTACAGCCCATTTATCACTGCTAGGTAGTCATTTGTCAGCCTTAGACAAAAGGGCCATCGCCTTAGCCTTTTCCTTCCTCTGTTGGACCGTCGCCTTAAGTTATTTGTCACCCTTAGGTGTATATTATACACCATTGATGCTCTATTTATCACCCTTAAGGCTTCATTTTTCACCCTTGTCTTCTTTAGCTGGCAGAAGACCACTAGCTTACTTGTGTTGACTTCCAGGTCAGAATTAGTTCACTTCACGTTATGACCATGTTCACAATAAGGTTGTTGACCATTTTGTCTGCCTAGTTTTGTTGACTAGTCCGTGTGGACTATCTGGCTATTGACTGGGACTAGGATTGACTATGTTGACTATTGACTTTGACTGGGGTTGACTATTGACCAGAGTTACCTTGTCTGCTGGTGATGTTTTCGAGAGTCACTTGACTGATGTTGACTTTGAATTTTAGTCCATGTTAACTGGCGTTGACTCCATCTTCAAACGGGATAGACTCTGCATTGACGCTAAGGCCTTATGGCGTCAACGCACCTTCAAGGTTTTCAAGCATCCAGCGTTACAACCCATTTAACACCCTTATGGAGCTATATTTTACAGATGTTGGCTCTTAGTCTGTCTTGAACAGCCATTTGTCACCCTTAGTCCGTTGCTAAAGGCCTGTTTGCAACTTGAGAGTTTCTTGGCCTTTGGACTCGACTCTAGAGCCTTCATGAGTCGACTCTTCTTCATCACATTTCAAGCCTTCAGTGCTGCTAGCCATTTTTCACTCTTACAGACCTATTTGTCAGTCAAACATTCTATTTGTCACCCCTGACCACCTATTTGTCACCCTTAATCGGCACAAGCTGTCACCTATGGTTTTGGCTAGCAGGTGGCCTTGGGTCATCTGAAGTTGACTTGGCTTCATCTAAGGTCGACTTCTGAGCAACATACTTGACTACAACAGTAGATTTTGGTCTTGAATTCTTAAGCCAACCTGTTATGTGCACAATTTAAAAATAAACTGGAAATGCCATCATCAAGAATATATATGACTCATAATGTTAACATCATTAAAACATAGGGACAACATGCCAGCTCCCTAGTCCCTATATAAGGGGAGGGGTGGTGAAGTGGATAAGGGCTGGGCTAAAAAAACAAGTTCTACTGTGCGAAAAAACATGAAAGGGGGAAGTAAAGAAGCAAGAAGGTGCAGAAGAGAAGAACAACAAGAAAAAAAAAGAGAGCTACTGAAGGTCCGCGAAGGGAGAAGGAAAGAAACTAGGTGAGGTTTGAAGGGGTTCTCTGAGCCTGAATTTGCAGAGGGAGGAAAAAGGGAGAAGAGTGGTGAGGATAGGGGGGGAGAAATAGAGTCAATGCTCCTCCCCCCCCCCCCCATTTTGCTGTATTTTCTTTCTTTTGGATTCCCCGAATTGTACGTGCTTTGATGTAGTTTTTTCTGTTGAAATATGATTAATGAACGTGAATGAATGAAATCCTTATGTGGAGGATTCTTAAATTTTGATGGTTGTGCTTCCCAATCCCTGTGATTGCTATCGATCTAATTTTCTTTATCTCCCCTTCCTGCCGTTTACATCGCGGTTATTGTTCTTCCTGTGAGAACCGACATGAATCGGTCAATCCGGAAACGTATCTGTTCCCCCCTTGAGGACCTGAACTTGGAGCTTATCCTCTGTTCTGGATATCACCCTGAGAAGAAAGGAAAAGGGGTGGGGGAGTACTTATGGCTCCATAGAACACCCTCTACATCCCCGTTTATCTTTGAGTCCGTGGGGAGGGATTGTTCTGGGAGAAAATGAATACCCCCTTTCTACGGTGTTATGAGTCCCAAAGGAAGGACAATTCGGTGGTAGGAGGATGGGCCACCATGATAATGCCTTCCACCCCACCCTATTCCTCACAAGGACTATACTCATGAGGAATCTCCGGTACCCTGCTTTGAATCTCCTTGAACCTACAGTTAGCCCCCCTTCTGGCATCCCATATGGCACCCCGCTCGGGCTCAGCCAGTAGTTCCCTGCAATATTGATCTGGCACTTCCCCGTTTTTACAAAACCCTGCACTTAGAGCTTGCTCTGAGTAGTGAGCATGGTTCTAAGCTGAAGGACGCAACCTCCCTGACTATTCCTTGCTGTTGCAGGCCATCTAGGGACACTCATGACTGATTCGGCAACCCAACCGAGCTGATCTCGTAGCCTAATTTGGCCGATCCAGTAGCTTGCTCTCACTCTAATCCGGCAGCCCTTCAACAAGTGATACATATGCCTTATAAAGTCGATCAGGAGGCCTTGCTCAGCCCATCTTGTAGCACCCATAGGGTGATCCGGTAGTCTACTTGTAGACAGGTCTAGCATTCCATATCCCTTGGATTCGTGAAACCGGTGCATCATTCCGTCCGTTCCAAGTTTCTGAATGATCTGTATCGTGTTTTAGACCATATGTTTCTTCGAAGCATGCAACGATGCCATGGATGTTGCCACTTCTGTGCATATCCGTCTGATTGAGGGACCGTCTCAGATTCTCCGTGGACGAGTACTCGCTTTAAACCTCCCCAACACCCCGGGTCCAGGGGAGATCCTGTCGGAATTTCGGTACATGTCCAGTCAACAAACACCAATAAGTGGCGCAATAATCCTAATTCCAAAGAAAGGACAAAATGATAAGATAAAAAATTGTAAATGATAACAATGAGTGATCACAATGAAGAGAATAGAAAGATGTTAACTAGAATGATGAATGAATGAATGAAACAAAAAAAGAGAAAAAATAAGAAGAAGAAGAAAGAAATTTTTTGAAGGGTGATGGGCTCGGTCGACCGATCTTCATCATCGGTCGACAGACCCTTGGGTGAGTCAACCAGCCCATGTCCCGAGTCGACGCACCCCCATGGGTCCGGTTGACTGATCCTCTTAATCGGTCGACCGACCCCTGGGTGAGTCGACGCACTCTTTGGCAAGTCAACTCAACCTTAGGTTCGGTCGACCGAATTTGAGCACCGGTCGACCGATTTGGTGCCAAGCAGCCAATTTTTGCCCTCTGGGTGTCTCGTGCACCAAGGAATGCAATAACAAGACAAATAATAATAATAAGAGAAGAAGAAGATGAAGAAGAAAAAAAGAAAAAATAAATAAACACAACAACAACAGTTGCCGCAAATGCAACAACTTCTACTACAGTGGCATGCAAAACAACAACTCCAACAACAAAACAAACAAAAACAAACAAACAAAGATAAGAGGAAGAATAGAGTCAGTCGACTGAACTCCCCCTCTATCAACTAAACACCCTTTCAGTCGACTGAATTCCCGTTTGTCGACTGACTTTCAAAGGCCCCTTGGCTCATCAAAAAAAGGGAAAAAAAGAAATAAGAGAAGAGAGAAGAAACAAAAAAATAAATAATAAAAAAAATAATAAAAAAAATAAAAAAGAAGTGAGGCCAGTCGACTAGTTTCTCAGTCGACTGAAATCAGTCGACCGAGAGCAATCTCAATCGACTAACTTTAGTCGACTTAGCTCTCACTTAATAAAAAGGAGAACTAAAAAAAAACTAAACTGAAAAAAACTAACACACACACATACAAAAAAAAGAAAGAAGTGAAAAGAATTAAAAATTATATAATAATAATAATAACATTAAATGATAATGTTAATAAGAAAAGAGTAATGTCAATAAAGTAAGAAACAAAAGGATAAAAGTGATAAAAAATGATAATAAAAAATATGCAATTAGATTAAAAACAAAGCCGTACACATGCATCCAAAAGTGTTTGGAGTCCTCACGTCCCCTAGACCCTATGTGGAGGGAACATGAACGGCGCCCTCGCAAGCCACACTTGGACCTCGGGGACCACCCCGTCATGGCCATGGCCTGACCTTGCCTTGAGCCAACAACCCCTTGAATCCAATTTGTTTTCACTGGGATTCACCCCGCTCCTTTTACTAAAACAGCAAACGTGTCGTATCCCTGGCAGACATTTTCTCGAATGTCATTCATGTTTTCGTTGTGCTCCCGACACGGAATACTCTCCCAGCATAGGGAACATGATGAGCAAATGAACGGGCTTAAAGGCCCTTGCCATAACGTGGGAACTTTTGATATGTTTTCAGATTGTCCATTCTATTTTGTTAATACAAATTTTTTGCCATAGGGCCCCTCTTCCTGGCGATTAATCAAGATTTTTCTCTGTTTCAGAGAGTTGTAATTAACGTCCTGACCTTTATGACACGTCTAGTTCTAGTCCTGACACGATACCCACTATTGTATGATCAAGTCAGATGGCGCGCACTAGCGGCTCCAGGCCACCTTGGTCTTTGGGGTCCGAACAAACTGTCACCTTATGATTGGCACGCCTACGCACTAATAAACGATATAAATAAATAAATAAATAAAATGATAAGGATAAAATAAAATATATTGTGCGTCCACAAGTTTGGCACACCTGGTGGGACATTAGACTTCCCTTCATCTCTTCGCCAGGATTAGAGGCCCCATGGCCTCTTCCAAAAACTCTAACTTCTTCAAGTTTGAAATTGCAGGTCATATTCTGATAACTTCAATGGCGGTGACATTTGGACCACCCGTTGTGGCTAGCCATGCAGAGCATGGCTCTTCGGCGACTTTCCTCCCATCGTGGACTTCCCCATTTTCTTGGGGGTAGCGTTCGTGGACTTTCTAGAGACCCCGGAGGTGTTGTTTACGGCTTCCAACTTTGCGGAGGCTGCATCAAAGAAAACTGAGATGGTGGGCTGCTACGTCCACCACTTTGACGTCCATGCTTCTACTAGGAAAAGGCGCACTATGGCCGCGAGTAGAGTGGCCATGAAGAATGCCGGTACGCTACAAGGCCGGCTATCCATCTCGGGCAAATTTATGTTAGTCGGAGGCGTCCGAGTATTCCTAAACGGCCGACAGGCCGAAACAATACCTAATAGGGTAATTTCTGCTGTGTCAGTGTGCAACTCTTTTCAGGCACTGGACCAAGACAAAGCGGACCACACTGGGTCCAAACTGGAGGGTTGGTTGGCCCCAAAGCCAGCCAAATTCAAGCAAATGTGGGTGCCCAAGCAGGTTCGCGCCCCAGCTCCACCTCAACCAGGGCCTGTCATGGTTGACACGTTTGAGAGAAAGAAAGAAGAAGAGAAGATTGAGAAGTCGGGATGGGTGTCTCGTAAGCCATCTTGCTAGGCATGCGTTCAGCAAGCGAATATCTCTCTACGTGATAGAGATCATGGCAGGACAGCCCAACGAGCGCGGTTTGCCTACAAACCTCTGGCACATCTAAGGACACTGTCGCTAGTGATTAGGCCTGTTGATGGGCGAGATGACATTACCCATATCGTGCAGAGATACTACCGTGGTCTGGGGAGTACCTCTTGAGGGACACAGCGACTGCTTGAAGCTATGGATGTTGCTGAGAGGAGCCGGTAATGACAAGTTGATCTGGAAGAAATAGAGCATGCGGGGTCAGGCTACTATGGGCCACCTTTCTATGAGAAGGTCGCATCGAAAGTTTCAATGTTTGACAGATTAACCTTTCCTGGCCGGTCGACCAGAAGGGTGATACAAAGAAGTGGGCAGTTTCGGGTCTACACGTACAATATGGCTGGAGTGGCCGGATGCTATGAGGCCTTGCCCGAAGTTCATGATGAGATCTCTAAGCTCGTCGAGAGACCGGGTCCTCTCACAAGAAGAAAGAAGGGCACGCTTGAGGTATTACAAACCCTTGCAGGCAAAAAGAGTGCAAATGCAGAGGTCACCATGAATGCAAATGTTACGCCCCGAACAAGGCGGAATTATCAAGGCGTGAATAGTTATACGAGCAGGTCGATCAAGCGACTCAAATGATGAGTATGAACAACAAATGGATAAAGCCACATCTTTATTTCATAATCTGACATTTTCAACAAATATCTTTCAAGGACTTACAATACTATTCAAACTCGATAGAATCATTTATAAGTAGACAGATTGGGAAAAGAAATTTATTAAAAACTATCATCACTCACATCACTCCAGCCCATTCCTGTCATCTTCGGGATTTCCTGAAAATTAACAACAATACACATGGTGAGCTAGAAAGCTCAGTAGGACTTATATCTCTTTACCAAGTCACTTTAAGTAATTAGCATTTTGAATCATCTATATGCCCTCGAATAAATCAAGTAGCAAAACAAATAACAAATAAAGAACAAGATTAGAAAATGAAGAATAGATATTGTAGAACTCAAGTGTAAGCATGACGATCAATAACAAGTATAGAATTGTAAATATGGTCATGTAACAAGGATATTAACCCTTCGGTCAAACATGTCATGTATATGAAGTCAAGCATATAACGAGTCAAGCATGTAATAAGTGAATTGTCTAGTTTAGTCTTGCATGTTAGTTGGTGCAATACCACACCTGATCATTCAACTCCCTCGGGCACAAGTACTTTCAGGCTTTACTCGCCTAGGACCAGATCAGGGCCCCCATGATTGCCAGGCATTGAGTATCAGGTGGACCAAAAGTCTCATGTAATTTCTAGAACAATTTATTTATAATTATGGCCAATCTGAGTTTCAAGAAAAGCTTAAGAAGCATTGTATAGCGCGTAACTAGTCATTTAGTTATGGAGGACTCTAGATGTGGCCCCTATAGGCTCAAGAGGTGGCTCCCGTTATGTAGCACTATGCGCCATTTCGGCCTCAAGGGGTGGCTCCCATAACATAGCACTTTACCCTACATGGCACTTAGCTCCTATACTCCCAAATGGTAGTTTATGGCTAAAGTACAGCTCTAGAAAAATTTCTATTTCCAAGGACATGTAGTATGAAGAAAGGGCATGTAGTATGAAGAATAAGTGAAGTTTACAAGAGAAGTTCAAGGATGATTTAAGGCATCATGTTTAACGATATTAAGATAATAAATAGAGTGAATTGCTGGTCAAGGCGCGATCAACTCTCGCAGAAAATCTTGTAAAATAAGTTTAGATCAAGTTTTTCTCAGTCGGTTAATTAGTAGAAAACCAAAGAAAACGCGACCAGGTAAGAGGTTGGACAGTGGGAGGCTCCCCTCGTATTCACGAGGTCCTAATTAAGTAACCACTTATCCACTTAAAGTGTTTGCCCGTGGACCTCTAGCCTTAGACACCGGTTCTTCTTGGTGAACTTACTAGCTACACGATTAGTCAAAAATACAGAAAAATGTAAATCGAATGGAAATCATTCTTGCATATTCTAACATGTTCATTTGTTAATGAATTTCAATGAAGGAAAAGATATTAAAAAAAATGTCAAGCTATCAATTGCATAATATGTTCTTGTATAAAGAAAATTTGAAAGAAGATGTCAAGCTTTCAGATAGAGCTTAGATCAAATAGATAGGGTCAATCATGTATAGAAATTCTATGGAAATTAGAGCATAGTTGTTTGAACAATTAACGATAGCTTTACGAGTTCATTCACCTAGTCATTCTTTGTTGATAGTATTCATAAGGCAAGAACAAGATTTTAAAATTTAAAATTTAAGTTTTGAAATAACGCACATAAATGAGGTAATTCGGGCATGGTTACTGTATTCAAATCATGGTCCATATGCGATCCACGTTATTGAAACACATTATGATAATGAAAACTCTCATTTTTTAATATTAAATCTTAAAATAAGTCATAAATACATGATCATGAAAAATTTACATATAATCGAAATACTCATGCAAAGAAACATATATGGAGATCTAATTAAGTTTTTGCTTGAGAGAAAACCTACCTACTTGAAGATCAAAGTAGAAGAAGTTTAAGAACGAAGAATGCTTTCGAACACTCCTCCAACTTCGAGCTTTCTCCCTCTCTTCAACCAGCAATTCCTCCCAATAGATTTGTGCTTTGAGTAGGGAAGATCCTAGCCCTATATACAGGCCAAAATCTCCCATTATTATATTACCCATTTAATTCTAAGTCAATTTCCACCGATTTTCCTATTTCACTAACTTTGTTACCATGCATTACACCAACCTTGTTACTATTACACCATTTTGTTACTATTACACCAACCTTATTACTATTACACCAACTTTGTTACTATTACACCAAATTATGTTGAAAATTAATTCCAACATGTGAATGTTAAAATAAATCCCCCCTCTATGACATAATCCATGACCTCATTTATTCAATGATATAAGAATGACCTCAACCATTAATTAGGATTAGATTAATGCTAATAATATTTTCTTAAATTGGATGCTACAGTACCGACGTCTTCGCCTTCTCAGCATCGTACCGTGAATCTCATCGTTCGTGTTAACAAGTGGGATAGGGTTCAAGTTTATGTATTCTATACTTTAAAAGACATAACGGATAATATTCATAATTTATTTTATTTTCATCTTTCATTATTTCTTTTTACATGTAAATGCATAAAAAAAATTCGAGTTGCTACATCCTCCCCCACTTAAAAAAAAAATTGGTCCTCCAAATTCACATGATTCATTACAAAATAAGAGAAGTTCTAACGATACTAACTTGAAAATAATTCTGGATACTTCTTCTTAATCGCATCCTCCAATTCCCAAGTGACTTTCTCTTGTCCACGACGGCTCCATTGGATTTTAACTGTTGGTATTACTCTATTCCTTAGTTGATGTAATTTTTTGTCTAGTATCTTGATGGGTTTCTCTTCTTAAGTTAAATCCTTTTGCAGTACCAGATCATCATGTTAGATCACATGTGAAGGATCATAGACATACCTCCTCAGCATTAACACATGAAAAACATCATGCACTCCTGCTAACTTCGGCGGTAAAGCCAGTCTACATTCTACTTCTCCAACTTTATCAAGGATCTCAAAAGGACCAATAAATCTCAGACTTAACTTTCATTTGACTCTGAATCTTTAGATTCCTTGAGTAGGTGATACCTTCAAGAAGACATGGTCACCGATTTGAAATTCTAAATCTCTTCTTCTATTATCAGCATAACTCTTTTGTCTAGATTGGGTAATTTTTAGTCGGTCCCTAATCATCTAGATATTTCGAGTAGTATCTTGAATCATATCAGGACCTACTAACTGCTTCTCCCTAATCTCATCCCAGCATATGGGTGATCTACAACTTCTACCATATAAAGCTTCAAAAGGTGCCATTTGAATACTTGAATGGTAGCTATTATTGTAGGAGAACTCAATCAATGGTAAATATTAATGTCAAGTACCAACAAAATCTATTATGCAAGCTCTAAGCATGTCCTCTATGATTTGATTAGTTCTTTCTGTCTGACCATCTGTCTGAGGGTGAAAAGCTGTACTAAAATTTAATCTCATTCCCAGTGAAGATTGCAATCTTTTCCCAAAGTGAGATGTAAATCTAAGATCTCTATCAGAAATTATAGATGAAAGAATGTCATGCAATCTTACCACTTTCTTGATGTATAAAGCTGCTAGTATATCCATTGTCCACATACTTTTGATGGGTAGGAAGTGAGTAGACTTGGTTAATCGGTCCACTATTACCTAGATTGCATCAAGTCCTCCTCTAGTTTTGGGCAATCCCATAATAAAATCCATACCAATACTTTCCTATTTGCACTCCGTATTTCCAAAGGTTTCAATTTACCAATAGGTCTGAGATGTTATGCTTTACTTGTTGACATGTCAAGTAACTGCACACAAACTCAGCCACTTCTCTTTTCATATTTGGCCACCAAAAATTTCTTTTCAAATCTTGGTATATTTTAGTGGTTCTTGGATGAATAGTATACCTGGATTGATGCGCTTCTTTCATTATCTTCTTCTTGATTTTGTCACTATTAGGCACGCAAGTTCTTCCTTGAAATAGTAATCTCCTATCATTGGCCAATTGAAAATCAAGCCTTTGGCTCAAATTTCCAGTAATTTCAACTAATAAAGGATCGTTACCTTGTTGCTCTTTTATTTCAGAGAACATATCAGGCTATACCCTTATACTGACAATCAAGACTCATTCCTCCTTTGGTTCCACATTTAAATTTAATCTTGTAAATTGCTTTAGTAATCGTCATTCATTAATCATGAAATTTGATAATAGAGCCCTCGGCTTTCTACTAAGAGCATCAGCCACAACATTACCTTTTCCAAGATGGTATTGAATAGAAAAGTCAAAATCTTTTAAATATTTTAACCATCTTCTTTATCCCATGTTGAGCTCCTTCTGAGAATATAGATATTTTAAACTCTTATGGTCAGAATAGATAATGAATTGCTCACCATATAAATAATGCCTCCAAATCTTAAGAGCAAGGACTACTGTGGCTAATTCTAGATCATCCACATGGTAATTAACTTCGTGGGTCTTCAGTTGCCTAGATGCATAAGCTATCACATTGCCTTGTTGCATTAATATACAACCTAGGCCAATTCTCGAAGCATCGGTATATACCTCGAATCCTCCTCCCGCAATAGGCAGAGTAAGAACATGTGTAGTTGTCAAGCGCTCCTTTAGAGTTTGAAAACTCTTCTCACATTCCTCAGCGCAAACATAAGAATTCCTCATCCTTGTTAGTCTAGTCAATGGCACGGTAATTTTAGAGAAGTCTTTGTTTAATCTCCTATAGTAACCGGCCAATCCTAGAAAACTTCGGATTTCGGTCACATTTGTAGGCCTTTCCCAATTATTGACATCTTCTACCTTTGAAGGGTCAACAGAAATACCTTCCTTAGATATCACATGACCGAGAAATGATACTTCTTCTAACCAGAACTCACATTTGCTCAATTTAGCATATAATTGATTCTCTTTTAATATCTGCAAGGCAATCCTCAAATGTGCTTCATGTTCTTTCTTGGTTTTGGAGTAGATCAATATATCATCAATAAATACCACCACAAATTGATCTAAATAGTGTCAGAACATACTATTCATAAGTTGCATAAAGGCTGCAGGTGCATTAGTCAACCCAAAAGGCATGACAACAAATTCATAGTGTCCATATCTACTCTTGAATGTTGTCTTATAAATATCTTCTTCATTGATTCTTAGTTGATGATAACCTGACCTGAAGTCAATCTTAGAGAAATAATGTGCTCCAGAGATTTGATCGAATAGTTTACCAATTCTTGGCAGAGGGTACTTATTCTTGAGAGTCAATTGGTTCAACTGTCTATAGTCAATGCATAACCTCATAGATCTATCTTTATTCTTCATAAAAAGAACAGGTGCTCCCCAAGGTGACGTACTAGGTTTGATGAATCCCTTCTCTAATAATTCCATCAGTTGCTCTTTTAGTTCCTTCAGCTCAGTAGGTGACATTCCATAAGGAGTTTTGGATACAGGGGCTGCTCCTGGTATCAAATCAAATGAGAATGAAACTTCTCTCTCAGGTGGTATGCCAGGTAATTCCTCAGGAAATACATCAAGATATTCCCTAACAAATGATATTTTTTTCAGAATGGGTTTCATTGGTTCGGTTATAAAGACAAAAGCCAAAAATGCAACACATCCTTTCTTCATCATTTTTTGAGCTTGAAGAGCAGAGATGAGAAGAGGGTGTCTAGGATGGTTATTTTTAGAGAAAGACAATTCAGGGTATCCTAATTCACCAAAGGTTACACTTCCTTGCCTGCAATCAACCTTAGCATTATACTTGGCCAACCAGTCAGCACCTAAGATTACATCATAACCCTCCATGTTCATGCATATCAAATCAGTGGCTATGTTATGACCACTAATCAACACTTGACTAGAGGGAAAATAATGTTTAAGCTTAGTGCTTGCTCCTAAAGGTGTGGAAATAGCAAGTTCAATTTTCAAAGGAACATGCTTCTCATGTAAGGTGGTAGCAAAATCCTGTGATATGAATGAATGGGTAGCTCCAGTATCAAATAGAATAAACACAGTTCTAGAATTGATGGTGAGAGTACCTACCACCACTCCTCCTTCTTCAGTAGGTGTAGGTTCTATCAGAGCTTGGAGTCTTCCTTGACGCCTTAGTCCTTCTTGAGCTTTCTTCTCCGATGGAGATTCCTTCATAAGGGGACAACCAGAAATGCGATGATCCCCACTTCCACAACGCAAGCATGCTCCCTTTTTTCTCCAGCACTCTTCAGTCTTGTGACCAACCTTGTCCCAATACTTGCAGGTATCTTTTGAAGATGTAGCAGGGATGACTTACCTATTTTCATCTCGAGGCCTTTTGCCTTGTTGAGGGGTTCTTCCTTCATTTGGCCTCTTCTTTCCAAACATTGGTTTAAAGTTTTCAGCGCCAAGGATTTGTTCTTTCACGACTCTTCCCTTGATTCTATCGGCCATCTCCATGGCATCTTCTAGCAGTTGGGCCTTCCGGACTATCTCGGCATATGTTTGGATGTCCATAGGCGCCAGTTGGGGAATGTATTGGGGTCTTAGCCCATTCATGAATCTCTTGGCCTTCATTCTCTCTGTATTAATGAGGTGTAGAGCATAACGGGCCAGTCGAGAAAATTGGGCCTCGTATTTAGCTACAGAGAGACTTCTTTGTTTAAGGGAGGCAAATTTTACTGCCTTCTTTTCTTGGACTCTCTCCGAGAAATACTTGCCGTTGAAATATTCTAGAAATTCATCCCAAGTGATTTGGGGATCGGGCAAGGTCGCCTCCATGGATTCCCACCAAGCTCTTGCATCCCTTTATAGTTGGAAAGTTGCAAGTAAAACTCTATCTTGATCCGAGCATTGCATGACTCGAAATATTCTTTCTATCTCCTTGACCCAATGTTCGGCTTCATCCGGGTCAGTGGAACCGTTGAATCTCGGGGGATTCATGTTCCTAATGTTACGGTGCAGGTCTCCCGCACCATGGAGTTTAACTCCTCCTTGAGCCACTTGTTGTAGGTCTTGAGTTAGCCCTTGGATGGTCCTTTGCATTTCTCTTCAATGAGCACTCTCAGCGGCCATTTTCAACAACTAAGAATTTCTGCAAAATAAGCTATGGGGATTAAATGTCTTATCAATACATATCTTAATATCTAGCCCAAGTCTCAACCCCATCTCACAGGTCAAGATAGCTATCCATTATCCTATAGTGTGAAGAACCTAGAGTTTTCAATAACTAAGTCTTGATGTCCTAGAATCTTTTTAACCATAGGCTTTGATACCAACTAAACTGTCACGCCCTGAACAAGGCGGAACTATCAAGGTGCGAATAGTTATACGGGTAGGTAGATCCAGAGACTCAGATGATGAGTATGAATAACAACAGGATAAAACCACATCTTTATTTTATAATCTGATATTTCCAACAAATATCTTTCAAGGACTTACAATACTATTCAAACTCGATACAATCATTTATAAGTAGATAGACTTGAAAAAGAAATTTAATAAAAACTATCATCACTCTCATCACTCCAGCCCATTCCCGTCATCTTCGGGATTTCCTGAAAATTAACAACAATATACAAGGTGAGCTAGAAAGCTCAATAGGACTTATATCTCTTTACCATGTCACTTTAAGTAATTAGCATTTTGAATCATCTATATGCCCTCGAATAAATCAAGTAGCAGAACAAATGACAAATAAAGAACAAGATCAGGAAATCAAGAATAGATATTGTAGAACTCAAGTGTAAGCATGAAGATCAATAACAAGTATAGAATTGTAAATATGACCATGTAACAAAGATATTAACCCTTCCGATCAAACATGTCATGTATAAGAAGTCAAGCATGTAATAAGTGAATTGTCTAGTTCAATCTTGCATGTCAGTTGGTGCAATGCCACACCTGATCATTCAACTCCCTCGGGCAAAAGTACTTTCAGACTTTACTCTCCTAGGACCATATCAGGGCCACCATGATTGCCAGGCATTGAGTATCAGGTGGACCAAAAGTCCCATGTAATTTCTAGAACAATTCATTTATAATTATGGCCAATCCGAATTTCAAGACAAGCTTAAGAAGCATAGTATAGTGCATAACTAGTCATTTAGTTATGGAGGACTCTAGAGATGGCCCCTACAGGCTCAAGAGGTGGCTCCTGTTATGTAGCACTTTATGCCATTCCGACCTCAAGGGGTGGCTCCCATAATATAGCACTTTGCCCTGCATGGCACTTAGCTCCTACACTCCCAAATGGTAGTTTATGGCTAAAGTACAGATCTAGCAAAATTTTCATTTCCAAGGACATGTAGTATGAAGAAAGGGCATGTAGTATGAAGAATAAATGAGGTTTGTAAGAGAGTTCAAGAATGATTTAAGACATCATGTTTAACGACATTAAGATAATGAAGAGAATGAATTGTCGGTCAAGGCACGATGAACTCTCGCAGAAAATCTTGTAAAATAAGTTTAGATCAAGTTTTTCTCAGTCAGGTAATTAGCAGAAAATGAAAGAAAACACGGCCAAGTAAGAGATGAGATGGTGGGAGGCTCCCCTCGTATATACGAGGTCCTGATTAAGTAACCACTTATCCACTTAAAGCGTTTGCCCATGGACCTCTAGCCTTAGACACCGGTTCTTCTTGGTGAACGTACTAGCTATACTATTCGTCGAAAATATAAAAAAATGTAAAACGAATGGAAATCATTCTTGCATATTCTAACATGTTCATTTGTTAATGAATTTCAATGAAGGAAAAGATATTGAAAAAAATGTCAAGCTATCAATTGCATATTATGTTCTTGTATAATGAAAATTTGAAAGAAGATGTCAAACTTTCAGATAGAGCTTAGATCAAATAGATAGGGTCAATCATGTATAGAAATTCTATGGAAATTAGAGCGTAGATGTTTGAACAATTAACGATAGCTTTACGAGTTCATTCACGTAGTCATTTCTTTGTTGATAGTATTCATAAGGCAAGAACATGATTTAAAAATTCAAAATTTAAGTTTTAAAATAACGCACAAAAACGTGGTAAATCAAGCATGGTTACCGTATTCAAATCATGGTCCATATGTGATCCACATTATTGAAACACGTTATAATAATGAAAACTCTTATTTTTAAAATTTAAATCTTAAAATAAGACATAAATATATGATCATGAAAAATTTACATAGAATCGAAATACTCATGCAAAGAAACATATATGGAGATCTAATTAAGTTTTCGCTTGAGATAAAACCTACCTAGTTGAAGATCAAATAAGGAGTTTAAGAATGAAGAACGCTTTCGAACACTCCTCCAACTTCGAGCTTTCTCCCTCTCTCCAACCAGCAATTCATCCCAATAGATTTGTGCTTTGAGTAGGGAAGATCCCAGCCCTATATATAGGCCAAAACCCCCCATTATTATATTACCCATTTAATTCTAAGTCAATTTTCACCTAATTTTCCTATTTCATCAACCTTGTTACTATTACACCAACCTTATTACTATTACACCACTTGGTTACTATTACACCAACTTGGTTACTATTACACCAACCTTGTTACTATTACACCAACTTTCTTACTATGACACCAACTTTGTTACTATTACACCAACTTATGTTAAAAATTAATTCTAATATGTGAATGTTGAAATAAATCCCCCATCTATGACATAATCAATGATGTCATTTATTCAATGATGTAAGAATGACCTCAACCATTAATTAGGATTAGATTAATGCTAATAATTTTCTCTTAAATCGGATGCTATAGTACGGACGTCTTCGCCTTCTCAGAATCGTGCCGTGAATCTGGTCGTTCGTGTTAACAAGTGGGATAGGGTTCATGTTTATTTATTCTATACTTTTAAAGATGTAATGAAAAATATTCATAATTTATTTTATTTTCATCTTTCATTATTTCTTTTTGCATATAAATGCATAAAAAAAATTCGAGTTGCTACAACAAATATGGTCAACGCCGAAGATGACGGCGAAAGACCAACATCTTCTCTAGATATTCCATTGTAGGGAGGAAGCCAGGTTCCCAACCCCTCTACCCATGATCCGGTTGTGCTGATGCTACTCCAGAAGTATCAACAAGAAGTTGAAATGCTGAAGAGACAGCTGAGGGAGCAGAGTATGCACACTTCGGCCTCAAAGCAGATTGAAGTTCCTCCTGAGACGTCACAACAAGGTGCCGATGCGTTTGAGACTCCACCACAGATAGCGGCCTCCCAGTCGACACCTAGTCACACTGGGGGCATAGCCCCGATACAACATCTGGCTCCTCCGTACCAGGGGACTGCTGCTACACCTCAGGCAATGGTGTTGACAGCACCGTAGATGCAGCAAGCCCACTCTCACCCAGATCTGGTGGACCTGACGATGGTGATTAAGCTGATGATAGAACAAATGATCGAAATAAAGCTGGCTGATAAAGGTGGTGATGATTATGCCTCATTCAATGTGTACAAGCTACCTTACCCGGTCTATCATTCCGCTAAAAGGTTACCCCCTGGCATCAGCAAACCATATAGCCTATTACATCAACATATGGGTGATGCTGAAAAGTTTAACGGGCAAGGATCGCTAAAAGAACATATAGCCTATTACGTCAACGTGATGGGCGATTTGGCAACCGATGAGTCTTACCTGCTAAGTTCTTTGGGTTCTCACTTATAGGACTCGCTTTTGAATGGTACTTCAAGTTTTTAGCCGGATCTATCTGTGATTGGCTATATATGCAATGCAAGTTCAGAGAAAGGTTTCATGCCGCTGAAAGGGAGGTGACCGTGGCCGAACTCTATGCATCCAGGTAGAGAAATGATGAAATAGTCCTGGAGTACATTAACAGGTGGCAGAATCTCAGTATGAGATGAAGGCGGCCGCCCAATCAAGAAGATGGAGTGTAAATCTGCAAACAAAACCTGAAGAAGGAAGTTTTAGAAAAGATGATCGGAATTGAAATTAAGTCTTTTGACCGATTAAATAACGTGGTGGCAAAAGTTAAGGCTGTCTTCTCTAGATATTCCTATACCCCTACTGCCTCTAGCCAGAAGGCTAGACCAGCTGATAAAAGGCCCACGCCTAAGGAAGTCACTATAGTCGACTTCAAGGTGTTCGAGCAGCAAAGAGAAAAAGACAAAGGAGTAGCTAACCCTCCTCTTGCCAAGCCTATTGAACGTCCGGAAGGCTCCTCCTTGCGAGCTAGGATGAAGAAACTCAACTTCTTCCCTAAGGATAGGACCTGGGTCCTGTTTTAATGGGCCACCAGATATAACAAGGTCGCCCTTCCAGAGCCGAAGAGGTCGGGCGACGCCAGGAGGAAAGATGATCCTGGCTTCTGCCCATATCACCAGATGATTGGATACCCCATTGAAGACTGCTATGTGTTCAAAGATATCATTGAAGGTTTGATCAAGAAAGGGGAACTGCAAATGGGCGACTATATGGTTGATCCTCCACGCCCTCATGAAATGCTAGCTTGGGGGCAGCGGTCAATATGATATCCATTTCTACTTCTAACAGCAAAGATATTTTGGGAGATCAAGAGATACAGAAAGCTATAGATCAAGAACAACCCATGCCGCCAGATGGTGAAATACAAAATGAGGAAATACACCTTTGGAGTCCTTCTCCACACAAGGGGATGGGGCCGGGCATGTCAATCTCTAAAAGACCGGCCATGGCCGATGATGGTAGTAGGGTGCCACTCGTCCCACCAGATACTAGAATGGGGGGCAATGATCTAGACTATGTTCTGGACTCCTCCCGATATGACCTAGCTCTACTGGCATTGCTATATGAGCAGCAGTAGGAAATGAAAAGGCTGAAGAAACAATTAGCTAAAATGAGCATGCACTCATCTGACTCAATAGGGGCACCCTCCTTGAGCGACTTCGGTCTACAGCTCCGGAATGTCCCCCTATAACCAGGGCAGAACTATATACAAACAAGTAGAAAGATGATGAATCTATCCTGGATTACATTAAGAGATGGAGAAATCTCTACGAGAGATTCAAGCCTCCTGATATTGCTCAAAGCCTAATTAAGAAGGGTGAATTGCAAATGGGGGAATATAGAGTGGACCCACCGCGCCCTCATGAAATGGGCATCTGCAGAAGAGGAGTCCATATGTTCTCGATCCATTACCAGGCATGCGAAGATGCACCGGAAGATAACCAAAGGAGGCTTCAAGCCCGAAATGAGCTGTTTAGGCAACATATATCATATATGAAAGAAAAGAAGAAAAACTACTCATGTCCCACTACAAGGGCGGAAAACCCCACTTCCCTAACCATGGGAATCTTAAATCTAGTCAATGGAGCAATTAGAGAATGCTATAAAGTAGATATGTTCTCCCTCTTCACCTTCGTAGGTAAAGGTCCTCTAGAGGCAGTCTATGATGATTACTTGGAGGGTCACGAAGAAACCCTGCAGCCTTCAAGGTCAGGGGATAGCCCGCAATCCTAAATGATGACATAAAAAGGTCAAGAGGCCGACGTTCCCAAACAAACTCAAGCGCCAGAGAAAGAAACAGGCGAAGCCCCGCCGCTAGGCAATATGAAATAAGAAGATGCCTATGGCGTCTTCAAAGTTGAAGAAGATGATGAAGATGACTTCATTGATTTACAGCCATCTCCCCCAGAGATAGAAAATGGTGGCCAACCCAGGGTTGATGAGCTGGTCGAAGTATACCTTGGCACAGAAAGTGAGCCTAGGCCAATCATCCTCAGCGCTCTCCTTCTCCAAGAAGAGAAAGAGCGACACACACAGTTGGTCCAAGAGTTCTTAGATTGTTTTGTTCAAAACTATAAAGAGATGCCAGGCCTCGGTCCTACAGTTGCTCAACAGATACTGGCTATCGACCCTAAAGCTGAACCGTTGAACCTGTCACCTCAGCAAGTGAGGCCGGAGCCGATAAGTCATATCTTCAAAGGAGTCGACAAGCTCATAGACATCAACTTCATGACAGAAAATCAATATACCACTTGGCCAGCCAACATTGTGTCTGTCAAGAAGAAGAACAGCCAAATCAGAATATGCGTGGACTTTTGGGACCTGAGTAAAGCATGTTTGAAACATGATCTTCCAGTGCCCCTCATTGAAGTCCTGATTGATGCTACTATTGGCCTCGAAGCCCTATCATTTATGGTCGGGTCACCCGGATATAGTCAGATGTGGATAGCCAAACGTGAAAGAATTCTCACGGCTTTCCGATCACCCAATGGGATATTCCACTACAAAAAGATGACTTTCGGTCTAAAAAGAATGCTGGGGGCACCTATCAAAGGGCGACCATTGATTCTCTATAAAGCTGCTACTAAATACTCACTGGGGGAATTGCTGGCCTAGATCAATGACAAGGGAAAATAGCAGGCTCTCTATTATCTCAGTTGAAGGTTGATTGGGGGCAGAAAGAAAATACACCCCGATTGAGAAAGTTTGCCTTGCATTGATCTTTGCAGTCAAGAAGATGAGGGGCTACATGCCATCACATGAAGTACAACTAATATAAAGAGCTGATCCTGTCAAGTATATACTTTCCCCAGCCAGCGCTGAAGGGATGACTGGATAAATGGGCCGCCACCCTGGTGGAATCTGATATTATTTATGTGCAGCAAATGGCCATCAAGGGCCAAGTCATTGCGGATCTCTTTGCAGTGCACCTGGTGCCTAAAAATTCTTCGTTAATCAAGGAGCTCCTTCAATGCTGATTGTTAAGCGGATACATGGATAGTCTGATGTCCGAAAGCCTGAACTACTCCCCTATCATGCCAAGGCGAAGCGGCTTATGGGGCAATTCTACCTGATCTAAATAAACCATGTCGGTCGAGGCCAAAATACACAAGCTGGTGTGCTAGCAAAGCTAGCAAGCTCGTTGGCTATCCCGCCAGATGAATCCCTCAAAATACTTGTGATAAATAGGCGCCAGATGTAGTACCCGAGAATTTTTCAAAATTAATAAAGCATTTCTATTATTTAAATTAATAAAATATTTGTTTAGTGCATGAAATAGTAATTCACAACTAAATAAATAAAATGAATAATGCATTAAATAAAAGTTTTTGATAATTATAAATTTAAAATTTTGAGCAATTAAAGTTTTGTAACTTAAGTTAATTATTGATTAAAACATTTCTTGCATTATATCTATTCAAAAAGGAGAGCACATGAATGCATATACACAATTACTGAAAGTTTAGGATAGGTTGTGACTTATGGCTTTCACTATTCACATTTTGAGTTTTACTGTTCACTCATTTTCATTTTTTCATCTAAAATTTTATTTCATATTTTTTCATGATAAAATAAATGGTGGTGAGAAATGGGTAACAAATAGTTTTTGTAAATCCTTTTTATATTGTTAGATTCAATTTTTCAAAGTGATGGATGAATAGTGCTCCCGGCTCCTACGGTAGACGTTTCAACGTGGGATTTTTCTTTCCTTATTTCTCTCTCTCGTAACTGTAGACTTCCTTGAGCAATTAAGTGGGTCATTATCACTTCCCTAAACACCGTAACCGCTGGAGGATGGGGTGGAACCCCAGTCCTTTTCACGGTAGTCTTTCGTTTCTTTTTCTCTCCCTGGCGTTGCGTTCCTGCTGTGCTCAGGGATGGTTCTGAAGAATCCAAAGAGGGAGCCCAGAGAAGCATAGCAGAGGGAGAGGGGATTGTCCCTGCTCTTGAGTGGCTTTCTCGTTCCTCTGGTTTTCTTCTAGATCATGGTTATTTTAAGAAGAACATCATTTTCCCGTCTCTAGCCGGAGGTGGAGGGTTTTCTCAAATCATTGTTTCATCTGATTCAAGGCAAGATCTAAAACCTCAAACTCTCCTTTTGTGCACGATATAATACCTTGAAAGCTGGGTTATGTGTAAGACCCTGAGTCTTTCCGATCTTTATCGGAGAGTTTCGGATCGCTTTTGTGGGTCCTGAGTTGTGTTTTACGATCCGCGTGAGTTTTTCTCTCGTACTAGTTACGGAACCCCGTGGTGATTTTATTATTCAATTCATGGACTCGAGGACGCTACAGTTGCGTTGCATTCTTTCTGAGGATCGTTTAGACTATTTTTTCATATTTTTCTAAATTAGTGCATTTTCGGGCCAAAAATTGGATTTTACGAAAATTAGGAAATTCCTTAATTTCCTTTTCTTCTTATTTCTTCTTTCTCCTTCCTCTCTCCTCATTCTCACGTCAAATCTATCTCTCCGTTCTCTCTCCTCTCTTCTCCTCTCTTCGCGGGGCGCGCGACCGTGGCGAGATGGCTGAGGTAGGAACGTCGTGGAGTTGACCTGGCACGTGATGGGGTGAAGGATTGAGCGTGGCGTTGGCGCGATCTCTCGGTGGATTCAAAGCCGACATGACGGGTTCATGAGATGATTTTCGACACGGTTTAGTCGCTTCGACGTGCTAGAACTTCGGTGGAGGTAGGGAGATAGACGCCCTACTCTTCTTCTGCATTTCCTCGCAATTTGGAGTCAAACCATGCGAGAACGAGCGAGTTTAGCCTTGTTTTGGATGAAGCATGCTTTGGAGGGTGTGAGACGAGTTCACCTCTTCCGGCGACGGTTTCTAGCCTAATTAGTTTTATTTCAATCCCTGGCATGTCTGCATCCCATTGCCGCTAGTTTTGTTGCGATTGGTGGTCATTTGGGACCGGTACGAGCCCGAGAACCCATGTGACTCATTTCGGGTCGATTCGATAGAATCGCCCGTTTTTTGTGATTTTGGTGTCGTTTGGATCCCTTCCAGTCTGTGGAAGGCGTATTTGGTCATTAGGGTTGTTTCCCCTTCGTTTAGAAGCGATTGGGGTGTGGAACGGTCGAGATCGGCCAACCCCACGATTTTCCCTTCGTAGTGATTTAGCGGTCTTACCAGAGACCATTTTTGGGCATTTAGCGATCCTTGGGTGACCGTTTATGCTTTTCGAACAGTAGGTCGATTTAGGTCTTCGTGGTCATGCGATAGACCATTTCTTCTGGCTAGCAGTTTAGTGGATGACCGCTAATCCCTGTCAGCGGTCGTACGATATACCGCTAAGGGGGAGGTGTATGTCGGTTCGGATTCGCGGTTGTGCGATAGACCGCTAATCCGCCAGTGGCGGTCTGAAAGACGACCGCTAACCGCTGTTTGTGTCGGTTCAGAAGCTTTAATTCGGTTAGGCTAGCAGTCCTAGCCTTGACCGTTTAGGGTCCTTGGTGGTCCTTTGGGAGACCACTAGGTTGTTTGACTGTTTTATGTCGGTTCATGGGTTGACCGATTCTAGAGGTCATATGGACGATCGCTACCGTCTCCCTTGCGGTCCTATGATAGACCGCATGCCCCTATGGATTTGAGGTTTAATCCCTTTGAGTCTCTGAGTGAAGCGGCCATGTCCTGGACCGCTTAGCTCAGTGAGACAGCTTGTTTATAGACTGGTTGTGTTGGTGCTGCTCTTTCTTGACCGCCCAATGTCTGTATTTTCTGTGTGAAGGTAGCGGCCTTTGGCTGACTGCTTGGTTTACCTAGCGGCCAGGCAGATGACTGTTTATTTCTCATGTTGTGTCCCGGTGGGTGGCAATCAAGAGGGGAGGGGTGAATTGATTGGCCAATAAAAATTAATTGCTAACTGAAATGCTAGTAGGAATGAAAACCACAAAATAGAAGGAGAACTAGTTAAGCAAACACTCAACCTTATCGGAACAAGATCTCTCTCGTGAGTACACGTAAATAAAGGTATGAATGCTATGACGGAGATTGAAATCACTCATCTACACGTGAGGCCCACTCGTTACAATGCACGAAGAATAAACCACAAAGGAGGCACAGGATTTTTAGGTGGTTCGAGTACACAAACGTGTCCCCTACGTCCACCCCTCACACATGAGGATTAATGCTCCACTATGAGGTGAGCCACACACATGCTGTAACAACAGCCAACACACACACGGCAACCTATCGTGGCCACCACACACACACACACACGCTCGTATCAAAGATCACGAGCACACACACATAAAAATGCGGTTCTTTAAGTTCAAAGATTACAACAGATATTCAAGCTCAAACAACAGAGATTTGAGAAGATTAGAATGAAGAAGATTTGCAGTGATTAGAGCTCCCCCTTTCTCTTCTTCGAAGGTACTTGAACTCCTTTGCAGGATGAAGACCGTTCTTGAAGGAGGATGATCGATTCTTGCACGGACACTTGTTGTATCTTGGATTTCTATGCAACTTGCAGCAGAGGAACGTTTGGGGACTTGAAACTTCACTCTTCCCTTCATATTCACGCTCAGAACGGTGTGGAAGAAGCTCTGGAGATGCTACTTGCGACCTGCACTCACAAGGGTTAGAAAGCACCCACAAGTTTCAGATCTCACTGCTTGATTAGGGTTTGTGACCCAATGAGACGGTTTTATGCTTCCAGATCGGTCAAACGACACCTTAGGGACCAGATCCACGAATCTAGGATTGATTTGTGGCTGAGGGACCGGACTGGCTTGATAAAATGGCCGTGGACGTGAAAGTCCAAAATCGCGGCTGCACAGTGGTGTCGACACCAGGTGTCGACACCAAGGCCAGGCCCAAAGCAGAAAATAGCCGGCCAAAGAAACCCACAGTTGGTGTCGACACCAGGACATGGCCTATAGCAGAAACCTGCTTGCCAGAGGATGGTGTCGACACCAGGACATGGCCTATAGCAGAAAACTGCTGGCCAGTACAAAAAAAAATGGGTGTCGACACCAGGTGTCGACACCAACCTCCTGACAGAAGAAAAACCAAAACGGCAGGACAAAGAAAAATTGGTGTCGACACCAGGTGTCGACACCAAGCAAGTGTGAACCCAAAAACGCTCAAAGAACTAGAAATAAAGCCGAAC
This sequence comes from Amorphophallus konjac, assembly GCA_022559845.1. Classification (NCBI taxonomy): domain Eukaryota; kingdom Viridiplantae; phylum Streptophyta; class Magnoliopsida; order Alismatales; family Araceae; genus Amorphophallus; species Amorphophallus konjac. The sequence goes on along the minus strand of CM040123.1, from coordinate 232,129,668 downwards.
AACCTCACCGGGGTTTTGCCATTTTAAGTTGGGTATCAGAAGTCCTCCTTACTTGCAAGAACACCTCAAGAAAGTTAAATTTGTATAGGCATTCATGGAACAAATCCACTCATTGCATTTCTCACTAAGTCATGAATCTCTGAATGATGAAATAAGCTTACCCTTGTGGCTTTTGCCATGTTCTTACCTGTGGGATGGAAAGCCATATAATCATGAACTCCAATGACCATTCAAGAGGAGTTTATGCACATGTCAGCACATATACCTGAGTGCATATGATTATTGATCTGAGCCACTTAGAGATGTGACCTAGTGAAGGACTTACACAAAGTTGCATTGTTTTCCTCAAACCATAGGTTTACACAAACCATTGACAATTGTTCCCTAAGAGTATAGCAACACTCCAATAAGTTTGCCATGAAACAGCAAGTCCAATGAGTTTGAGATTATACCGAATCCATATGACAAAGATGTCAACAGTTCAATACACGGTAACGTAGAATTTCTAATCTCAAGCCAACAAAGAATCAATACATTCCAATTTCATAACCCATGAAGTTCAAAGAGACAATCACATTGAAACAATAAGCCATTTAGTAATATCTCATTTGACATCATCAAAACTCTTGAAGCCACACATCATAAACTTGGGAGCAACAATCTCCCCCTTTTTGATGATGACAAAAAATGCTATGTGCTACTGTTCAAGAGATGAAATTGATCAGCATGAACGTGATGAAAGGATCAAGGTACAATTCAAGTGACAATGTAACAAGTAACCAAGATAACCTTCTTAAGAAGTTGACCTGCATTGAACCACAAGCTTTCATATTTGTTGAACTGAATGGCAACAACAACAAAATGATTTCACAGCCATAAGTAGCCATTTCATTAGAAGAGCGTTGAACCAACAAACACCTGGACACCACAGCTAAGCATGCCATGCTATGAATATAACTAAACAAGACTCTAGTACTAGATGCAAAGAATCGAATGCAAACTAAATGCATGGGAAACAAGCAAGCATGCAAGCATGCAAAACACACATAATAAGCATAATATGCAACCTATTGGTAGCAACATAGAAATTCATATGTCTCCCCCTTTGACATCAACAAAAATAAGGAGGAATTGGGGTACAAGTAGCATAGCTGACATACATAGCAGGATTCATTCTGATCCGGAGGAGGGTGGAGTAGGTGGACGGCGAATGTAATCAACTATGGTAGTGAACTGAGCGGTTTGAGCATCCATGGCAGACTTTAAAGCATCAAGAGAGGTATTGATAGCTTGAAATTTCTAAAGATACGTTGTGTGATGAAGCTTCAATTTCGCCACATCCTGAGTAAGAATATCCACTGTCTCTCTGAGGTGACCCACCTCACCACCCATAGTCTCCATCGAAAGTCGAAAACCAGATAAGTCCGTGGAGGCTGCATGAGTTCCAGAAGTGCCACCTTCTTCATGCTGAGCTTCTCCCTCTTCATCATCAGAAACATCTTCGGGATCTTTGTCTGGCACAGCTTTGAGTGTACGAACAAGGCGTCCTTGAGCATCTCAAACATAACCCATGTTCTTACAAACCGAGTTAACATTATAAATGTCAGCTTCCCGTAGTGTTTGACAAGGCTCATCGTTGAGTGGATATTGACCGCACGAAAGACATCAGTTAATGCGGCTGCATAAGGGAGAGTTCTACTGCGGTGATGGGTACAACTGGTGATGTGATCAAGAATGACTGAGGGAAAATTAATGGGCTCTTCTTGCAGCAGACCATATAACAGAAACATTTGCTGATCGGTGACCTTCTCTCGTCCCCCAGCCTTGGGAAGCAAGATTGTGGTAAGCATATGATGGAGAATGCGCTGAAGAGGGGGAAAATGGTTAGCATTTAAGCCGCTAACAGACCGGTCCCCCATTTCTTCCCCTGTCATAATCTGATAAACCTCATGTTCGGCATGCATTGCATTCTCATAGGTGTCACCGGCATCAGGTAAATCAAATGCATGTGCAAGAAATTTTCTGGAAAGAGCGATCACCTGGCCATTCACGACTGTAGTATACTTGATTTTCCGTACAACCATATTACCATAGAATTGGAGAACAAGTGAATGGTAAATTTTTCTGTGAGCAGACATGAACGTACCCAAATTTGGCTGAGCTTCAATTAACGGTAACAGTTCAGGAAGTGCTTTATGTAGATCTTGGAAATCCACAGCCCGTGGTCGAAGAACCTTGCGATCCATCATTTTAAACTATGTGGGTGTGGGTCTTTGCTGGAGAGCATGCTGTTCATCCGTTTTAGCCCTGACTTCCTGCTTTCTGCGGGATTCGGCAACCTTTTCTTTGCCGAATGCATGCCTCTTCGGAGCCATTGGAACCAACTTCGAAAGGAGACTGATGTGGCACAGCCCAAAGACCACTAAATATGATGAGATGACCCTAGGACTTAGACCCGCAAACATAAAAGCGCTCAATGATTCTCACAATGATGATTTTTGCCCACACGGCTCACACGTTCACCCGGTGGATCCGGGAGATGATGGTGAGGGTCCGAGGCGGGACCCAATTGTCCTAATGGACTTACAATGCTATGGCTGACCCCCAATGGGCCTAGGAGACACAACTTTGTGGGTGGCTGGCCCGCAAGACGGGGTGTTGGGTGGCACTCACTCACGGGCCGCGGTGGGCACGATATTGCATAAAGTGAAGTCCGAGCACTCTCTTACCGTCCGACGGGCATTCAAGGCAATACTACATTTGCAGAAATGAAGCTACAAGGGTGTGATCAGAAGCTCACCTGATCGGTGTGAAGACACCGATCCCGTTCGGAGACGAGGGCGCGCCGGGAGGCGAGGGTATACACCCGATCGCCGCGGCGATGGAGCTTGACCTGAAAAAGCGAAGAGGTACAGCACTACACCCCGTGCAAGGGGGGGATCTTGGGGTGGGGGTTAATGTATTACAACCAAAAATTACCTCCACGCAGGGAGGGGCCTTCAGCCGGCCAAGCAGGGAGGGGAATGAGCGAGATAGAGTCGACTTTCCGAGCTTCACCGATTCTGCCTAGCTTCTGTATTTCGGGACAGAGGATCGATGTCGATGCTGCCAATAATTCACCGAGCTCAGAATCTGACGACACTTGCGCCAAAAGCTTCCTAACTGGAGAGGCGAAAGGCTTGAATTTTTGGGCGACGTTCCGATCTGAGGCTGGCTGCTCCGGTGACTGGAATGTGGTTGCAGTTCTGGTCTCTGGCCGAACATGATCTGAAACAGCAGGTTGCAGAAGTTGCCACGACCGCTCCTGAGCTCCAAATCTGGTACCGCCAGACTCGTTGGAACCGTGGACAAGTCTCTTCTGATGTCGGAGATGATCTGGGTGTCCAGAGGAGTGGACGGTGGTCGGTGCAGACTGTGAGGAGGCAGATCGGCGTGGTTGTGGTAGAAAATTGAGATCTCTGGTTGTCGGATGCCGAATGGGGTTCCGCTTTCTGTTCCTGGACGCTGACAGGGGGAGGAAGATCTTTGTAGAAGACCTGAAGGCTGGTACCTTCAAGGTTCATCGTGGGAGAGCCTTCTCTATCGTTCTGGTTCCTGGCCTGAGAAGCCCTGCGCAGTCGAGGGAGAATGGTTGCCGCGGACAGCTCGGAGCTCGGATGCCGACGAAACTGCCTCGCCTGGAAAGCTCTCTGGAGGACCTTTCCAGAGATGTAGGCCTTGACACCAGGAAGATCAGGGATCGGCCTAAGATATTGTGACTTTCAGGACCCAACTCTGCTGCCAACGAACTATTGATGTAGCCGCAATCTTATGGTGTCAAATGGTGTTGGGGTGGGGTAACTTAGCAAGGGGAGGGTGGCTGTGGGCTGTGGGATATGGAGGAAGGTTGCTGGAGGGCTGAGGGGAGCAGGGGTGATGGCGAACCTAGCTGGAGCTGCTGGAGGTGGAGGTGGAGAGGTGGGTGTGCACAAGAGAGAGGGGGAGTGTGAATGGAGGGTGGGGGCGAACTTGGCTTGAGGGGGAGGGGTATGGGGCGGCCAAGGCAATGGAGGGAAGGTTCAAATACGAAATTGGCCTTGGGAGGGGTGGGATTTGTGTGGGGAAGTGGGGGGATTGTGTTGGGAGGTGGAAGAGTTGCTTTGGGACCAGGAGGGGTAGTAAATGAGGGGCTATGGGGAAATGGAGGGTCTTAATGGAGGTGGGTGAGGTAGTGGAGGTGGTTGGGGATTGGAGTAAGTTAAAGGGAAGGAGGAGAGAGAGAGAGGGTCGAACTCCCCTTGGGGAGAGAGAGAATGAGAGAGTGAGAGTGAGAGAGAGAGAGTAAAAGAGAGAGATCTTGAGAGGTGGAATGAAGTAGTTTTCAATATTTCATCACAAGTGAGTACATGGAGGGAGATGGGGGCTATTTATAGGCAACCCATCTTTACAAGACAAAAATAACCCTGCCATTTAAGGCAAAAGACCAAACATGTCCTAGACTCAGTCCAATAGGCCCAAACTAAGGTATTAGGGCCCAATTAGACCAAATAGGGGAAATGGACTAGTACAACATGACATAATAAAAGGAAATACATGCGACATGACCCAATAAAAGGAAAATTACATATGATAAGACTCAATAAAAGGAAGATACATAAGATGAGAATGAGTCGACCAAATCAAGGGTGTGCAGGTGACCCGAGCCATAGCAAGTGTCGTGGGATGTCCTCATCAAATCCCCTGGGGTGGGGAGAACTCGACCCTGTCGAGTGCGGGTCTGCCTGGCTGTCATAGTGCTCCAGAATGTCAGGATCCAACCGGAGTAGGTCCTCCCGACTCACCCAAGTATCCTCCGTCGGGGGATGGTTCTTCCACCTAACCAAGTAGCGCTGATACACCTTGTGCCTCGTAATGATGCTCTGCTCATCCAGTATTGCCTCTATCTGCTCTCGTCGGTCTCTCAGGCTAGAAGGTGGAGTCCCTCCGGAAGTGTCCCTCTCAAGGTGGGGTAAAAGCTCAAGCTCCTCACTGGGTTCCACCGCGGGGCCTTTGTGGGGTACCATATCCGCCACATTGAAAGTAGGGTGCACCCCATAGCTCTCTGGCAGGTCAAGCTCATAAGCATTGCTACCAAGTCGTTGTAGAACTCGAAAGGGTCCCGACCCTCGTGCCCTCAACTTGGAGGCAGGCCGGGAAGGAGCCGCTCCATCCTCACCATCACTAGGTCTCCCACTTGGAATTCACAGTGGCGCCGGTGATCATCTGCCCGTCTTTTGTAAGCCTCATTGCTTTTCCCTATATGCTTGCAGATGTCATCATGCAACTCTTTGATATGCTGTGCAAAGGACTCAGCTGAGACTGACACCCTAACATGTGGGGGAAGGGGAATGAGATCCGAGGGCTTTCTAGGCCTAAAACCATGCACTGTCATGAATGATGATCCTATAGGGATGAAGGGAGGGCCTGGACAGCCAAATTCAGCCCTATCAAGTGTTAGATTGGTTTTGACAGACTTAGGAGGACCAGGGCATCCATGAATTGACCTATCATGCTTAGAAACTATGTGGACCTTAATGCAATTAGGTGGACCGGGGCAGCCACAAGTGGCCCTATCATGCATGAGACGGACGAAGAGTGGGGGAAGACCAACTTGTCCAAATGTAAGCCTATCATGCATTGGATCTAGTGTGTGAATGACACAAATGATGTGACTAGCCTGACCACATGATGCAAAAGGTTTTGATACATGGATTCCTATCAAGATGGTCCCATCTGTGAGATTTGGGGGTTTCCACTCATGGGGATCGATGCGGTTCCAAGGGGTGGACATCTTGGGATGGGTCACTCCCTTATTTCCAAGGTTGATGTCACCCTTGGCATTGACTCTCATAGTGTGGGCGGAATTTCGGAATGGGTGGGTTAGGCCTGACATGGTGGGTGAGGGTAGGAGGGAGTGGGTGGTGGGTGAGGAGTACTTGGAAGCCCATAGGGAGTGGCCAAACAGATCAAGATGGGTTAAGGGGTGGGTGATGTGGAGGTGGGTTTCAATCCAAGTGGTCGCCCTAGGGTCCCTAGCACACATAGGGAAGTGGAAATCATGAACCCAGTGGGACTTATCGTAATGCTCCTTGCAAAGGGGCGAGGGGTAGGGAGAGATGTAGGAGGGCCAGGAGGTGGGTTGGTAATGAGGGGCTAGTGGGAAAGGAACATGTGGATCTAGGAGGACTTGGGTTGAGGGGAATGAGGCTTCTTCCCATCCTGGACCTTGAGCATTCCAAAGCATACACTCCCTAGTGTGGGTTGGGCACTCGTCTCCTAATGGGGTAAGCACCAAAGTGGATTCCTTAGGTTGATTGCCCTCTCCTTGTGGTAGGGGAGTGGTGTAAAACTCATCGGGAATTGAAATCTCTTTCCTTGTGGAAGGAGGGGATTTCCATTGAGTGGGGTCAAAAGGATCATAGAAATTGAAACTCTTATGGAGGGATTCCTCTATGTCCTTGGATAGGTTGGCCCAAGTAGGACGTTCCCCGATGCATGTTGAACCTTCATCGACAAGGGGCAACAACAAGAGTGTGGACTCACTAGGAAGTGTGACCTTGAGGAGAGGAGAGCATTTTTGTGTGGGGCTCATTGGGTCAAGTTCCCTAGGGGTTGGCAGGAAGATTAGAAGCTCACTAGTGCATTGGCCTATAGTGTAAATAGATGTAATGGAGCCAATGGATGAGTAGGCAAAGGCAAGGTACTTGGGCTTAATGGGTTCCATGGCCAACATGCTAGTCAACCCCATTTGATAACTCAAACTCCTAAGTAGGTCTTCAAGGGTTTCCACAAAGTAAAAGGATTGATATGTTGTGTGACGAGAATGACATGGCACTAGTTGAACTTGCTCTATGGGGAGGTTGCATGGGTTTGAAGGGTACAAGATGGGACCTTTCTTGAGCCAGGTAGCTAGGGGCTCCTCTATGGTTAGCTCACCAGTGGGTGGGATGAGTTGCTCATGTTGGGGTTCGGGTTGGTTTTGTGCAATGGAGATTTGAGGCTCATTTTCCACTTTAACTGATCGCGTTTGAATGGTTTGCTTAAACTTGGAGAGGGCTTGGTTATAAGAATTTGGGAAGTGGAACCTTTTCTTGTCTCTCGGGGATTGCAAGTGACACCCTTTTCCTTCGGGGTCTATGATTGCTTGTTGTTCTTCCATCCATTCTTTTCCCAAAATAATATGTGACCCAAGGGGCCAAATTTTGCACCATGCTCCACTACCCCACGTAATGGATTTGGAGGGAATGCGGCTTACACAAGGTACGTAGAACTCTACGAAAACCCATTCCCCATGGATGACAATTTTCCCTTCTTGTGATAAGGAGTTCACAAGAGTTTGGGAGACATAATTTCCCGATTGGTACTCATCAAGGAACACAGTGGTGATTTTGTTGTGGGGTAGGACTACTTTGAAGCTAAAGGACATGGTGAACCAGTCACCGTGGGAATTGGGATTCATGGTGTTATTGGAAGAAGATGATTTGTCTTAATAATGAGTTCCACTACGAGTGGTCATGCAAAGTTGGGTGGGCTATGCAAGGGTGTGCGAGTGCACCTAAGAAAAACTTAGTGTGACCCAAGACTAGACTTGTAAGGACAAGCCTATGACCGCTCTGATACCACTTGATGTGGCACAGCCCAAAGACCACTAAATATGATGAGATGACCCTAGGACTTAGACCCGCAAGCATACAAGCGCTCAATGATTCTCACAATGACGATTTTTGGCCACACGGCTCACACGTTCACCCGGTGGATCCGGGAGATGATGGTGAGGGTCCGAGGCGGGACCCAATTGTCCTAATGGACTTACAATGCTATGGCTGACCCCCAATGGGCCTAGGAGACCCAACTTTGTGGGTGGCTGGCCAGCAAGACGGGGTGTTGGGTGGCACTCACTCACGGGCCGCGGTGGGCACGATATTGCCTAAAGTGAAGTCCGGGCACTCTCTTACCGTCTGACGGGCATTCAAGGCAATACTACATTTGCAGAAATGAAGCTACAAGGGTGTGATCAGAAGCTCACCTGATCGGTGTGAAGACACCGATCCCGTTCGGAGACGAGGGCGCGCCGGGAGGTGAGGGTATACACCCGATCGCCGCGGCGATGGAGCTTGACCTGAAAATGTGAAGAGGTACAGCACTACACCCCGTGCAAGGGGGGGATCTTGGGGTGGGGGTTAATGTATTACAACCAAAAATTACCTCCACGCAGGGAGGGGCCTTCAGCCGGCCAAGCGGGGAGGGGAATGAGCGAGATAGAGTCGACTTTCCGAGCTTCACCGATTCTGCCTAGCTTCTGTATTTCGGGATAGAGGATCGATGTCGATGCTGCCAATAATTCCACCGAGCTCAGAATCTGACGAGACTTGCGCCAAAAGCTTACTAACTGGAGAGGGGAAAGGCTTGAATTTTTGGCCGACGTTCCGATCTGAGGGCTGGCTGCTCCGGTGACTGGAAGGTGGTTGCAGTTCTGGTCTCTGGCCGAACACGATCTGAAACAGCAGGTTGCAGAAGTTGCCACGACCGCTCCTGAGCTCCAAATCTGGCACCGCCACACTCGTTGGAACCGTGGACGAGTCTAATTTACAGAAAAACAAACTGGGAAGTCTTCTGATGTCGGAGATGAGCTGGGTGTCCAGAGGAGTGGACGGTGGTCGGTGCAGACTGTGAGGAGGCAGATCGGCGTGGTTGTGGTATAAAATTGAGATCTCTGGTTGTCGGATGCCGAATGGGGTTCTGCCTTCTGTTCATTGACGCTGACAGGGGGAGGAAGATCTTTGTAGAAGACCTTGAAGGCTGGTTCCTTCAAGGTTCGTCGTGGAAGAGCCTGCTCTGTAGTTCTGGTTCCTGGCCTGAGAAGCCCTGCGCAGTCGAGGGAGAATGGTTGCCGTGGACAGCTCGGAGATCGGATGCCGATGAAACCACCTCGCCTAGAAAGCTCTCTGGAAGACCTTTCCAGACATGTGGCCTTGACACCAGGCAGATCAGGGATCGGCTGAAGATATTGCGACTTTCAGGACCCAACTCTGCTGCCAACGAACTGTTGATGTAGCCGCAATCTTATGGTGTCAAATGGTGTTGGGGTGGGGTAACTTAGCAAGGGGAGGGTGGCTGTGGGCTGTGGGATATGGAGGAAGGTTGCTGGAGGGCTGAGGGGAGCAGGGGTGATGGCGAACCTAGCTGGAGCTGCTGGAGGTGGAGGTGGAGAGGTGGGTGTGCACAAGAGAGAGGGGGAGTGTGAATGGAGGGTGGGGGCGAACTTGGCTTGAGGGGGTGGGGTATGGGGCGGCCAAGGCAATGGAGGGAAGGTTCAAATTCGAAATTGGCCTTGGGAGGGGTGGGATTTGTGTGGGGAAGTGGGGGGATTGTGTTGGGAGGTGGAAGAGTTGCTTTGGGATAAGGAGGGGGAGTAAATGAGGGGCTATGGGGAAATGGAGGGCCTTAATGGATGTGGGTGAGGTAGTGGAGGTGGTTGGGGGTTGGAGTAAGTGAGGGGGAAGGAGGAGAGAGAGAGAGGGTCGAACTCCCCTTGGGGAGAGAGAGAATGAGAGAGAGAGAGTGAGAGAGAGAGAGTAAAAGAGAGAGATCTTGAGAGGTGGAATGAAGTAGTTTTCAATATTTCATCAAAAGTGAGTACATGGAGGGAGATGGGGGCTATTTATAGGCAACCCATCTTTACAAGACAAAAATAACCCTGCCATTTAAGGCAAAAGACCAAACATGTCCTAGACTCAGTCCAATAGGCCCAAACTAAGGTATTAGGGCCCAATTAGACCAAATAGGGGAAATGGACTAGTACAATATGACATAATAAAAGGAAATACATGCGACATGACCCAATAAAAGGAAAATTACATATGATAAGACTCAATAAAAGGAAGATACATAAGATGAGAATGAGTCGACCAAATCAAGGGTGTGCAGGCGACCCGAGCCATAGCGAGTGTCGTGGGATGTCCTCATCAGAGACGGACAGAGCAAGGAATAGATCTCTCTGTTCAATGAAGGATCCCTTACCTCGGCTAGACGGATTCTCCACGAAACACCCACGCTTGAGGGGACGAAGGCCGAAGAGGGCGGCCACGGATGCTCGGCAAGGGGAGGTCGTGGGTGCCGCGGTGATGTCTACGCGTTCTCGGGCTTGAAGGGGCTTGGGGATTGCAAGAAAGAGGTCGTGGGGATGAAAGGAGGGCGGCACGGGAGTTGGAAGGGCATTAGGGCAAGTGTGGGAGGGGGTTCGAACTCGTTCGAATGGGGTTCGAACCCCATGAACCGATTCGCGAGCGGGTCGCGACCGGACGGTGTCGACACCTGGTGTCGGCACCGGTTTCGCCAAATTTTGCCCGCCAAAAAAAAATTAACACCCCGGAACCGGTGTTGACACCAGGTGTCGACACCTTCCAGACTGCTATAAAAAGGGTGATTAGCTGTGAGTTACATGAAGGGATTTGAATTCGAAGGAACAAGGCTTGATACCCAAATGACTTAGGAATGAATATGAGTAATTCATGTGATAAAATATTTGGGTTTGTCATTTGGGGATATTCACATACAAGATCAATCACACACACCAAAGACTAATTCCAGCCTTTCCAGATCATGTGTCACCTATTCCTTCATGTGGTTGTGCTTTATATAACAAGGAATATGAGGACATAGAAGGCCAAGGAGTGCATTATATAGGTTTATACAATGAAACACACACCATGCACTGACATTCCACAATCAAGCAATTTTCACATAATACTCACATTAACATGATGCATATGCATGACCAAGTGAACCTACGAATGCAAATATCTTCTAGATGAGTGAAGAAAATGCAAATGCATGAGATGAGACCAGAAAATGCAAGACATACACTAACCTTCCAAACGACAAATGCCCAATTCTCTCCTAAAAGAAGTGAATTTATCTTCATTAAGAGGTTTAGTGAAAATGTCTGCAACTTGGTTATTAGTATCAACAAACTGAATTACGACATCACCTTTGCTGACATGATCACACAAGAAATGGTGCCTAACCTCAATATGCTTAGTGCGAGAATGATGCACAGGGTTTTTTGAAATATTTATAGCAGAGATGTTATCACAAAGGATGGCTGTGTTTTTAAGTGTGATGCCAAAATCAATCAAATGTTGCTGTATCCAGAGCACTTGGGCAACACAACTACCTACGGCCACATATTCGGCCTTGGCGGTTGAAAATGCCACAGAGTTTTGTTTCCTGGAAGCCCATGAGACCAAGCAACCTTCAAAGAACTGGCAGTACCCACTTGTGCTCTTCCGGTCTATTTTGCAACCCGCGTAATCGGCATCGGAATAACCAAGCAATTCAAGACATGAACTACGCAGAAACCATCAACCAAGTTCATAAGTGCTAGCAATATATCTAAAGATGCGCTTCACGACCGACATATGAGATTCTTTAGGATTTGATTGAAATCTAGCACATAAGCATACTGCATATTGAATGTCGGGCCTGCTGGCAGTCAGATACAATAAAGATCCTATCATGCTTCTGAAAAGGGTTTGATTGACGGCTTTACCTTTCTCATCATGGTCAAGCTTTAATGATGTGGACATGGGAGTTGGTTGTGGCTTTGTTTCAGATAGTTTGAATTTCTTGAGCAGCTCCATAGCATATTTCTTTTGGTTTATGAATAAACCATCAGTCGTCTGTGTCACCATGCACGGGGTGCTTATTTCAGACCATAAAGAGCTTTGTCTAGCTTGTATACATGATCTGGATGCTCGATATCCTCGAACCCCGGCGGTTGCTCCACAAACACGTCCTCCTGGATATAGGCATTTAAAAATGCACTTTTAACGTCCATTTGAAACAATTTAATGTTATTGCAGCATGCAAATGCTAAAAGAATCCTCACTGCCTCAAGTCTTGCTATTGGAGCAAATGACTCATCAAAATCAATTCCTAGCTCCTGGCTATAACCTTTGGCTACAAACCTCGCCTTGTTCCTAGTTACCACCCCTTGATCGTTTGTTTTGTTTCGAAAGATCCATTTGGTTCTGATCACAGAGTGGTCTCTAGGACGAGGCACAAGGAACCACACTTTGTTCCTTTGGAACTGGTGTAGTTCTTCTTGCATAGCCATGATCCAGGAATCATCTTTTAAGGCATCTTCTACAAAGTGAGGTTCAGATTGCGAAAGTAAAGCTATGTAATCCAGATTTTCAACTTCCCTGAATGAGGAACGTGTCCTTATTCCTTCTTCCACATTGCCGATGATAGCTTCTGGCGTATGGTCTTTAGCAAAAGTCCATTACCTTGGTAGCTACAGTTCAATCTGATTTTGCTGATTTTCACCAGCATCTTGTTGTTCTTCACTTCATGATGTATTAACTTTCTCTAACAACTTTCCCGTATCATCATCTTCTGATTCTCCTTCCTGCAAGATAGACTTTTCATTAGTATTCTTGGATGATGATTCATCAACTACGACATGAGGACTTTCCTCAACTACAAGAGTTCTCAAGTTATACACTCGATAGGCTCTTGAGCCAAGAGAGTATCCAAGAAATATCCCCTTGTCACTCTTGGGGTCAAACTTAGCCAAGTCCACCTTGCCGTTGTTATGGATGTAACAAGTGGAGCCAAAAGGTTTTAAGTAAGAAATATTCGGTTTCTTACCTCGATAAAGCTCATAAGGTGTTTTCTTTAACAAAGGCCTTACCATGGCTCGGTTGATTATGTAGCACGCAGTGTTCACGGCTTCAGCCCAGAAATACCTTGGTAAATTGTTCTCATTTAGCATAGTCCTGGCCATTTCAACTAGTGTCCTATTCTTCCTCTCAACTACCCCATTTTGCTCCAGGGTCCTTGGTGCGGAGAAGTTGTGCATATAGTCCTGAGCCCTGCAGAAATTACTGAACTCGTGATTATCAAATTCCTTATCATAATCACTCTGCACGGTCTTGATGCAACATCCTTTTTCATTTTGAACCATCCTGCAAAATGCTTCAAACTCCATCAAGGTATCACTTTTGTGAGAGAGAAAATACACCCAGCTGTATCTTGAAAAATCATCCACAATTATAAACCCATATAGCTTACCACCCAAGCTATGTGTTCTGCTTGGTCCGAACAGATCGATATGAATCAATTCAAGGGGCCTAGAAGTGGTTACATCACTCTTACATTTGAAGGATGTTCTTGTCTGTTTGCCCCTGCTGCATGCCCCACAGATTCCTTCATCCACAAGCTTCAACTTGGGCAAACCAACAACCAGATTTTTTCCGAACAACTTCAACATCACATTAAAACTGGCATGCCCAAGACGGCGATGCCAAAGCCATGCATCATCAGATCTTTTAGCAGCCAAACATAGATTGTTGTGTGAAACATCATTTAGATCAATCATATAAACATTATTGTGTCTAAACCCTATGAACTTAATTTCATGAGAGTTTCTATCTACCACAGTGCAGTGAGTAGAATCAAAAGACACATTGCAGCCTTTGTCACAGAGTTGACTAATGCTTAGGAGATTGTGATGCAAGCCTTTTGCAAGTAAAACATTTCCAATGACTTGAGTTTGGTTCTTACCTATCTTACCTCCTCCGACAATTTTTCCTTTGTCTTTCCCCCCAAAAGCTACCACTCCGCCATCCTTTTCTTGCAGGTTTGCAAACATTTCCTTATTTCCCGTCATATGCCTTGAACATCCACTATCCAGATACAATTTGTTCTTTTGAGCTCCAAAGCAGACCTGCAAATTCAAAACAAATACTTATGGGGTTTTTGGTACCCAAGCAAGCTTGGGTCCATGATGGTTAGACACAAGAGGCCTATATGACCTATTCACCATTCTTGCAAAATGTTCATCATCAAGTCTCATGGTTCTACAATCATACATATCATGGCCAAATCTTCCACAATAAAAGCATGTAGTGACTTTGTTACCACGGTTTCTCCTCCTGTTTGCATTCATAAATGAGTTATGCATATGTGTGTTAGACAAGGAGGAAAACGAGCTTCTTGAAATCCAAGGAGTCATGTGTGTTTTGGATTGAGATGGTTTTCTCTTTTCAAAGGTGTGTAGAGAACTTCTTTCACGAGGATCCACCCAAGTGTTCATAACTTGTTTCCCTTTTTCCAATGTAGCAAGAACATTTTTCAACTCATTTATCTCTAGCATCAAGGTTTCAATTTTGTGTTCAGCTATTTCCTTGGTTTGATTACATGCAATTCTTTCCGACCTTTCTTGTTCTAATTCCCTCTTCAAGTCTTCATGCATTTTGACAAAATTAGTTTGATCTTCACGCATGCATGAACTCTCTTCTTCAAACAATTCAGTTTTAGACAAAAGAATTTCATTTTCCTGTTTGAGATTCTCAATTTCAGATTTCAAAGCATTGCAACTTTCACAAGAATTTTCAGCATGCATAAATTGCTCCATCTTCTTTTTCAGAAGTTTATTTTCAGATTTCAATTTTTTGCATTTTTCATATAATGATTCATAAGCAATCTGCCATTGTTCACAAGTAAGAGATTCGGATTCAGAATCTACCTCATTTGAGTTGTCCTCGTCTGCCATGAAGCATAGATTCTAAACAAGCTCATCTAAGTCATCCTCATTCCCAGATCCTTCCTCATCCTTGTCGCTCCATGTGGCGACCATGGCTTTGAGATTTTTAAATTTTGCTTTCTTGAATATCTTCATCAAATCCGGGCACTCACCCCGCATGTGACTAGGTTTCTTGCATTCATAGCAAATTACTTCATTCTTCTTGCTACTTTCATTTTTATTAGGACCTTGCCTTCTTGGTCCTTTTCTAAATTGACCACCGAACTTCCTAGTATTCTTGACAAATTTTCTTACTCTTTTGGTGATCATAGCAACAAGCTCCTCATCTTCAGTGTTGGTCGTGGAACCTTCCTCACTATCATCAAATTCTTGTGGGTTTTCCTTCAATGCCAATGTTGTGACTACCTTCTTCTTTTTGTGATCCTCCTCGCTCCTTTTGAAGTTAATCTCGTATGTCATCAAGGAGCCGACTAATTCATCCAAAGTCAAAGTGCTGAGATCCTTTGAATCTTCAAATACAGTGGCCTTTGTGTGCCACTGTGGTGATAAAGATCTCAGTACCTTCCTTACCAGATCTCGGTTTGAATACTCCTTCCCAAGAGCCTTCAAACCATTTGTAATTTCCATCAGCCTTGCGAACATTTCAGAAATAGATTCTTCTGGCTTCATCATAAACAACTCATAATCTCGGACCAATAGATTTGCCTTGGTCTCCTTGACTTCAGAAGTTCCTTCATAGATCAAGCGTAGCTTGTCCCACATTTCCTGTGCAGAGGAACACATAGAGATTCGTGAGTATTCGTTTGAATGAATAGCACATTGAATTATATTCATGGCCTTAAAGTTTGCTGCACAATTGTTTATATGTTCATCATCCCAATCATCTTCATTGTCAGGCAACTTGTAAGGACCTTTATTGATCACATTCCACACATCATAATCTTGAGCACGCAGGAAAACGTACATTCTATTTTTCCAATAAGTGTAGTTTGTGCCATCGAAAAACGGTGGCCTGTGTACCGAATGCCCTTCGGGCATCATCCTTCTATTTGCCATGATCTAGGATCTAGCCCTTCGACCGTGAGGTCGAGTCAATCAGAGACCAGAGCTCTGATACCAATTGTTGTCTCCCGGAGGGGTGAATTGATTGGCCAAAAAAAATTAATTACTAATTGAAAGGCTAGTAGGAATGAAAACCACAAAATAGAAGGAGAACTAGTTAAGCAAACACTCAACCTTACCGGAACAAGATCTCTCTCGCGAGTACACATAAATAAAGGTGTGAATGCTATGACGGAGATTGAGATCACTCAGCTACACGTGAGGCCCACTCATTACAAAGCACGAAGAACAAACCATAAAGGAGGCACAAGATTTTTAGGTGGTTCGGGTACACAAACATGTCCCCTACGTCCACCCCTCACATGTGAGGATTAATGCTACACTATGAGGTGAGCCACACACATGCTATAACAACAACCAACACACACACGGCAACCTATCTTGGCCACCACCACACACACACACGCTTGTATCAAAGATCACGAGCACACACACACAAAAATGCGGTTCTTTAAGTTCAAAGATTACAGCAGATATTCAAGCTCAAACAGCAAAGATTTGAGAAGATTAGAATAGAGAAGATTTGCAGTGATTAGAGCTCCCCCTTTCTCTTCTTCGAAGGTACTTGAACTCCTTTGCAAGATGAAGACCGTTCTTGAAGGAAGATGATCGATTCTTGCACGGACACTTGTTGTATCTTGGATTTCGATGCAGCTTGCAGCAGAGAACATTTGGGGACTTGAAACTTCACTCTTCCCTTCGTATTCACGCTAAGAACGGTGTGAAAGAAGCTCTAGAGCTGCTACCTGTGACCTGCACTCACAAGGGTTAGAAAGCACCCACAAATTTCAGATCTCACTGCTTGATTAGGGTTTGTGACCCAATGAGATGGTTTTATGCTTCCAGATCGGTCAAGGGACACCTTAGGGACCAGATCCACGAATCTAGGAGTGATTTGTGGCTGAGGGACCGGACTGGTTTGGCAAAATGGCCGTGGACGTGAAAGTCCAAAATCGCGGCTGCACAGTGGTGTCGACACCAGGTGTCGACACCAAGGCCAGGCCCAAAGCAGAAAATAGCCGGCCAAAGAAACCCATAGTTGGTGTCGACACCAGGTGTCGACACCAGGACATGGCCTATAGCAGAAACCTGCTTGCCAGAGGATGGTGTCGACACCAGGACATGGCCTATAGCAGAAACTTGCTTGCCAGAGGATGGTGTCGACACCAGGACATGGCCTATAGCAGAAAACTGCTGGCCAGTACAAAAACAAATGGGTGTCGACACCAGGTGTCGACACCAACCTCCTGACATAAGAAAAATCAAAACGGCAGAACAAAGACGGCAGAACAAAGAAAAACTGGTGTCGACACCAGGTGTCGACACCAAGCAAGTGTGAACCCAAAAACTCCCAAAGAACTAGAAATAAAGCCGAACAACCTCACCGAGGTTTTGCCATTTTAAGTTGGGTATCAGAAGTCCTCCTTACCTGCAAGAACACCTCAAGAAAGTTAAATTTGTATAGGCATTCATGGAACAAATCCACTCATTGCATTTCTCACTAAGTCATGAATCTCTGAATGATGAAATAAGCTTACCCTTGTGGCTTTTGCCATGTTCTTACCTGTGGGATGGAAAGCCATATAATCATGAACTCCAATGACCATTCAGGAGGAGTTTATGCACATGTCAGCACATATACCTAAGTGCATATGATTATTGATCCGAGCCACTTAGAAATGTGACCTAGTGAAGGACTTACACAAAGTTGCATTGTTTTCCTCAAACCATGGGTTTACACAAACCATTGACAATTGTTCCATAAGAGTATAGCAACACTCCAATAAGTTTGCCATGAAATAGCAAGTCCAAAGAGTTTGAGATTATACCGAATCCATATGACAAAGATGTCAACAGTTCAATACACGGTAACGTAGAATTTCTAATCTCAAGCCAACAAAGAATCAATACATTCCAATTTCATAACCCATGAAGTTCAAAGAGACAATCACATTGAAACAATAAGCCATTTAGCAATATCTCATTTGACATCATCAAAACTCTTGAAGCCACACATCATAAACTTGGGAGCAACATCCCAGAGCCCTATTTTCCTTATGTTTTGCCTCCATTTGCCTTGGCCTTACCTTGTGGTTTGCCCGTAGTCGGATATCTTGGATGTCCTATGAGGGCGATGACCATGTTGTGGGGTGGCAGGGAGTGCCATTATACCGAGCGATATTCCATACTATTTTAGAGTCATTGTTGGTGTCTGGTCAACTTGGTGCGATCCAGTGGTTGACATATGACTTTGTCGATGTCTCGGTGATCCGGTATGGATCGAGACATTGTTTTGGACGCTTTGAGGTATTGTCTTACCTCGGTTTACGTGTCCATGTGCTTTGAGGGTCTTGGTGATCCCTCAGGTCTCCGTGGTTTGTGTTGTGCGCAGGCATGGATCAGGTGATCCTATGTCGTTTCCTTTATCGATGTTTTGATCGTGATGTGGCTTAGGGATTAGACTGATTGGCAGCTTGTTACCGCTTTGTGTGATGATCTTGACCCTGAGTCTTGTGACTCAAGGATTGTTGTATTTGCAGGTCTAGTTGTTTGTCCTGAGTCTGGTGGCAGTCTAGTATGTTACCTCGTGTCTCGCATCTTGTGCTTTGTAGTACGTGCGACAGTGCGTGCTTAGCCTGTCCATACTTCTGCACTGGTGTTTTGAAGTCTATGTGTGTCTAGTGAGCCTCCACTAGTCGTAGACCAATGACACGTTCCAGTATGTCAGCCCACCTAGGAGTGGTGGTGGAGCAGTTCCCGACAGACGGTTTGTAAGCTAGTTTCCGTGGGCTCCCTTACCTTGCAGTAGCGTCCTACTAGGGGAGAAATCTTGCTAGAGGCATGGCTCAAGGCAT
The DNA here is from genome assembly GCA_022559845.1 of Amorphophallus konjac. Taxonomy (NCBI): domain Eukaryota; kingdom Viridiplantae; phylum Streptophyta; class Magnoliopsida; order Alismatales; family Araceae; genus Amorphophallus; species Amorphophallus konjac. The sequence goes on along the minus strand of CM040123.1, from coordinate 232,111,122 downwards.
TAAGCTTGTGTGTGTACACGTGGTCTGGGGCATTTGGACGAGCGCCGACGGGCGTGACCCGGACTAGTCACATGTTACTGTTGTTCCTTATACTCGGTTCTGTGAGTGTCTCAGTTACCGCCGTTCCAGGTGTATGGGAGATACTTGTGGCACAGTGTAAGACGTCAGTGGACCCATCTGGCTATTCTTCTAGTGAGGAGGTGCTCTTGTCACATGACGCATGACTCTCGTGCTTATCATCGCGTGACTTGTGCTTCGTGACTGGTTCTCGTCATGTTTGACGTGACTCGTCGGGTGGTCCGTTGTTGACTTCACCTGCGGTCTAGTCTCATGTAGCGTACACGATGATCTAGTTGTGTATGTTCATGTTTTTGATTGTGTAGGTCTTTTATAGGGCTTTTGCCTATTTTGGTAGGCTTCAGCTATGGAGCTTGTACTTTGTCGATGGATCGCTAACGCCCGACTTGGTGAGATCGGGGTTCGCCTTTCTGTTATCATTTGGAGTATCTTAGAGAGCCGTGGTTTAGTCGGCGGTTGTGTTTCTGGTTAGTACGGCTTTACTCTTTCTTTAGCTGTTCTTACTTTTGCTTACTCCTACTTTTTTCAGCTTTACTGTTGTAGTTACTATTGTTGCTCCTGCTCTTCCTGCTTTACTGTTTAGCGTGTTACTGCGTTGTTTCCAGTGGGGATCTGCGTGACCCCTACTGAGCCAGTGACACGAGGATCACCCCTGCTTTTCAGGTGTGGTCGTTCTTTTTCTTGGTGGTTCGTGACGCGGTGTGTCAGTTCGTGGTTGCCAGCTTTGCCAGCGTTCTCTGCGTCGGGCTTCCCTCGACTATAGTGTACATTTTATGTTCTGTTGGTTTATGCTTATCTTTATTTAGACTGGACTCTATTAACTTAAATTGTTAATTGAAAAAGTAATTTTATTTCTGCTACTTTAGCAAACATGATCAATTAAATATTAATTGCTTACTACTTTATCTGGGACTTCAATGTACTACACACACTCCTTTTATCCCTTCGGAGCTTTACTGCTCTTGGGAGGCCTCGCAAGATCCAAGTGTTATCAAGTTTACCTTGTATTTGGACCCTGGGTCGTCACAGGTGGTATCAGAGCTCTGTTGTGTGTAAGGTACATGGGAATTTGAGATATTGCAGTATTCAGAGTTCTTAAGGTCTAGTACAGCCAGCGGTCGGCATTACCGTTGGCAACAGTTTTTATGATTATTTGTTGCTTTGTTTCTAATTGTGGTCTTCTGTGTGCTGTGTTGGCACTATGCAATATTGTTTTGCTCTCGTCAGGATGTGATGGAGTGCTTTTCTTTTGTTGTGGTATTTGTCTCGGTCATGCTGTACTTGGCAGATTTCACCGGCAGGCGTGAATCTGGGGTGCGGTATTAGAGATTTTCTGTAATTTATTCAGGTGGCTAGTGACTTTCTCGTTGATGTGATGGCCGTGCACATTCCCATGTTGCTTGGGTCATCCTAGTTTGGGATTTGTTCAGCCCCTCAGGTGTTAAGCTTGTGTCGAGGTGGTCGATTAGATGCCTTGTTTGGAAGAATGCTCGAGCGAACCTAGGATTTTCCTTCCTGGTGAGCTATTGTTAATCGAGCTTGATTCTTCTCACCCTGTTTGGTGGCCTCTTTTTGAGGTAAGCCTTGGAAGTGCTATCTTGGTGAAGCCTTTGTCCTGTGTCTTCTTAAGGGTGGACAGTGTTAATTCTGAGCCTGATTAGCATTTGTTCGACGATTGCTTGGCTTTGGACCCAGATTTTGTGTTTGGGAGCCGTTGTGCACCGTGTTCGATGTGCCGTGTTTGGCGGATGATGTGTTCTAAAGGTTTAGTAATCGTTCCAGGACGTGAGGATAAGCTGAGGTTAGCGTTCCTTGTGCTTTGTGCTGAAGCTGGGTACTCGAGGCGTGGTATGTTGCAATTTCGTATGTTGCGATGGCGCCGAGTGTGAGCTGAGATGCAGATGCCGAGTTATCCTTGATGCCTATGTGCGTGTGTTGATCATGGAGCGGAAGCGTGTGGGCTGACAACCCACGATTCAGGATCGTGAAGTTGGCAAATTCTGATCGGCTGAGAAGTTGTTTTCCTCGGCATGTTTGTCATCTTGGCTATGTATGCCTTGATGTTGTTAGTTGCCGTGCCATTTGTTGGAGACATTATGGTTGTTGGCACTGGCTTGTGTGAGGATTGGGGGAACCTGTCGGCATATCTGCTGGTTGAGTACCCTTTCCTTCTTCTGTATTGTCTTGGATGTCGTGCTCTCGGGACGTGATCATGGTCCTCGAGATGCGTTCCCCAAGATTGATGTTGTTGTTGTTGTTGTGGGTCCTTGATTGGTGAGCTGTTCGTAGCATGACTAGTACATTTTTAGTCGTATGTTCAGCTATAATTGTCCCTTGAGGTGACCCAACTTGCAGTTGTCTCCCGTGGTTCTGTGTCGAGAACGGAGCCGGGATTCTGCGAGTGCTGTTATTGCCGTTGCTGTTGTTGTTCGTTGGTGGTTGTGCTCAGCTTGGGAGGAGTTCCCTGTGAGTCTGATTTGGCATGGTGTGGACCGAGGTCTTGTCAGTTGGTTTGGCTGTACTCTTCTGCCATGATGGAGTTAGCATGCGACTCGAATCAGATGTAATATCTGAGTGAGGACTGACTTGATGGTGCTCGTGGTCTAGTGCTGTCGTTGGCATTCTGCGTGCCAGATTTGTTGTTCTTGGCGCGGAAGCTGATGTTGTCGAGTTGTCAGCTGAGGACTGTGTTTCCTTGTGTAAGCTGATGCTTGTTGTGTTTTCCGATTGTTTTGTCGATAGCTATTTTTGTGGCATGAGTCGTGTCTCCTTTTCCCTGTGAGACGTAAGTGACGTTGCCCTGTTTCGGAGGTGTCAGACTTGTGTTCACTTGGGTGCCGTGCTCGTTCTGTGGATCGATTTGCCTTGAGATCCAGAGTGTGTACCTGTGATTGTGGTTTGGCAGTGTTCCTCTGAATTGTGTTTTTTTCGTGATTTGAATTGCCATGTTCTAGGTGTTGGTGTTGGCTGATGCTTGGAGAGCATCGCCAATGTTGGATTTATTCTTCCCTGCTTCTTCCTTGTTAACTCCTTTAATTTTGAGGATGAAATTCTTGTAAGGGGGGGAGGACTGTAAGACCTTGAGTCCTTCGGATCTTTATCAGAGAGTTTTAGATCGCTTTTGTGGGTCCTTAGTTGTGTTTTATGATCTGCGTGGGTTTTTCTCTCGTACTAGTTAAGGAACCCCGTGGTGAGTTTATTATTCAATTCATCGACTCGAGGACGCTACAGTTGCGTTGTATTCTTTTGGAGGATCATTTAGACTATTTTTTCGTATTTTTTTGAATTAGTGTATTTTCAGAGCAAAAATTAGATTTTACAAAAATTAAGAAATTCCTTAATTTCCTTTTCTTCTTATTTCTTCGTTATCCTTCCTCTCTCCTCCTTCTCACGTCGCCTCTCTCTCTCCGTTCTCTCTCCTCTCTTCTCCTCTCTCCGCGGGGCGCACGACCGTCGCGAGGTGGCTGAGGCAGGGACGTCGTGGAGTTGACCTGGCGCGTGATGGGGCGAAGGATTGAGCGTGGCGTTGGCGCGATCCCTCGGTGGATTCAAAGCCAATGTGACGGGTTCGTGAGATGGTTTTCGACGCGGTTTAGTCACTTCGGTGTGCTAGAACTTCGGTGGAGGTAGGGAGATGGACGCCCTACTCTTCTTCTGCATTTCCTCATGATTTGGAGCCAAACCATGCGAGAACGAGCGGGTTTAGCCTTGTTTTGGGTGAAGCATGCTTTAGTGGGTGTGAGACGAGTTCGCCTCTTTCGGCGATGATTTCTAGCATAAGTAGTTTTATTTCAATCCATGGCATGTCTGCATCCCATTCCCACTAGTTTTGTTGCTGTTGGTGGTCATTTGGGATCGGTACGAGCCCGAGAACCATGTGACTCATTTCGGGTCGATTCGGTAGAATTGCCCGTTTCTTGTGATTTTGGTGTCGTTTGGATCCCTTCCGGTCTGTGGAAGGCGTATTTGGTCATTAGGGTTGTTTCCCCTTCGTTTAGAAGCGATTGGGGCGTGGAACGGTCGAGATCGGCCAACCCCGCAATTTTCCCGTCGTAGCGATTTAGCGGTCTTACCAGAGACCGTTTTTGGGCATTTAGAGGTCCGTGGGTGACCGTTTATGCTTTTTGAACAGTAGGTCGATTTAGGTCTTCGCGGTCATGCGACAGACCATTTCTTTTGGCTAGCGGTTCAATGGATGACCGCTAATCCCTGTCAGCAGTCGTACGATAGACTGCTAAGGGGGAAGTGTATGTCGGTTCGGATTCGTGTGTTGGAGTTAGATGGAAGGCTCTATCACCACAGGATGTGGATCTAGAGGGGGGGGTGAATAGATCAACTGGCTATTTAAAAATTATGCCTAGAATCAAATGCGGAATTAGAAGAGCAGTAGACGAACACAACCAATGCGCTGAAAGAAACACACAAGAGGCACAAGGCTTTTAGGTGGTTCGGTCAATCCGACCTTCGTCCACCCCACATTCAACTCGAATGTGGATTACTGCTGATACACAGCTTCAAACCGCTGGGCTTTACAGCTTGCCAACAACGGCTGGGGCTTACAGCTTATCCCGACCAGAGGAACACCCTCTGCAACAGCTGAGCATCACAGCTTGCTCTGCTGGGCATTACAGCTTAGCTGACCAGAGGAACGCCTCTGCAACCCGCTGCCTCACAGCTTGAAACCGCTGACTAATAGCTTGATTGAACAAGAGTTTTCAAAGGAAAATAACAAAGACTGAAAAGAAAACGAAACATACAATCGAATGGAAGAAAACCAAAAACGACTGTAGCTCAAGGTTGAGCAGTATCAACTCTGGTAACTGGACCAAGAGACTGATTCATAAACTCTCACGATAACTCTCTCAACTCATCTCTCTTCTTCTTCTTCTCTCCTTTTCTTCTTCTCTGCTTTTCTTCCTCTCACAGTGGATCTCGGTGGCTGCTTGTTTCAGACTGGATGTATATACTTCGCCAACTTCGATCTGCCTCTATAGAAGATGAAGACTGATATTTATAACAGCAGCAGCTGGATAAGGGCGCGTGGCTTCCACGTTTTCCCGCCCAAGGAATTCTCCAGACTCGAGATGCTTCCATCCACGTGGCAGCATCTGGTCACCTTGTCCTCCTGGGATGACGAGCCATGTCAGCAATCTCAGTAGAGAATCCCAGTATCGGATGATCAGGTTAAAGAACAACTCTGTATAGACTTTATATAAGTGAAAGCTATGTACAGACTTGCTGTATGAAAATGCAATGTGTAGACTTCACAAATGAAGATGCAATGTATATACTTGCAATGTGAAGGAGTTGATTGTGTAGACTTCACGATGTGAAGACTTATCAACAAATGACTGTACAGACTTGACCAAGAGCCTGAGATACTAACGAAGACACTGGACTAACACCAACTCTAAGACGAAAGACAACACTGACACGAAGTGTAGTTACAAAACAGGAAGGACACGAGGTCTTAAGAAAAACAACACGAAGACAGAAATAGAAACAAAGACTCAGACGCGGAGACAGCACGAAGTGAAACGAGAACGACACGAAGTGCAGTACTGACAGAAACACACACTACACAGAGAACGACACAAAGTGGCACAGAAAGCAACACGAGGTGCTGCGATGTCCTGCACGCAATAGAACAAAAACGACACGAAGACGATGAAACAACACGGAGATGAAACAGTAACCGACACGAGTTGAAAATAACACGAAGATGAAAACTGAAATCGACACGGAGTGTGGTCAAAGCGAGAAAGACACGAAGTCTAAAGCGAGAAACCAACACGAAGATAGAATAGAAACCGTCACGAGTTGAAAACAACACGAAGATGAAACAGTGATTGACACGGGTTGAAAACAACACGAAGACGAAAACTGAAATCGACACGGAGTGAAAACAACACGAAGACGAAACAGTAATTGACACGAAGTCAAGGAGAAAAACATCACGAAGACAATGTATGCAACAGTGCAATGTCTAGACTTTAAGTCCAATGCAAACGGCTGTACAGACTTGAATATGTGAAGCCAATGTACAGACTTACTATAACAGACTGATGTGCAGACTTTGAAGAACAGTCCAATGTATGGACTTGCACTGCAAACAATAATGTATAGACCTCATGTAAAAGCCCAATGTATGGTCATTGAAATCGAAGACCAAAGTACAAACTTTGGCGAAGCAAAAGGCTATATAGACTTTGCCTAAGACAATGCATGAACTGACGTTGTATATACTTAGCCTATGCAGACCAATGTACAGACTTTGAAGAACATAGCGTTCAGCAGTGTATAGACTTAGCCAATGCATTATGGATGTATGGACTTTGAGACTTTGAGTGTGTGTTCAGTGTGAAGGTAAGATAAAATGCATATAACACACAGACAATCTGATAAAGTGATATCATCAAAACATCAAAACATAAACAGTGTTGCCAATTCATCAAAACAATGTGTTGCCATATGAAGTATAGTTACATGTCAACATCATCAACATATAGGAGTCACAATAATCTCCCCCTTTTTGATGATGGCAACCCCCTATTATGTAGATTAGCAACATCCTGTCATACAGATGCATTTTTGATGAAAGACATGATTTATTATTCAGATTGTTATGCAGATGCATGTAGATGCTATGAATGACATGCTGCATGCTACAAAATGTAAGCAACTCCCTGCAAAAAAAAAAATTTCCCTCTTTGCCATGCCATGATGTAATACACTCCCCCTGAATACACTCCCCCTGAATTTAATATTCAGACAATATTCTCCCCCTTTGCCATCAACAAATAGGAGGGAAAGTGAAGACAAGTGAAGAGAAATAAAGTTTAGCTGACTGGCATTCTTGGCAAGTAGTTCAAAAATTAGACAATTAAAGTACAGAACCTTCAGTCATATGAGCCTAGAGATGGCTTAGAAGACAAAATTTCTGGTTTAAAAGTTATAAAAATGAAAGTTCATGCACTACATTCATTGGATAAGGTTGATGTTCATGATAAAACAATAAACTAGAGTCATATGGACATGAGAGATTCAGTTTCAAAATATCTTACTTTAATAGACTCAGTAAAATGTGTTAAGAGAAGCCAGGGCATGTATTGAAATTAAACAATTGACATCCATGAAATTTTTTTTAAGGAACATCATTTTCAATATTGTTTCATTTAGGGCATTCAGGTACCAAAAGTCTTTTTGCGTAAGGGTATACGTTTATCAGATGCCAATACCCCTAGATACTCAACATGATGGACCATCTTGCCTATGATCAAATTCAATAGAATTGATTGACACCTTTTTGTGTGAGGGTACACGTTTATTAGACGCTAGTTACCCCCAGGTACTCAGTGAAAAACAACCTACTGTTTTGACCATTTTATACAGAGATAGCTGATACACCTCATGACATGAGTGGTGTCCACTTCTTTGATGGATCACTCAGTTTCTCAGTGATTTACCAGTCATTGCTCTGTCAATGCTATTTCTGAATTGATTTTCAATGTTTTTCAAAAGCTTTCTTAGCTGCCCTTTATTTGTTTCAGAATGACTTGTTTAAGGACAATACACATACTTAGCTTCTCTGACAAGAATTCAGATGAGTTTTCAGATTTCAGATATAATCAGCTTTGTCTGACATGAAATAAGATAAGGGTTGAGAACTTTATCAATTTTCAGCATCCTTATTTACTGATTGTAGTCTTTCAACTCTAAATATTATAAATTTAAACCATTAAGTCAGTCTTTAAGCAATTAAGGTTCTTATGAAAGAAGAAATCTATTTTCTATTGCTTAATATTAGAACTGACTCAAAGATTACCATATTGTCAGACTCAACCATTTAGAGTCAAGGATTGAATAGACGCAGCAATTCACTTCGAAATTCTGACAAGACTCCCCCTGACTATATGCATGATATTTTGCAAAAGATGACAAATCAGATGATTTTTTGAAGTTCATGCTTAATCAGACTATCTTTATCATGAGTGCAATAAAGGATATGAGAGTCATGCATTATCACAAGTCTGTAGCACAATGTTTATTCAATCTATCAACAGCAAGTCCAAATCAGAAATTTACTCAAAGCAGCTCAAAAGTTTTATTCAAGTCAACAGAGAGTTCATTCATTATGCTGAAATTTACACAAGCCAAGTTCTCTTCTAAAAAATTTAAAATTTTCATTTCCAAGTGGCTTAGTAAAGATATCAGTAACTTGTTTGTCTATTTCAATGAAGTCCAGTTCAATTTCCTTTTTGTTCACAGCATCTCTTAGAAAGTGATGTTTTATTTCTATGTGCTTAGTCCTAGAATGATGAACAGGATTTTTAGCAAGGCATATGGCACTAGTATTATCACATAGAATTGGAATACATTCCAATTTTATCTGATAATCATCTAGTTGGTGCTTAATCTAAAGTACTTGAGCGGCACGATTACCTGCTGCAACATATTCAGCTTCAGCTGTAGACAAGGCTACAGTGTGTTGCTTCTTAGATGCCCAAGATACTAGATAGCCACCAAGGAATTGACAGTAGCCACTAGTGCTTTTTCTATCTACTCGACACCCAGCATAATCAGCATCAGTGTAGGCTAGAAGCTCTAACTCACACCTAGCAGGATACCATAATCCTAGCTCCTGGGTGCCTAGCAGATATCTAAAAATCCTTTTCACAGCTTTAAAATGATTTTCCTTAGGACTGGCCTGAAACCTAGCACATAATCCTACAGCGAATTGAATATCAGGCCTAGATGCTGTTAAGTAGAGAAGGGATCCGATCATACCTCTGTATAATTTCTGGTCAAATGGGTTACCTTTAGTGTCTTCATCCAAGCTTGTAGAAGTACCCATTGGAGAAGCTATCTCTTTAAGGTTATCCATCTTGTATTTCTTGAGTAGATCCCTTGTGTACTTGGACTGAGTAATAAACATTCCTTCCTTAGTTTGTGTGACCTGCAGTCCAAGAAACAATTTGAGCTCACCCATCGAGCTCATTTCAAACTCATTAGTCATTATTTCAGAAAATTCCTCACACAATTTGGGGTTAGTTGACCCAAAAATGATATCATCCACATAAATCTGTACAATAAGAATTTCAGAGTGACTCACCTTTATAAACAAGGTCTGATCAACTACTCCTCTAGTGAAATTTTGATCAGTGAGGAACTTGCTCAACCTGTCGTACCAAGCTCTGGGAGCTTGCTTAAGACCATAGAGAGCTTTATTTAATTTGTAAACATGATTAGGGAAATCTAGAGATTCAAAACCAGGGGGTTGTCTAACATAGACATCCTCGTTAATTTCCCCATTCAAGAATGCAGATTTTACATCCATCTGCTGGAGGATTATACCTAGGGAACATGCATAAGCTAATAAAATTCTAACAGCTTCTAATCTGGCTACAGGGGCAAATGACTCTTCAAAGTCAATACCAAACTCCTGGTTGTACCCCTGAGCAACAAGTCTGGCTTTATTTTTAACAATATTCCCTAATTCATCAGATTTATTCCTGAAGACCCACCTAGTCCCTATGACTGTCCATGATCAGGAGGTGGGACCAATTTCCACACCTTGTTCCTGTCGAACTGATTAATCTCCTCATGCATGGCATTAATCCAATGCATATCCTTGAGGGCACAGTCAATGGACTTGGGTTCAATTTGAGAGACAAACGCATATGCATTTAGTTCATGTTGAATTCTCAGGAGACCTCTAGTCCTAGGGGGGTCATGCAGATTTCCAATTATATTATCTACAGGATGATCTTTAAGATATCTAATGTTAACAATTGAATTGTCATGTGTTTGATTTACCTCCCACTGAACTGTAGACTCCTCTTCATTAAGTTCTGTATGTCCTTCTTCATCCTCTGAATTGTCTTCAGGATCTCCTTCCTTCAAGATTCCACCATTATCTTCATTCCTGCATTGACCAACGTTAGAATTTACCAATGATTCATCAAAAATTATGTGTGGAGATTCTTCAACAGTTTTAGAGTTCAGATTGTACACTCTATATGCTCGTGTGTTTTCAGAATAACCAAGAAAGATTCCTGGTTCACCTTTAGGTTCAAATTTATCAAGGTCTCTTTTATCATTTATATGAATAAAACATTTGCATCCAAAAACCTTGAAATGAGCAATAGAAGGTTTCTTACCCTTTAAGATCTCATATGGTGTTTGCTGGGTAGAAGGTCTTACCATGACTCTGTTAATTACATAATAGGCAGTGTTTACTGCTTCAGCCCAAAATTTCCTTGGTAGACCACCTTCAGTAAGAAGTGTACGACCCATCTCCACTAGGGTTCTGTTCCTTCTCTCCACAACCCCATTCTGCTCAGGTGTCCTTGGTGAGGAGTACCTATGGTTGATTCCATTTGACCTGCAGAGTTCATCAAACTGTGAGTTTTCAAACTCACCTCCATGATCAGTCAAAATATTTTCAATTTTCTGATTTATTTTAACATAGAACTCCTGAAATTCTAAGAAAGCATCACTCTTATTAGATAAGAAATAAACCCAAGTATACCTAGAAAAGTCATCTACCATGACAAACCCATACCTCCTTCCTGATAAGCTGACAGATCTGGTTGGCCCAAAGAGATCCATGTGTATCAGCTCATAGGGTTTGGAAGACAGATTTTCAGTTCTAGACTTAAATGACTTTCTAGTTATCTTTGATTGAGTGCATGCATCACAGAATTTATTTTCTTTCTTGAAGGAAATTTCAGGAAGTCCTCTAACCATGCTATGCTTGTTTAGTTTATGTAAAATGGTATAACTAGCATGGCCTAACCTACGATGCCATAAAAATGCTAAATCTTCTCTATTGGCAGTAAGACATAGGTTAGAATGTTGAATATCATCTAGATCTATCATGTATGTGTTATTTATTCTTTTTCCAGAGAATTTTATAATTTCTGAATCAGGTTCAAAAACCTTGCAGCATTGAGAGTCAAATAAAACCTTATGACCCTTATCACACAACTGGCTGATACTAAGTAAATTGTAAGCTAACCCTTCAACCAGCAAAACATCAGCAATGCAGCAGGTGGAACACTTACCTACCTTACCTGATCCAATGATCCTACCCTTTGTGTTGCTTCTAAAGGTGACAAGTCCTCCTAGCTTTTCAGTTAGCATGCAAAACTTGGCCTTATCTCCTGTCATAAGCCTGGAGCAGCCACTGTCCAAGTACCACAAGTTGCTCTTGGCTGCCAGGCATACCTGCATACACAATTAGGGCAAAGAGTTTGGAACCCAAGTCTGATTGGGCTCCAATGCAGATGAAGTGCAAGTAAAGAAAGAAAGCATGGTTTTGGGAATCCACATTTGTTTGAAGCAGTTCTGTTCAGTGGATTTTCCAGATTTCTTTTTGTTTTGCTTTTTCTTGTTGACTTTCTTCTTATATGCACCAACAGAATTAATCACAGAATTTTGGTTATTGTGCCAATGCTTCGGCCAGGTTGCATTCATAAAGTTTTGGCCATGGTAGTTCCTGGGCTGGCTGTGGAAATGTTGGTAATTTCTAGGCATCCGACTACCATACCCATTTTCCCAATTTCTGACATAGGGTCTGTAAAAGTGTGTAGGTTAATGAACATACCCTGTATACATCCCTTGAGTTCTAGTCCACCCACGCCCATTAGAGTAGATTGGCTATGTGGGGTAGTAGAATTGAGCTCTAGGTGGATTGAATTGGTTGGGCTGACTTCTGAAAGTATTTTGTCTTCCCTGCACCCTTGACCCTGCTGACCTATTCATAGGTTTTGGTTGGGTCCTTTTCTGTGATGATGGTGGTGAAGACCTTTTGACATTGACATAGGGTTTGTTTACCTGAACAGGCTGACCCCTAACCTTGGGTTGAGCACTAGAGCTAGGTTTGGAAGTCCCAATTCTACTAGGCTCACCTACTTTCTGTTTGCCCTTCTCCTCTACATTTAGCCTTTTCAGATTCAAATTTATCTTTACAGCATTATTAGAATTCATGTTGATCAGAGGTCCTTTCTCCTTTTGTGCAACAAAGGAAATAGTTTTCATTCCAAAGCTTTTGGTTGCACTAGAGTTGAATCCTAGGCCCTCTCTTCTGAAGTTTACCTTTGATCCCAATAATGCATCTAGATTTTTAGATCCTTGGGTCATTTTCTCAATTATTTTTAGCTTATCCTCATTGTCTTTCTGAACTTCATCAATAGATTTTTTCAACTCATTATTCACATTGAGGACAGCTTCATATTTTTCAGAAACAATTTTTATCTCATTTTCATAATTCTGAATTTTCAGTTTCCATGCATCAATTTCATTGTCTAATCTCACATTTTCTTCCTTAGACATTTTCAGTTCTTTATTGATTTCTTCAAATTCAGAACATGTGAGTTTCAGATTACTGTTCTCAGTTTCTAAGCAGGTAATTTTATCAAACAATGAAGTATCATTTTGCATGATTTTAATTTTTCTTCGTAGATGCCTGTTTTCTTTTCTGACATCATCTACTCTATCAACAAGTTCATCATAAGCAACCATCCAATCAGTAATAGTAAAATTTTCATAGCGAGAGGATACCTCATCAAATTCTTCCTCTCTATCTTCTAAGCTGGTTGCCATGAGGCAGATTGGCTTCTCAGCTTCAACTTCGCTGTCCGAAGTGACGCTCAAGGATCCCTCGTCCTCATCACTCCAGGTACTCACCATAGCTTTCCCTTTTGTGTTCTTCTTCTTGGACTTGTCCTTGAGGTTCTGATTTGTCGGACATTCAGCTTTAAAGTGACCCGCCTTCCTGCATTGATAGCAAACATTAGTTTCAGCTTTCTTTACAGGGTTTGATTTGTACCTTGTGTCTCGGCGGCCACTGTTGGGATTTCTTCGTCTGAATCTTCTTCCTTCCTTCTTGAGAAATCTCCAGAATTCCCTAGTAATCATGGCAATATCAGCATTTGCCACTTCTTCTTCAGACAAGCTCTCTTCTGTTGATGATCCGTTGGGGCTAGATCGACTGGATCTACTAGCACCGGCCTTCAGAGCTATAGGCTTCCTCTTTCTGTCAGCCTCCTCTATCTTTGGCATATTCATCTCATAAGCCATTAGAGATCCGATCAGCTCATCTGCCTTAGTATTATGCAGATCTCTTGACTCTTCCATAACTATGGCCTTGGTGTGCCAAACTGGAGTCAAGGATCGCAAGATCTTCCTGACTACTTCATACTCAGAATATTTTTTCCCGAAGCCTCTTAGACCATTTGTGATAATAGTCATCCGAGCATACATTTCCTTGATGGTCTCATTAGGCTTCATCCTGAATGCTTCGTATTCTGAAACCAGTAGATTGGTCTTAGTCTCTCTGACTTGTGAAGTCCCCTCATAGATGACTTCATGTGCATCCCACATTTCCTTCGCTGAGGAGCAGGCAGATATTCGTGAGAACTCAGTGGGATGCAGAGAGCACTGGATTGCATTGATTGCACTCCAGTTGAGCGTGGATCTTCTGATTTCTTCCTTGGTCCATACGTCTTCATTTGGAGACAGCTCGAAAGTCCCTTGCTAACTACCTTCCAAATTTCATAATCTTTAGCCCTCAAAAATACCTGCATACGATGCTTCCAGTATGCGTAGTTGGTTCCATCGAAGTACGGGGGCTTGGATGTAGATTGCCCTTCAGCTATCATCCCTCTTCCGTCCATCTGTGCTTATCCTCTTCGGGCGGTAAGTCCCTGTAGAAGAGTCTAGCTCCGATACCAAGTGTTGGAGTTAGATAGAAGGCTCTATCACCACAGGATGTGGATCTAGAGGGGGGGGTGAATAGATCAACTGGCTATTTAAAAATTATGCCTAGAATCAAATGCGGAATTAGAAGAACAGTAGATGAACACAACCAATGCGCTGAAAGAAACACACAAGAGGCACAAGGCTTTTAGGTGGTTCGGTCAATCCGACCTACGTCCACCCCACATTCAACTCGAATGTGGATTACTGCTGATACACAGCTTCAAACCGCTGGGCTTTACAGCTTGCCAACAACGGCTGGGGCTTACAGCTTATCCCGACCAGAGGAACACCCTCTGCAACAGCTGAGCATCACAGCTTGCTCTGCTGGGCATTACAGCTTAGCCGACCAGAGGAACGCCTCTGCAACCCGCTGCCTCACAGCTTGAAACCGCTGACTAACAGCTTGATCGAACAAGAGTTTTCAAAGGAAAATAACAAAGACTGAAAAGCAAACGAAACATATAATCGAATGGAAGAAAACCAAAAACGACTGTAGCTCAAGGTTGAGCAGTATCAGCTCTGGTAACTGGACCAAGAGACTGATTCACAAACTCTCACGATAACTCTCTCAACTCATCTCTCTTCTTCTTCTTCTCTCCTTTTCTTCCACTCACAGTGGATCTCGGTGGCTGCTTGTTTCAGACTGGATGTATATACTTTGCCAACTTCGATCTGCCTCTATAGAAGATGAAGACTGATATTTATAACAGTAGCAGCTGGATAAGGGCGCGTGGCTTCCACGTTTTCCCGCCCAAGGAATTCTCCAGACTCGAGATGCTTCCATCCACGTGGCAGCATCTGGTCACCTTGTCCTCCTGGGATCACGAGCCATGTCAGCAATCTCAGTAGAGAATCCCTGTCAGACAGAGTATCGGATGATCAGGTTAAAGAACAACTCTGTATTGACTTTATATAAGTGAAAGCTATGTATAGACTTGCTGTATGAAAATACAATGTGTAGACTTCACAAATGAAGATGCAATGTATATACTTGCAATGTGAAGGAGTTGATTGTGTAGACTTCACGATGTGAAGACTTATCAACAAATGACTGTATAGACTTGACCAAGAGCCTGAGATACTAACGAAGACACTGGACTGACACCAACTCTAAGACGAAAGACAACACTGACACGAAGTGTAGTTACAAAACAGGAAGGACACGAGGTCTTAAGAAAAACAACACGAAGACAGAAATAGAAACGAAGACTCAGACGCAGAGACAGCACGAAGTGAAACGAGAACGACATGAAGTGCAGTAGTGACAGAAACACACACTACACAGAGAACGACACGAAGTGGCACAGAAAGCAACACGAGGTGCTGCGATGTCCTGCATGCAATAGAACAAAAATGACATGAAGATGATGAAACAACACGGAGATGAAACAGTAACCGACACGAGTTGAAAATAACACGAAGACGAAAACTGAAATCGACACGGAGTGTGGTCAAATCGAGAAAGACACGAAGTCTAAAGCGAGAAACCAACACGAAGACAGAATAGAAACCGTCACGAGTTGAAAACAACACGAAGATGAAACAGTGATTGACACGGGTTGAAAACAACACGAAGATGAAAACTGAAATCGACACGGAGTGAAAACAACACGAAGACGAAACAGTAATTGACACGAAGTCAAGGAGAAAAACATCACGAAGACAATGTATGCAACAGTGCAATGTC
Source organism: Amorphophallus konjac (assembly GCA_022559845.1). Lineage (NCBI taxonomy): Eukaryota > Viridiplantae > Streptophyta > Magnoliopsida > Alismatales > Araceae > Amorphophallus > Amorphophallus konjac. The sequence goes on along the minus strand of CM040123.1, from coordinate 232,095,593 downwards.
TAGACTTTAAGTCCAATGCAAACGGCTGTACAGACTTGAATATGTGAAGCCAATGTACAAACTTACTATAACAGACTGATGTGCAGACTTTGAAGAACAGTCCAATGTATGGACTTGCACTGCAAACAACAATGTATAGACCTCATGTAAAAGCCCAATGTATGTTCATTGAAATCGAAGACCAAAGTACAAACTTTGGCGAAGCAAAAGGCTGTATAGACTTTGCCTAAGACAATGCATGAACTGACGTTGTATATACTTAGCCTATGCAGACCAATGTACAGACTTTGAAGAACATAGCGTTCAGCAGTGCATAGACTTAGCCAATGCATTATGGATGTATGGACTTTGAGACTTTGAGTGTGTGTTCAGTGTGAAGGTAAGATAAAATGCATATAACACACAGACAATCTGATAAAGTGATATCATCAAAACATCAAAACATAAACAGTGTTGCCAATTCATCAAAACAATGTGTTGCCATATGAAGTATAGTTACATGTCAACATCATCAACATATAGGAGTCACAACATCGCGGTCGTGCGATAGACCGCTAATCCGCCAGTGGCGGTCTGAGAGACGACCGCTAATCGCTGTTTGTGTCGGTTCAGTAGTTTTTAGTTGGTTGGGCTAGCGGTCCTAGCCTAGACCGTTTAGGGTCCTTGGCGATCCTTTGGGAGACCGCTAGGCTGTTTGACTATTTTATGTCGGTTCGTGGGTTGACCGGTTCTAGAGGTCATATGGACGACTGCTACTGTCTCCCTTGCGGTCTTGTGATAGACCGCATGCCCCTATGGATTTGAGGTTTAATCCCTTTTAGTCTCTGAGTAAAGCGGTCATGTCCTGGACCGCTTAGCTCACTGAGACAGCTTGTTTATAGACCGGTTGTGTTGGTGCTGCTCTTTCTTGACCGCCCAATGTCTGTATTTTCTGTGTGAAGGTAGCGGCCTTTGGCTGACTGCTTCGTTTACCTAGTGGCCTGGTAGATGACCGTTTATTTCCAGAGCCTTGTTTTCCTGATGTTTGGCCTCCATTTGCCTTGGCCTTACCTTGTGGTTTGCCCGTAGTCCCGTGGATATCTTGGATGTCCTATGAGGGCGATGACCATGTTGTGGGGTGGCAGGGAGTGCCATTATATCGAGCGGTGTTCCGTACTATTTCAGAATCATTGTTGGTGTCTGGTCAACCCGGTGCGATCCAGTGGTTGACATATGACTTTGTTGATGTGTCTGTGATCCGGTATGGATCGAGACATGGTTTTGGACGCCTTGAGGTATTGTCTTACCTCGGTTTGAGTCTCCATGTGCTTTGAGGGTCTTGGTGATCCGTCAGGTCTCCGTGGTTTGTGTTGTGCGGAGGCATGGATCAGGTGATCCTATGTCGTTTCCTTTGTTGATGTTTTGATCGTGATGTGGCTTAAGGATTAGACTGATTGGCGGCTTGTTACTGCTTTGTGCGATGATCTTGACCCTGAGTCTTGTGACTCAAGGATCTTTGTGTTTGTAGGTCTAGTTGATTGTCCTGAGTCTGGTGGCAGTCTGGTATGCTACCTCGTGTCTCACATCCTGTGCTTTCTAGTACATGCGACAGTGCGTGCTTAGCCTGTCCATACTTCTGTACTGGTGTTTTGAAGTCTATGTGTGTCTAGTGAGCCTCCACTAGTCGTAGACCAATGACACGTTCCAGTATGTCAGCCCACCTAGGAGTGGTGGTGGGGCAGTTCCCGATAGACGGTTTGTAAGCTAGTTTCCGTGGGCTCCCTTGCCTTGCAGTAGCGTCCTACTAGAGAAGAAAGCTAGCTAGAGGCCTGACTCAAGGCATTGAGCTTGTGTGTGCACACGTGGTCAGGGGCGTTTGGACGAGTGCCGACGGGCGTGACCCTGACTATTCACTCGTTATTGTTGTTCCTTATACTCGGTTCTATAAGTGTCTCAGTTACCGCCGTTCTAGGTGTGTGGGAGATACTTGTGGCGCATTATAAGACGTGAGTGGACGCATCTGGCTGTTCTTCTAGTGAGGAGGTGCTCTTGTCACTTGACGCATGACTCTCGTGCTTATCATCGTGTGACTTGTACTTCATGACTGGTTCTCGTCATGTTTGACGTGACTCGTCGGGTAGTCCATTCTTGACTTCACCTGCGATCTAGTCTTATGTAGCGTACATGATGATCTAGTTGTGTATGTTCGTGTTTTTGACTGTGTAGGTCTTTTATAGGGCTTTTGCCTATTTTGGTAGGCTTTAGCTATGGAGCTTGTACTTTGTCGACGGATCGGTAATGCCCGACTTGGTAAGATCGGGGTTCGCCTTTCTGTTACCGTTTGGAGTAGCTTAGAGAGACGTGGTTTAGTCGGCGGCCGTGTTTCTGGTTAGTACGACTTTAGTCTTTCTTTAGCTGTTCTTACTTTTGCTTACTCCTGCTTTTTTCAGCTTTACTGTTGTAGTTACTGCTGTTGCTCCTGCTCTTCATGCTTTACTGTTTAGCGTGTTACTGCGTTGTTTCTAGTGGGGATCTGTGTGACCCCTATTGAGCTAGTGACACGAGGCTCACCCCTGCTTTTCGGGTGTGGTCGTTCTTTTTTCTGGTGGTTCGTGACGCGGTGCGTCAGTTTGTGGTTGCCAGCTTTGCCAGCGTTGTCTGCGTCAGACTTCCCCCGACTTCAGTGTACGTTTTTTGTTCTGTTGGTCTGTACTTGTCTTTATTTGGACTGGACTCTATTAAGTTAAATTGTTAATTGAAAAAGTAATTTTATTTCTGCTACTTTAGCAAACCTGATCAATGAAATATTAATTGCTTATTGCTTTATCTGGGACTTCAATGTACTACACACACTCCTTTTATCCCTTCGGAGCTTTACCGCTCTTCGGAGGCCTCGCAGGATCCAAGTGTTATCTGGTTTACCCGATATTCGGACCCTGGGTCGTCACATTATGAATCATGGTTTGAGTGTGAAATACGTTGTTTATACTTTGGTGAAGTTCGGTTTGATTTCAGGGTACTCAGACAATGGCGGAGATGTGTAGGATAGTGTCATTTTCTGGATGCATGCCTAAGTCAACTTCGGGCCCTGCAGAAGTCGACTTAGCCTATGCGCCCTGCCTAGTCCAGTTCTGGATGCAGGTGTCATGCCCCGAGCGCGAAAGGAACCCGGTATGCGTGACGAGTTTATATCAATCATGTCAATCATAGCATAAGGAATCCAGCACATAGACAGAGCGCGCAAAAGTAGAGATAATAAACCAAATCATTTATTCTATTTATAACTCCAACTAGTTCCACACATAATCCTTCAAAGTAAGGGAATACTTAATGACAAACTAGACTCAATAAAGAGGAAAAATACTATCACGTCCTGAAATTATGCAGCGGAAACAATCGGGAACGTGAATGGTCAGCTAGCACACCTCAAGCAAGTAATATAATCATAGCACTAACACATTCACACATAAGAATTGAATGCACAATATTTGGACAAAATCATTGCTTTATTAAATAATGATCAAAAGTACATAAGGTTGACTCTTGACTCCTTGACTAACTAGACTCAATAAAATGAAAATTTACATAATGACTCTTGACTATCAACTAATGATAATCTAAGGTTCCGCTCCTTCTTTAATCACTCTCAGATCCATCACTCGAATAGTTTCAATCCGACCCGCTAGAATTTCTTGAAAAAGATTGGAAAAGTAATGAATGAGCGCACAAGCCCAGTAGGTATCTTCGTATCAACATGAAGGCAATGTTTAAGTTATTAACATTCTAGCTCTAGAGTATAAGATAATGTTGCATCCCTATGGTTTTGATGATGTCTCACACTATAAATCAATCTTCTATCTCTAGATTAATGCTGTTTCATCATGTGAGTGAGTACAGTTCAATGGCTGTCAGATAACATGTTCTACCTTAATTCTGCCTACACTCTGTCTGCACAGTCTTCACACTAGTGCGTCAACTCAGCGTGTTGATGCGTCGACCCTTCAGTCATTGCATGTCTCTGTTCTTACACCAGTGCGTCAACTCAGTGTGCTGATGCATAGACTCTTCTGTTCAGGTTCTTCATTTGATTAAGTCTATACATCATCAGTTGAACGTAAAAGTAATACGTTGCAGCGTCAACTCATTGGGCTGCAGTGTCAACTCAGCATGTTTGCACTTCGCCTTGAAACTTTCAAGTCTATACACCCTACACTCTTTGCAAGTCTGTACAGCCTACCGTCTCATGCAGCGTCTAATGTTAAAGTCTCCACATCGCATTGCATCGTCTCTATCAGTGTCTCACTGGTCTAGTCTGCATAGACTTTAGTGTCTCATGAAAGTCTATACAACGCATCAATTTTTTAGAAGTCTGTACACTGGCCTTTGCATTAAGCCTCAAAGTCTGTATAGTCGTGTACAGTGGTTTCCAAGTCTATACATCCTTCAGATGGATCTGTTCAAGTCTGTACATCGCCCAACTGATTTGGCAAGTCTATAGAACGTGAAGTCTTCACCTCATCTTGGTTCAAGTCTATACAGTTTGAAGTCTACATTGCTTTACATCCACAGAGTCTGTACAGCCTATCTGACTTCATGGATAGCATGCCTTTAGTGCGTTGATGCAGTTGGCGGACTGCGTAGACGCAATGGTGCGTCTTTCGCTTCCTTCTTGTTCACTGCGTTGACGCATTGGTCAGCTTGCCTAGGGAGTAAGCTCTTTTCTTGAGGAGCTGAGGCGACGCTGCACGCTGGAAGCGTTGACGCCTTGGCTGTTGACCAAGGATCTTTTGATCAGCATCAAAGTCTGACAATTGTCCATTTTTTACAAGTCTACACATTTGTCTCCTCTAGAGGTCTATTCATTGGCTAAAGGTCTTCAAGTCCATACAGAGTCATCTGATGCATGATGTCTGAAGTCTATACAGCATGCCTTGCTGTTTATAGCTTTCAAAGACACATTGCACTGCGTCAATGCAGTACATAGGCACGTAGTGTAGCGTCAACGCATTGCATTGTGCATACCCTGGTAAAGTCTATACATGCGTTTATTCATTAAGTCTATACATCCTCTCACAATGTACACACTTACTCTGTTGATGTTTCTGAAGTATATACATCCTTGTTAATGGTCTGAACTAACTAAGTCTATACATTCCATCTGTCTGTCTGCAGGTGATTCAGGCTGATGATTGGGCACGTGAATCGAGGTTGGCACCTGACACGTGATCCAAGACAACATGCGCATGACACGTGGATGGCAACCATGTCAGGATGCTGCCATGTGGTCGAAATTCAAAATGATCTGGCCAAAAGTGCATGGGAGGGAACCTGGCAGCCACACGCCCTTATCTGCTATAAATATAGAGCTTCATCCTTCAGTACAAGTTTGATCGTGAAAAGAAAAAGCAGAAGCCATTGGTGAGAGTCTGCACGATCCAGAAAAGAAAAAGACCAGAGAGTTCCATATCTGAGAGAAGTTTGTTCGAGAGAGAGAGAGTGTGTGTGGATTGATGAATTGCTTCATTTGAAGCTACAGTTGTATTGAGTTTCAGAACCGATTTCCTCTTCATTGTTTTTGTTTCTACTTTGCTTTCGTTTATTTTCGTCCTTCCATTCTGATTTGAATTGGTTACCCTCCGGTGTGTGGAGGAAGGGAGTACTACTCCAGTTTCCCTCTGAGTTGCAGAGGAAGAGAGATCGGTGATCTCTGGTGTTGTTAGTGACAGGTTGTCATTAACAGTTTCCCTCCGTGTGTGGAGGAAGGGAGAGGATTCTCCGGTTGTGTTCTAGCTGGGAGCTAGAACAGGTTTCAAGTTCTGTGGGTAGCAGAGCTTGGTTGAGCGATTTGTTTCCCTTGGGTGTTCAAGCTGTGTGGCAGCATCTTGTACGCAGACTGAGTCTGCTGTGATATAGCATTGTCTAGTGGAATCCTCACTCTAGTTGGAGTGAGGGGTGGATGTAGATTGCGGATTGCAATCAAACCACCTAAAAATCGAGTGCCTCCTCTGTGGTTTGCTATTGATTTATGTGCTCTTCATCTGCTTGTCCCTTTGCCTTCAAGTGATCAGTTCTTCACTCTCATCTAAATTTCTCTGTGTACAGGTTAAGGAGGTGCGTTAGCAGTAGAATCTATTTTCCGCCTGAGTTTCTGTAAATTGGGAGTGATCTATTCATCCCCCCCTTCTATATCACTCTTGCTGCGCTAACAATTGGTATCAGAGCAGGTTTACGCCATGTGGATGAACGGTCAAGGAAATGCTGGTGGTCCTAGAACCTTCATGGCCGAAGGTCAATCCATTAGTCGTCCTCCTTATTTCGATGGTAGTAACTATCTATTTTGGAAGAACAGGATGGAAGTGTTCATCAGAGCTCAGAGTCATAAACTGTGGAGAGTAATCACGGTGGGGCCATATGAGCTGCCACCAAACGAGGATGCTTGGACAGATGACCATGTCAAGCTCTCTTCACTCAACAGGACGGCGCTGAACATAATCTAGTGTGCTGTTCATCCAGAGGAATATGCTCGTTTATCTACATACAGAACTGCCAAGCGAATGTGGGATGAGCTGCAATTGATCTATGAAGGTACAGCTCAAGTGAAAGCCTCGAAGGTAAATCTCTACACTTCTAAGTATGAAATGTTTAAGATGAATGCAGATGAGAATATAACTGAGATGTATGCCAGGCTGTCTTTAATCACAAATACTCTTAAAGGGCTAGGGAAGGATCTTGCTGAGACAGATATAGTCAGGAAAATCCTTAGATCTTTATCCCCGGCATGGCACATTAAGGCCATTGTGATTGAGGAATCAAAAGATCTGACTGTCTTGACTGTGAATGAACTCATAGGATCCCTTATGACCTATGAGATGAATTTCCAAGGAGGTGGAGAAGGAAGTGAGAGGAAGGGTAAAAATGTAGCTCTAAGAGCTTCCCGCAACAAGGGTAGTAACAGTGGGAGCAGCAGCAGTAGCCCCGAGTCTAAGTCCGAGCTTGAAGGTTTATCAAATCTCGACCAGGAGGAGCAGGCAATGCTCACTAGACAGTTCAGAAAATTTTTGAAGAAAAAGGGAAAGACCTTTAGGAAGAAGAAGCCACAACCCTTTAACAAGAATGCTGAATTTACCAGTTACAGGGATAGAAATCCTAAGAAACTGACTTGTTTTAATTGTAACAAACAGGGACACATGAGAGGCGAATGCCCAGACCTCCAGAAGAAGGGTCCCTATCTTCAGAAGAAAAACATAAAGGTGAAGAAGAAGAAGAAGCCACAGGCGATGGTCTGCACATGGAGCGAGGAAGAAGAAGACCCCGAAGATGCTTCCTCAGAAGAATATGACGATGGAATTTGCCTTATGGCAAACAGTGAAGAGGAGGTAATAAACGTTTTTGAAAATTTCTCAATTGATGACTGGGAGGATGCTTATGGTGACTTGCTAGATAAATTTAATTCTCTTAGCAAAGAGCATAGAGTTCTGAAAAGAAAATTTAACATAAATATTGAAGAACAAACTCTGGTCTGTGAGGAAAATGAAAAGCTAAAAGAACAACTAGAAGAAATGACCTCACTAAGGAAAGAGAATGATAAGCTTAAGGGAGAAATTCAAGAAAGTCAAAACCAGCTCAATGAATTCAAAACTAAAATTGAAGAAAGCATGAATGAAATTAGAGTGAATTCAGAGAAATATGAAGTTGTGAAGAAAGTAAATGCGGAACTCCTAAAGAATTCTGAGTCTCTTCAAAAGGAGCTGGAGGACAAACAAAAAATCTTAGAAAAGTTTGTCCAAGGAAAGACTAGCCTAGATGCTATACTAGGGACTAGGGTCAATTTCAATAAGGAAGGTCTAGGCTATGACCCAACCAACAAGAGACCCTTGCAATTCAAGACCATCACCTTCTGTCTAGAGAAGGGAAAAGAAAAGCTGGACACACCATCCAGCTCAAACAGCTCTAAGGGAACTCAAAGTCCCAAAGAAAACACAAAAATCAGTACTGGACAACCATCTAAGATGGGAATGAATTTTATGAAGAATAACACTAAGCCCACTTACCAGAACACAAATGGTAGATGGACCAAGAAAATAAATCAGAATAAGAGCTGGAATTACAACAATCAGATGGGTCCAAACAGGACCCACTGGAGAAATAACTTTCATGGTCAAAGATATGCTAATCAACAAGCCTACAGGAAATTTCCTAGGAATAGGAAGACTAATGAATGGAATAGAACTCACTTCTCCAGTTCAGCTGGATTCAATTTTAATAAACCAGAAAGGAAGGTGCCAGAGAAAACCATGCTGAAACAAATCTGGATACCTAAACACTTGATCAAAGATTTGAACATTGTCCTTGGACCCAACTCATCTTGGGTTCCAAATCACTCTGCTTGATATATTTGTGTAGGTCGGCCTGGCAGTTGAAGATAACAAGTGGTACCTCGACAATGGCTGCTCCAGGCATATGACAGGAGACCGATCCAAGTTCAGCAAGATAGAGATGAAGCCAGGGGGTCTGGTCAAGTTTGGAGGAAAGAACAAAGATAAAATAATTGGAGTTGGCACAGTAGGTAAGTCTTCCACAAATTCCATTGAAAAAGTATTACTTGTGGAAGGGCTTCAACACAACCTGATTAGCATAAGTCAGTTATGTGACAGGGGTCACAAGGTTGTATTTGATGATAGTTCATGTAAAATCCTTGAAACAAATTCTGACATGGTTAAATTTGTAGCTAACAGGATTAATAATGTCTACATTGTAGACTTAGATGAGAATTCTGAGTCTACTATTTGCTTATCTACCAATTCTGAAAATGATGCTTTTGAGTGGCATAGACGTCTAGGTCATGCTAGCTTTTCAACTTTAAATAAATTGGTCAAGCATGATTTAGTTAGAGGCATGCCTAGAATTAAATTCAACACAATATCAAAAGCATGTGATGCATGTGCTCTAGGCAAACAGACCAGAAATTCTTTTAAATTAAGATCTGAGCCATTGTCTTCTAGACCAATGGAACTTCTTCATATGGACCTTTTCGGTCCAACTAGAACTCAGAGTCTTAATGGAAACAGATTTGGCTATGTCATCATAGATGACTTCTCTAGATACTCATGGATATTTTTCTAAGCAAATAAGAGTGATGCATTTCAAAAGTTTAATCTGTTCTTCAATAAGGTCAAACAAGAAGGAAAGTACAAGGTTAGTTCTATTCAATCTGACCATGGAGGTGAGTTTGAAAATTCTATGTTTACTGATCTTTGTGACAAAGAAGGACTAACTCACAAGTTTTCTTCTCCCAGGACACCTGAGCAAAATGGGATTGTGGAGAGAAGAAATAGAACAGTGGTGGAAATGGCCCGAACCATGTTGATTGAAAGTAAATTACCTAGAAGGTTTTGGGCAGAAGCGGCCAATACAGCAACCTACATAATCAACAGGGCCATCGTAAGACCCATACACAAGAAAACACCCTATGAGCTTCTAAAAGGTAAGAAACCAAACTTGTTTCATTTCAGAACTTTTGGAGTAAAATGTTTTATTCATAACAATGATAAGAAAGATTTAGACAAGTTTGAAGCCAAGAGTTCACCTGGAATATTCTTGGGTTACTCTGAAGTGTCAAGGGCATATAGGGTATTTAACATATCAGATCAGAAAGTGGAAGAATCTCCACACATCCTTCTTAGTGAAAAGAAAGATGTCTCTAATGTTAAAAATCTTGACAGGGATTCCAATCATGGTGGAGACTTTCTAGAAGACCAACAGGAAGAAGAGAAGACTCAGCCAAATGGAGAAACAAATTCCCCCAATCAGAAAGGGCCAAGAGAAACAGGTGAGTCTTCAACAAATATCAGATTTCTTAAAGACCATCCTTTAGATAAAGTCATAGGCAATCCTGAAGATCCTCTTCGGACTAGGTCTCATTTTAGAAATGTGAATAATGATGACTTAATTGCATTAGTCTCACAAATTGAACCCAAAACAGTAGAAGAGGCCTTAGCTGATTAAGCTTGGGTCAATGATATGAGTGAGGAATTAGGTCAGTTTGAAAGGAATAATGTCTGGGAGCTTGTCCCAAGACCAGATGGTATTAATGTCATAGGAACCAAGTGGGTGTTCAAAAATAAGATGAATGAAGATGGAATTATCTCGAGGAATAAAGCCAGACTAGTAGCCAAAGGCTACTGTCAGGAATTCGGTGTAGACTTTGATGAATCCTATGCACCTGTTGCTAGGATGGAAGCTATAAGACTGTTGCTTGCCTTTGCATGCTCAAAGAACATAAAACTCCAACAAATGGATGTTAAAAGTGCCTTTTTAAATGGAGTTATTAAAGAACAAGTTTTTGTTGAACAACCTCCTGGATTTCAATATTCTCCTCAACCTAACCAACTTTTCAGATTAAACAAAGCCTTGTATGGTCTAAAGTAGGCTCCAAGAGCTTGGTATGAAAGATTATCTGAATTTCTGATCAGCAAGGGCTACAAAAGAGGTAAAGTTGATCAGACTTTATTTACCAAGAGCATGAATAAAGATCTCATCATAGTTCAGGTATATGTAGATGACATTGTATTTGGATCAACTAAGCATGAACTATGTGATGAATTTTCTACCATGACGTCTGCTGAATTTGAAATGAGCTTGGTTGGTGAACTAAAATATTTTCTTGGATTGCAGGTACAGCAGCTAGAAGATGGGTGCTTCATCAACCAAACCAAATACATAATGGAACTGTTCAAAAGGTTTGGCATGGAAAACTTAAAGCACATTACTACACCCATGGGCACCAATACTTCATTGGATGCAGATGAGACAGGTAAAGAAGTAAATGCCAAACTTTATAGAGGTATGATTGGATCACTGCTTTACTTGACAGCCTCTAGACCTGATATATAATTCAGTGTAGGAATATGTGCAAGGTATCAGTCTAGACCTACTGAACTACACTTAGCTGCAGTTAAAAGAATCTTCAGATATTTGTCAGCTAGTCACTCTCTTGGTTTATGGTTTCCTGCATCTCATACACTTAACCTAGTAGCATACACAGATGCTGACTATGCAGGCTGTAAAAGTACAAGTGGCCATTGTGAATTCTTGGGTGGGTGTTTAGTGTCTTAGGGCTCCAAGAAACAACATTCTGTGGCCCTCTCCACTGCAGAAGCTGAATATGTGGCTGTAGGGAGTTGTGGAACACAAGTCATATGGATTAAACACCAGCTTCAGGACTACCAAGTAGACCTGGGGTGCACACCTATTTACTGTGATAATACTAGTGCCATCAATCTTGCTAAAAATCCTGTTTTGCATTCACGAACCAAACACATAGAGATAAGACATTATTTTATAAGAGATGAGGTGTCTAAGAATAATTTTGAACTGATTCATGTAGGCACAGATAATCAGATTGCTGACATATTTACAAAACCTCTGGATAATGAAAAATTTTCCACATTGAGAAGAGAATTAGGCTTATACAAATTGTCTTAATTATGAAGCATGTTCTTGTTGTGAGGGGGAGTTGTGCTTGTCTGTTGTTTAGCCTTCTTGCATGCTGGTTTAAGGGGGAGTTCAGAATGCTTACTGGTTAGTTCTCAGGAATGCTCTAAATAAGGGGAAGCCTTGAGATTTGTTGGAATATTTCATTGAGGAATGCTATGTCTTAGGGGGAGCTGAGTTGTGATGTGAGAAGAGAAGTTCTTTGACAGATTCAAAAGGGTTGTCCAGATGTGTACCTTTGCTGGTCTTGCATGACTGATTTAGTGTGGTTCTCTTAGAAAGTAGAGTGTCACTTATCTCTTAAGTCTATAAGTCAGTGACTCTAATCTCCAAGTTAGAATCTTTCCTTTGGTACTCCTTCAGAGATCTGGACTAATTGCATAAAGTATATCTTCCTACATTGTCATTGATTATGGTTCAGGCCAAAAACTTGTAGGTCTTGATATCTGACCCAATCAACTTGAAATCTAGACTTCAAGACTCAATTCAAGAAAAGTCCTTTTTGGTATTATCTTCAATCATTCTATCTCTTTAACTCAAGGGCTTAACTGAACAAACATGTTCTGTTTTGATCACTGAGAAACTGGGAGCTTCATCAATGAAATGAATATTTCTCCCAAGTCATGAGGTGTCAAATGCTTAAAATGAATGAAAAGTCATGACAGAGCAATGGTGGCTTGCTGGTGAGTAGCTGGGGACTCTGGCCTCTAATCAAGGTGTTTTCTCATGTCAAAAGCCATAGTTACTAACTCTGTTCCTTAATAAATAAAAAAAAGGGAAGGAAGTAATGAGGTACTCACTCCGAGTAACTGGGGATTCAGGCCTCTAATCAAGGTGTCTCCCTAATGTCAAAGGAAGTGAACTACCAACTTACTCATTGATCTTCTTGAAAATCATCTCCAACAAAAATTCCTTGTTGTTATGCAACTAATGGATTGCTTGTCTTCAATACCTTGAGAACACCTCTATGATTTAGTCACTTGCTGTCTTGTGGAATAGTTGAATGATCAGCTATATTTGGCCATACTTGTCAACTCCTGCTCTAAATCATCCACTATGTATGCTGATAAACTTGTCTATCATTCTACTTCTCTATTGTGTACTGAAATCTAATGAATCTTGTCTTGAGATTAGAAACTCACGTATTCTCTTAAGACCTACTCGTGACTTTCTGCACTAAGAAGTTACTGCCCTTAGTCCTCATGTTTCCAGCACTGTCACACATTCTGTAGTTCTTTTTGCTGATGTCAAAGGGGGAGAGAAGTTTGCATGTCTGCAATTTCAGTTTATGAGTTGTGGGGGAGATGAGAGTGTGTTGTAGGGAATGTTTAATTCATTTACATGAGCATGCCTTGAATTTAATCTGTTTGTTACAGCTGATATAAATTTCTTGTTGAATCTTGATATTGCTTGATTCATAGTGTTGTCATCATCAAAAATGGGGAGATTGTTGCATCCCTATGGTTTTGATGATGTCTGTAGCAACCCTAATAAATGAATAATTGAAATAAATTAAAACATATATATTACAGAAGTAATATATAAAAGGAAGAGGGTTAATTGGACGAAATAAAACAAATTAAAAATAACGCCTCTTCTTAAGGCGTTAATTTATAAATAAACGCCTCTATCAAAGGCGTGAATAAAGAAAGGACGCCCACACCTACGGTCGTCAGTTCTCACGCGACCAAATGGGTAAGTAAAAGAAACGCCCCTATCTTGGGCGTGTTTTAAAACACGAAACGCCCTTTTTCAAGGCGCTTTTTAAGAAACGCCCTAAAGTAAGGCGTCAATTAAAGAATACACGCCCTGACCAAAGGCGTTAATTCAGTTCGTGACTCGTTCGAACCCAGAGCTTATCCAGGGAAAGATTAACCTAATCTAGTAAGTGTCTATTAGAGTAAGGACTCTATTAGGGATATGTTACCCTCAATCAAACACTACTTTTAATAGGACTTCCAAAATCCCTATAAATAACCTACTGCTCGAACCCTACAACGCTATTTGGCGTTCGGAGTGTGCAAGGTACGTGAGAGAGGAATAGTTCCTCTAATTCTCTACGTCTGTTGCATGAAGAACTAACTGTTCTTCATCTTCTTCTTCTGTTATAGGTTAAGAAGGCGGCGTACGTGAAGAACAAAGGTATTGTTCTTTTTCCTTTCTCCTTTCGGTTAGAAAGTATGAAGAAATACTAATGTTTCTTCTTTTCTTATAGGAAAACTGCAGTTCTTCTCCTTGATACCACTGTTCGTAAGTTGCGGTTGAAGTTTCCGATCCTTCAAACCCTTCGTCAAGTTCAATCATATTAAGGTAGGTTTTCTCAAGTTATTGTAGCCCAAATGAAATTAATGCAAGATATATATATAAAAGCATGTCATGCATACGGTTATTATAGTTTCCATGCGTTTTCTGCAATATTTTGAAAGAGACGCCCCTGTCAAGGGCGCTAATTCACATGAAACGACTCTTCCCAGGTCGTTAATTTCATGTTTAACGCCCCGTACTCAGGCGTTAATTTCTTTAAAACTGTTAATCACCCATCTTAAGAATTGATTATCTATGAAATCATGATTATAAAATAATGCATGATCCTCTGTCTTCAACCTGCTAACTTTACTGTCATGATATTACATTCGTTCCTCTGTTATCCTGAAATTGTTACTGTCCTGAAAGTTTCTGAAGGAACTTGAATTAACGACTTGGACAAAGTCGTTTTCCACATATTAACGCCCCCTCATAGGGCGTGAATCTAAAAGGTAACGCCCCTTCCTAGGGCGTGTATCGGTTAAAATCCTGAAATTTATATATTCTGAAAAATAGAATTAAATAGTAACGCCCCTGCCCAGGGCGCGTTTTTGATAATTCCTGAAAATTAATTGTATTCTGTCAAATATGTAAACAATAAGACGCCTTCTGGTGTAGTCGTCAGATCTTGAAGAAACGACCCTGACCAAGGCGTGTTTTAGACAATTCATGAAATTATTGATATTCTGTCAAATATATATATAAGGAGACGCCTGCTACTGTAGTCGTCAACTCTTGAAGAGACGCCCCTTCCCAAGGCGCGTTTTAGATAAATTATTGAATTATTGAAAATTCTGCAAAACGGACTATATGTAAACGCCCTTCTGTTAGGCGTTAATTACTTGAGAAACGACTTGACCTAAGTCGTTATTTTACTATAAACTGATTTTCATCTGATTTTCTAACCGATGGTTTTATATATTATAATATATATATATCGGCACTATTCTCCACTCCGTGAGTATAGTCCCATGTTTTCATGTTGATTTACCGATCACACTCAACTCTCATTGACATACAAGCTCTCCATTGGACATTCCGTTCCTTTGGACTAGCGAGTTAGTCATAGAGACCTCCGTAAGACTCCTCGTAGCCTTGGATTCCCTCAAGGCCGACTGAGCTGGTTGTACCCTAAAAACCCATTACACGATCCTTGCCATGTCAATCTAAAGAAACATGGTATACCGGCCCTTATGATTATACAAAGAGTATATCATAAGAAATTCTTAATGGGATGATGATATCATGCCATATCATGTCGTTCTTGTAAACCCCAATTCTGTGATAAGAATGAGGGTATCTTACCTTTGATATACTGTTCATGTGGACCTCAATTCTATATAAAGAATGTCCATATTGATTGTCATGGTACCTAAGTTAAGGGAACCATATTCTACCTAGTTTTATCGAACTCGTGATTATACCGTTATTATCACCATTCTATGTCCTTTGTCATATTTTGGACTCTATTCTATCAAAGTTGTCATACGTATCTACAAGCTTGATTATTGAAATTCTATATTGGCTATATAAACAAGAGTGGATGTCAAAACACATGATAAATGCCTGCGCATATAGGGCCCGATCTGGTCCTGGGAGGAGCACCCGAAAGTACTTGTGCCCATGGGAGTTAAAATGATAAGGTATCTGGCATTATACCGAGTACTTGACTTGCTTGATTGGACATTCCACACACATCTTGTACTTGAATCGTACTTGACTTTACATGAAATGCGTGGCCCGAAAAAGGGTAATTTACTTGCTTGATACATGATAGCCAAAGTTCTTGACATGACTTGTTAAACGTACTTGCTTGAATACCTTGAATACACTTGTCATCTTGTTGGAAGTTCATGATTAAGTTCATCTTATTTCTTTGATATTACATTCTCTCTATCTTGTCGTTTTATGCGAGCATGCATAGCTTTATTGCATTCATGAAAGATGTAATTACTTAAACCCCTTGCTAGTACTTGAGATATAATTTCCTACTGAGCGTTCGCTCATTCCGTTTGTCCCTTTTTACTTTTCAGGTAAGTCCGACGACGATGGAAGTCAATCGGATGGGAATGATCAAGAGTGAAAGTGATAGAGATTCTCCAAGTGTCATCTAGTCTTTTCTATAGTTTCTTGAGTCAACTATGTATTCTTTTCCTTTTTTAAACAGAGTATTGGATTTGTAATAGTCTATCCATTATGAAATAAAGGATTGGGTTATCTTGCTATTTTGCGCATCTCTGTCTTTGTGTCGAATACACGACCACTCTGATTGACATGATTGATATAGACACGTCGCGCATCTCCGGGTATCTTCCGCGCTCGGGGCGTGACAGTCTTTGTGGTATCAGAGCCTAAGGTATTCAATTCCTAGGAAACCCAAGTCCAAGGATAGGTTTCAAAACCTTTAACCAAGTGAGAGTGGGTAGAACCAAGGGTTAAATGATCAATGAGTCCTTTATAAGATCATAGTGATATAATACTAACATAGCTATTGTAATTGTAGGATAATGGCTGCCGAACGTGCTCAATGGCGCAACATGCAGCGTACCCTTCAAGGGATGACCCAAGTGCTACAACAGGTAGCACAAGGTGGTGCTCCACGAGCTGGAAGCTTACACCAAGCATTCAAGAATATGAATCCCCCGAAGTTCATGGGATCGACCGATCCAGACGATGCCGAGCATTGGGTTCGGGAGATTGAACGTATATTCCGTGTCATGCAATGCACGGATCAGGACAAAGTCTTATTAGCTACTTTCCAGTTGGAAAAGGATGCTAGATGCTGGTGGGAGTCGATTGAAGCTACTATAGACCCAACTCAAGTTACATGGGGTGAATTCGTTGAATATTTCAACGCCAAATGTTTCTCTGATAGGGTCCAGGAAAAGAAGGCCGCCGAATTTGCCGCATTAAAGCAAAGATCTTTATCGGTGGCTGATTATGAAGCACAGTTTTCTAGACTGTCTAGATATGCTAAGCATTTAATTAGCACGGAAAAGATGAAAGCCTGTAGATTTCTTAATGGGCTTAGGCCCCACTACATTACTCAACTGGCGCCTATGGATATTCAAGTTTATACTGAAATAGTGCGCCGAGCTCAGGTTCTTGAAGATGCCACGGAACTATCTGATAGGATCTGTGGGAAAGACAAAAAGGAGCAAGTCACAAGTTTGGGTTCTTTTAAACCCAACTTTAAGAAGAGGCCCAATAATGGAGGTTCTTCCTCTCAAGATCAGAAGTTCAAGAAATCCAAGCCTTTCTCTATCACCACTACACCTTCAAACGTAGTATGCAAGCATTGTGACAAGGCTGGTCACAAAACAGAAGAATGCTGGAGGAAATTAGGAGTATGTCTCCGTTGTGGGAGTCGTGAACATCGGATTCCCGATTGTCCATTAATGAATGACCAAGACGGTGAGGGTAAACGCCCAGTGACAAGGAACGCACGTCTTCATGCAATCCAAGAGACCGAACCAGAAGAAGAAGGCGGATTGGTGGAAGGTACATTAAAAATTTGTTCCAAATATGCACATGTCTTATTTGATACGGGTGCATCGCATTCCATTATTTCCAAGAAGTTTGCTGACCCATTACCTCTAGAACCAGAATGGATGAAGTTAATATTGTCTACTCCTCTTGGAAACGAGACGGATATCACACATCATTACCAAAACTGTGAGGTATTGGTTCGAGAAAAGAATTTTCCTATTGATCTTATCTGCTTAGATCTAAAAGAGTATGATGTTATACTAGGAGCAGATTGGTTATCCAAATACCAGGCAACGGTTGATTGCCGTGATAGCAAGATTGTTTTCAAGGAATTTCCGGAACTGACTTATACTAGTCCTAAGAGTCGAAGCAGATCCCCTCTTATTTCGGCTCTTCGAGCAAGCAAGCTCGTCAAGAAAGGATGTGTATCCTTCCTTGCTTTTGTCACTATTAAAGAAGCTAAAGAAACCAAGATAGAGAACATTCAGCTAGTGCGAGAATTTCCAGACGTATTTCCAGAAGATTTGCCGGGATTACCCCCGCAAAGAGATGTGGCCTTTACCATCAACTTAGCCCCTGGTGCTGGTCCTGTTTCAAAGGCACCCTATAGAATGTCCCATGCAGAACTAAAAGAATTAAAGAAGCAATTGATGGAATTGATTCAAAAAGGGTTCATTAGACCAAGTACTTCCCCGTGGGGAGCCCCAGTCCTATTTGTAAGGAAGAAGGATGGATCCATGAGATTGTGTATCGACTATCGACAGTTGAATCATCTTACTATCAAGAACAAGTATCCACTGCCGAGAATCGATGAATTATTTGATCAGATTTCTGGATCCAAACATTTCTCCAAGATTGATCTCAGGTCTGGTTATCATCAATTGAGGATTAAAGATGAAGATATTCATAAAACTGCGTTCAGAAGCAGGTATGGCCACTATGAATTTGTTGTTATGCCTTTTGGACTAACAAATGCCCCTGCTGCCTTTATGCAGTTGATGAATAGCATATTCAGGCCTTATCTAGATCAATTTGTGGTGGTTTTCATTGATGATATATTGATATATTCCAAGACTAAGGAAGAACATGAAGAGCATTTGAGGATTGCATTGCAAGTCTTGAGGACAAATCAATTATATGCTAAACTCAGCAAATGCGAGTTCTGGCTTGAAGAAGTGGCTTTTCTCGGACATGTCATATCCAAGGACGGTTTATCTGTAGATCCGTCAAAGGTTGAAGCTGTAAGAAACTGGGAAAGACCCGCTAATGCAAGCGAGATCAGAAGTTTCTTAGGTCTTGCAGGCTATTATCGGCGATTCATCAAAGATTTCTCTAAGATCGCCGTGCCCCTTACAAGGTTAACTCGCAAGGAGATCCGATACGAATGGAGTGAGGAATGTGAAAGAAGTTTTCAAACTCTCAAGGATCATCTCACCACAGCTCCGGTCTTAGCTCTACCGATAGAAGGAGAGAAATTCAAGGTCTACACTGATGCTTCTGGCATTGGCCTCGGATGTGTCCTAATGCAACAAGGAAAGGTCATAGCATACTCTTCACGTCAACTGAAGAAGCATGAGGAGAATTACCCCGTCCATGACTTAGAACTGGCCGCGGTAGTATTTGCCCTAAAGATATGGAGACACTACTTATATGGAGCACAGTTTACTGTATACTCCGATCACAAAAGTCTCAAATATCTATTTTCACAAAAGGAGCTAAACATGAGACAAAGATGATGGCTAGAATATCTCAAGGACTTCGACTTCAATATACAATACCATCCCGGAAAGGGTAATTATGTTGCTGACGCCCTTAGTCGAAAGCCGAGAGCAATGATAGCAAATTGTATGATGCAAGAATGGAGGTTACTTGAACAATTCTCCGAGCTCAATATAAGCTTGGACACGGAATCCAAATTTGTCACACTATCTCATGTAAGCATACAGTCAGATTTGTTATCTGAGATACAAACACTTCAGGATGATGATCCTATATTAGTAGAAATCAAAGGCAGATTAGAAGGACAATCTGATTTTCAACTAACTTCTGATGGAAGATTATCGTTCAAAGATAGAACTTGTATACCCGATTGTCCGGAATTAAAGAAGAAGATCTTAGATGAACCTCACCGATCAAGGTACACTATTCATCCAGGATCAACCAAAATGTACCAAGATGTAAAGAGGAACTTTTGGTGGCCTAATATGAAAAGAGAAATAGCGGACTATGTATCACGCTGTCTCACATGCCAACAGGTCAAGGCGGAACACCAAAAGCCTGCGGGAAAACTACATCCTCTAGATATTCCTAAGTGGAAATGGGAGGATATTGGTATGGACTTCATCATGGGTTTGTCTAAATCTAAAGGAGGACATGATGGAATCTGGGTTATCATTGACCGATTGACTAAATCGGCACATTTCTTGCCAATCAAAAGCCGATGGTCAATTGATGTGCTAGCTGCACTATACATCAAAGAAATAGTCAGGATACATGGAATTCCTGTCTCAATCGTGTCTGATAGAGATCCCCGTTTTACTTCTCATTTTTGGAAGGGATTACAACATTCGTTGGGAACAAGGCTCAACTTTAGTACTGCTTTTCACCCACAAACGGATGGTCAGACCGAGCGAACTAATCAAGTTGTTGAAGATATGCTGAGAGCATGCATTATTGACTTTGGAGGAAGCTGGCATGACCACTTACCTTTAGTGGAATTTGCATATAATAATAGCTACCAAGCTAGTATCCAAATGGCACCTTTCGAAGCCTTATACGGAAGGAGTTGCCGATCTCCCATATGTTGGAACGAAGTTGGAGAGAAACAACTATTAGGTCCAGACATGGTAAGGGATACAACTGAGAAGATACAGGTAATCAGAGAAAGATTACAAGTTGCTCAGACAAGGCAAAAGGCTTATGCTGATACCAGGAGAAGAGATCTTGAATTCCAGGTTGGAGATCATGTATTTCTTAAAATATCCCCTGGACGTGGCATACGAAGATTTGGTGTTAAGGGCAAGCTTACGCCAAGATTCATCGGACCATTTGAGGTACTCGAAAGAGTTGGCGAGGTTGCTTATCGCATCGCATTGCCTCCTCAGTTGTCCGAGGTACACAATGTATTTCACATATCTATGTTGAAGAAGTATGTGCACGATCCGTCACATATTATTGAGCATGGAGATCTGGTGATCCAGAAAGATCTCACATATGAACAGAAGTCTATGAAGATCTTGGATCGAGAAATACGAGCTCTAAGGAATAAGGTCATTCCCATGCTCAAGGTGCAATGGAATAAGAATCCCGAACGCGAAGCGACATGGGAGACCGAAGAATCTATGAAGAAACGATTTCCCGAGTTATTCTAAGAGGTATATGTTCTACGCTCTCCACATGTATAATTATATATATATTGAATTTGGGGACCAAATTCTTTTTAAGTGGGGGAGGGTGTAGCAACCCTAATAAATGAATAATTGAAATAAATTAAAACATATATATTACAGAAGTAATATATAAAAGGAAGAGGGTTAATTGGACGAAATAAAACAAATTAAAAATAACGCCTCTTCTTAAGGCGTTAATTTATAAATAAACGCCTCTATCAAAGGCGTGAATAAAGAAAGGACGCCCACACCTACGGTCGTCAGTTCTCACGCGACCAAATGGGTAAGTAAAAGAAACGCCCCTATCTTGGGCGTGTTTTAAAACACGAAACGCCCTTTTTCAAGGCGCTTTTTAAGAAACGCCCTAAAGTAAGGCGTCAATTAAAGAATACACGCCCTGACCAAAGGCGTTAATTCAGTTCGTGACTCGTTCGAACCCAGAGCTTATCCAGGGAAAGATTAACCTAATGTAGTAAGTGTCTATTAGAGTAAGGACTCTATTAGGGATATGTTACCCTCAATCAAACACTACTTTTAATAGGACTTCCAAAATCCCTATAAATAACCTACTGCTCGAACCCTACAACGCTATTTGGCGTTCGGAGTGTGCAAGGTACGTGAGAGAGGAATAGTTCCTCTAATTCTCTACGTCTGTTGCATGAAGAACTAACTGTTCTTCATCTTCTTCTTCTGTTATAGGTTAAGAAGGCGGCGTACGTGAAGAACAAAGGTATTGTTCTTTTTCCTTTCTCCTTTCGGTCAGAAAGTATGAAGAAATACTAATGTTTCTTCTTTTCTTATAGGAAAACTGCAGTTCTTCTCCTTGATACCACTGTTCGTAAGTTGCGGTTGAAGTTTCCGATCCTTCAAACCCTTCGTCAAGTTCAATCATATTAAGGTAGGTTTTCTCAAGTTATTGTAGCCCAAATGAAATTAATGCAAGATATATATATAAAAGCATGTCATGCATACGGTTATTATAGTTTCCATGCGTTTTCTGCAATATTTTGAAAGAGACGCCCCTGTCAAGGGCGCTAATTCACATGAAACGACTCTTCCCAGGTCGTTAATTTCATGTTTAACGCCCCGTACTCAGGCGTTAATTTCTTTAAAACCGTTAATCACCCATCTTAAGAATTGATTATCTATGAAATCATGATTATAAAATAATGCATGATCCTCTGTCTTCAACCTGCTAACTTTACTGTCATGATATTACATTCGTTCCTCTGTTATCCTGAAATTGTTACTGTCCTGAAAGTTTCTGAAGGAGCTTGAATTAACGACTTGGACAAAGTCGTTTTCCACATATTAACGCCCCCTCATAGGGCGTGAATCTAAAAGGTAACGCCCCTTCCTAGGGCGTGTATCGGTTAAAATCCTGAAATTTATATATTCTGAAAAATAGAATTAAATAGTAACGCCCCTGCCGAGGGCGCGTTTTTGATAATTCCTGAAAATTAATTGTATTCTGTCAAATATGTAAACAATAAGACGCCTTCTGGTGTAGTCGTCAGATCTTGAAGAAACGACCCTGACCAAGGCGTGTTTTAGACAATTCATGAAATTATTGATATTCTGTCAAATATATATATAAGGAGACGCCTGCTACTGTAGTCGTCAACTCTTGAAGAGACGCCCCTTCCCAAGGCGCGTTTAGATAAATTATTGAATTATTAAAATTCTGCAAAACGGACCATATGTAAACGCCCTTCTGTTAGGCGTTAATTACTTGAGAAACGACTTGACCTAAGTCGTTATTTTACTATAAACTGATTTTCATCTGATTTTCTAACCGATGGTTTTATATATTATAATATATATATATATCGGCACTATTCTCCACTCCGTGAGTATAGTCCCATGTTTTCATGTTGATTTACCGATCACACTCAACTCTCATTGACATACAAGCTCTCCATTGGACATTCCGTTCCTTTGGACTAGCGAGTTAGTCATAGAGACCTCCGTAAGACTCCTCGTAGCCTTGGATTCCCTCAAGGCCGACTGAGCTGGTTGTACCCTAAAAACCCATTACACGATCCTTGCCATGTCAATCTAAAGAAACATGGTATACCGGCCCTTATGATTATACAAAGAGTATATCATAAGAAATTCTTAATGGGATGATGATATCATGCCATATCATGTCGTTCTTGTAAACCCCAATTCTGTGATAAGAATGAGGGTATCTTACCTTTGATATACTGTTCATGTGGACCTCAATTCTATATAAAGAATGTCCATATTGATTGTCATGGTACCTAAGTTAAGGGAACCATATTCTACCTAGTTTTATCGAACTCGTGATTATACCGTTATTATCGCCATTCTATGTCCTTTGTCATATTTTGGACTCTATTCTATCAAAGTTATCATACGTATCTACAAGCTTGATTATTGAAATTCTATATTGGCTATATAAATAAGAGTGGATGTCAAAACACATGATAAATGCCTGCGCATATAGGGCCCGATCTGGTCCTGGGAGGAGCACCCGAAAGTACTTGTGCCCATGGGAGTTAAAATGATAAGGTATCTGGCATTATACCGAGTACTTGACTTGCTTGATTGGACATTCCACACACATCTTGTACTTGAATCGTACTTGACTTTACATGAAATGCGTGGCCCGAAAAAGGGTAATTTACTTGCTTGATACATGATAGCCAAAGTTCTTGACATGACTTGTTAAACGTACTTGCTTGAATACCTTGAATACACTTGTCATCTTGTTGGAAGTTCATGATTAAGTTCATCTTATTTCTTTGATATTACATTCTCTCTATCTTGTCGTTTTATGCGAGCATGCATAGCTTTATTGCATTCATGAAAGATGTAATTACTTAAACCCCTTGCTAGTACTTGAGATATAATTTCCTACTGAGCGTTCGCTCATTCCGTTTGTCCCTTTTTACTTTTCAGGTAAGTCCGACGACGATGGAAGTCAATCGGATGGGAATGATCAAGAGTGAAAGTGATAGAGATTCTCCAAGTGTCATCTAGTCTTTTCTATAGTTTCTTGAGTCAACTATGTATTCTTTTCCTTTTTTAAACAGAGTATTGGATTTGTAATAGTCTATCCATTATGAAATAAAGGATTGGGTTATCTTGCTATTTTGCGCATCTCTGTCTTTGTGTCGAATACACGACCACTCTGATTGACATGATTGATATAGACACGTCGCGCATCTCCGGGTATCTTCCGCGCTCGGGGAGTGACAATGTCTCACACTATAAATCAATCTTCTATCTCTAGATTAATGATGTTTCATCATGTGAGTGAGTACAGTTCAATGGCTGTCAGATAACATGTTCCACCTTAATTCTGCCTACACTCTGTCTGCACAGTCTTCACACCAGTGCGTCAACTCAGCGTGCTGATGCGTCGACCCTTCAGTCATTGCATGTCTCTGTTCTCACACCAGTGCATTAACTCAGTGTGCTGATGCGTAGACTCTTCTGTTCAAGTTCTTCATTTGATTAAGTCTATACATCATCAGTTGAACGTAAAAGTAATACGTTGCAGCGTCAACTCATTGGGCTGCAGCGTCAACTCAGCATGTTTGCACTTCGCCTTGAGACTTTCAAGTCTATACACCCTACACTCTTTGCAAGTCTGTACAGCCTACTGTCTCATGCAGCGTCTAATGTTAAAGTCTCCACATCGCATTGCATCGTCTCTATCAGTGTCTCACTGGTCTAGTCTGCATAGACTTCAGCGTCTCATGAAAGTCTATACAACGCATCAGTTTTTTAGAAGTCTGTACACTGGCCTTTGCATTAAGCCTCAAAGTCTGTATAGTCGTGTATAGTGGTTTTCAAGTCTATACATCCTTCAGCTGGATCTGTTCAAGTCTGTACATCGCCCAACTGATTTGGCAAGTCTATACAACGTGAAGTCTTCACCTCATCTTGGTTCAAGTCTATACAGTCTGAAGTCTACATTGCTTTACATCCACAGAGTCTGCACAGCCTATCTGACTTCATGGGTAGCATGCCTTTAGTGCGTTGACGCACTTGGCGGACTGCGTAGACGCAATGGTGCGTCTTTCGCTTCCTTCTTGTTCACTGCGTCGACGCTGACACTGGATGCGTTGACGCATTGGTCAGCTTGCCTAGGGAGTAAGCTCTTTTCTTGAGGAGCTGAGGCGACGCTGCACGCTGGAAGCGTTGACGCCTTGGCTGTTGACCAAGGATCTTTTGATCAGCATCAAAGTCTGACAATTGTCCATTTTTTACAAGTCTACACATTTGTCTCCTCTAGAGGTCTATTCATTGGCTAAAGGTCTTCAAGTCCATACAGAGTCATCTGATGCATGCTGTCTGAAGTCTGTACAGCATGCCTTGTTGTTTACAGCTTTCAAAGACACATTGCACTGCATCAACGCAGTACATAGGCACGTAGTGTAGCGTCAACGCATTGCATTGTGCATACCCTGGTAAAGTCTATACATGCGTTTATTCATTAAGTCTATACATCCTCTCACGATGTACACACTTACTCTGTTGATGTTTCTGAAGTATATACATCCTTGTTAATGGTCTGAACTAACTAAGTCTATACATTCCATCTGTCTGTCTGCAGGCGATTCAGGCTGATGATTGGGCACGTGAATCGAGGTTGGCACCTGACACGTGATCCAAGACAACAGGCGCATGACACGTGGATGGCAACCCTGTCAGGATGCTGCCATGTGGTCGAAATTCAAAATGATCTGGCCAAAAGTGCATGGGCGGGAACCTGGCAGCCACACGCCCTTATCTGCTATAAATATAGAGCTTCATCCTTCAGTAGAAGTTTGATCGTGAAAAGAAAAGCAGAAGCCATTGGTGAGAGTCTGCACGATCCAGAAAAGAAAAAGAGCAGAGAGTTCCATATCTGAGAGAAGTTTGTTCGAGAGAGAGAGAGTGTGTGTGGATTGATGAATTGCTTCATTTGAAGCTACAGTTGTATTGAGTTTCAGAACCGATTTCCTCTTCATTATTTTTGTTTCTACTTTGCTTTCGTTTATTTTCGTTCTTCCATTCTGATTTGAATTGGTTACCCTCCGGTGTGTGGAGGAAGGGAGTACTACTCCAATTTCCCTCTGAATTGCAGAGGAAGAGAGATCGGTGATCTCTGGTGTTGTTAGTGACAGGTTGTCATTAACAGTTTCCCTCCGTGTGTGGAGGAAGGGAGAGGATTCTCCGTTGTGTTCTAACTAGGAGCTAGAACAGGTTTCAAGTTCTGTGGGTAGCAGAGCTTGGTCGAGGGATTTGTTTCCCTTGGGTGTTCAAGCTGTGTGGCAGCATCTTGTACGCAGACTGAGTCTGCTGTGATCTAGCCTTGTCTAGTGGAATCCTCACTCTAGTTGGAGTGAGGGGTGGATGTAGATTGCGGATTGCAATCGAACCACCTAAAAATCGAGTGCCTCCTCTGTGGTTTGCTATTGATTTCTGTGCTCTTCATCTGCTTGTCCCTTTGCCTTCAAGTGATCAGTTCTTCACTCTCATCTATATTTCTCTGTGTACGGGTTAAGGAGGTGCGTTAGCAGTAGAATCTATTTTCTGCCTGAGTTTCTGCAAATTGGGAGTGATCTATTCATCCCCCCCTTCTATATCACTCTTGCTGCGCTAACAATTGGTATCAGAGTAGGTTTACGCCATGTGGACGAACGGTCAAGGAAATGCTGGTGGTCCGAGAACCTTCATTGCCGAAGGTCAATCCATTAGTCGTCCTCCTTATTTCGATGGTAGTAACTATCTGTTTTGGAAGAACAGGATGGAAGTGTTCATCAGAGCTCAGAGTCATAAACTGTGGAGAGTAATCACGGTGGGGCCATATGAGCTGCCACCAAACGAGGATGCTTGGACAGATGACCATGTCAAGCTCTCTTCACTCAACTGGATGGCACTGAACATAATCCAGTGTGCTGTTCATCTAGAGGAATATGCTCGTATATCTGCATACAGAACTGCCAAGCGAATGTGGGATGAGCTGCAATTGATCTATGAAGGTACAGCTCAAGTGAAAGCCTCGAAGGTAAATCTCTACACTTCTAAGTATGAAATGTTTAAGATGAATGCAGATGAGAATATAACTGAGATGTATGCCAGGCTGTCTTTAATCACAAATACTCTTAAAGGGCTAGGGAAGGATGTTGCTGAGACAGATATAGTCAGGAAAATCCTTAGATCTTTATCCCCGGCATGGCACATTAAGGCCATTGTGATTGAGGAATCAAAAGATCTGACTGTCTTGACTGTGAATGAACTCATAGGATCCCTTATGACCTATGAGATGAATTTCCAAGGAGGTGGAGAAGGAAGTGAGAGGAAGGGTAAAAATGTAGCTCTAAGAGCTTCCCGCAACAAGGGTAGTAACAGTGGGAGCAGCAGCAGTAGCCCCGAGTCTGAGTCCGAGCTTGAAGGTTTATCAAATCTCGACCAGGAGGAGCAGGCAATGCTTACTAGACAGTTCAGAAAATTTTTGAAGAAAAAGAGAAAGACCTTTAGGAAGAAGAAGCCACAACCCTTTAACAAGAATGCTGAATTTACCAGTTATAGGGATAGAAATCTTTAAGAAACTGACTTGTTTTAATTGTAACAAACAGGGACACATGAGAGGCGAATGCCCAGACCTCCAGAAGAAGGGTCCCTATCTTCAGAAGAAAAACATAAAGGTGCAGAAGAAGAAGAAGCCACAGGCGATGGTCTGCACATGGAGCGAGGAAGAAGAAGACCCCGAAGATGCTTCCTCAGAAGAATATGACGATGGAATTTGCCTTATGGCAAACAGTGAAGAGGAGGTAATAAACGTTTTTGAAAATTTCTCAATTGATGACTGGGAGGATGCTTATGGTGACTTGCTAGATAAATTTAATTCTCTTAGCAAAGAGCATAGAGTTCTGAAAAGAAAATTTAACACAAATATTGAAGAACAAACTCTGGTCTGTGAGGAAAATGAAAAGCTAAAAGAACAACTAGAAGAAATGACCTCACTAAGGAAAGAGAATGATAAGCTTAAGGGAGAAATTCAAGAAAGTCAAAACCAGCTCAATGAATTCAAAACTAAAATTGAAGAAAGCATGAATGAAATTAGAGTGAATTCAGAGAAATATGAAGTTGTGAAGAAAGTAAATGTTGAACTCCTAAAGAATTCTGAGTCTCTTCAAAAGGAGCTGGAAGACAAACAGAAAATCATAGAAAAGTTTGTCCAAGGAAAGACTAGCCTAGATGCTATACTACGGACTAGGGTCAATTTCAATAAGGAAGGTCTAGGCTATGACCCAACCAACAAGAGACCCTTGCAATTCAAGACCATCACCTTCTGTCCAGAGAAGGGAAATGAAAAGCTGGACACACCATCCAGCTCAAACAGCTCTAAGGGAACTCAAAGTACCAAAGAAAACACAAAAATCAGTACTGGACAACCATCTAAGATGGGAATGAATTTTATGAAGAATAACACTAAGCCCACTTACCAGAACACAAATGGTAGATGGACCAAGAAAATAAATCAGAATAAGAGCTGGAATTACAACAATCAGATGGGTCCAAACAGGACCCACTGGAGAAATAACTTTCATGGTCAAAGATATGCTAATCAACAAGCCTACAGGAAATTTCCTAGGAATAGGAAGACTAATGAATGTAATAGAACTCACTTCTCCAGTTCTGCTAGATTCAATTTTAAAAAACCAGAAAGGAAGGTGCCAGAGAAAACCATGCTGAAACAAATTTGGATACCTAAACACTTGATCGGAGATTTGAACATTGTCCTTGGACCCAACTCATCTTGGGTTCCAAATCACTCTGCTTGATATATTTGTGTAGGTCGGCCTGGCAGCTGAAGACAACAAGTGGTACCTCGATAGTGGCTGCTCCAGGCATATGACAGGAGACCGATCCAAGTTGAGCAAGATAGAGATGAAGCCAGGGGGTCTGGTCAAGTTTGGAGGAAAGAACAAAGGTAAAATAATTGGAGTTGGCACAGTAGGTAAGTCTTCCACAAATTCCATTGAAAAAGTATTACTTGTGGAAGGGCTTCAACACAACCTGATTAGCATAAGTCAGTTATGTGACAGGGGTCACAAGGTTGTATTTGATGATAGTTCATGTAAAATCCTTGAAACAAATTCTGACATGGTTAAATTTGTAGCTAACAGGATTAATAATGTCTACATTGTAGACTTAGATGAGAATTCTGAGTCTACTATTTGCTTATCTACCAATTCTGAAAATGATGCTTTTGAGTGGCATAGACGTCTAGGTCATGCTAGCTTTTCAACTTTAAATAAATTGGTCAAGCATGATTTAGTTAGAGGCATGCCTAGAATTAAATTCAACACAATATCAAAAGCATGTGATGCATGTGCTCTAGGCAAACAGACTAGAAATTCTTTTAAATTAAGATCTGAGCCATTGTCTTCTAGACCAATGGAACTTCTTCATATGGACCTTTTCGATCCAACTAGAACTCAGAGACTTAATGGAAACAGGTTTGGCTATGTCATCATAGATGACTTCTCTAGATACTCATGGATATTTTTCTTAGCAAATAAGAGTGATGCATTTCAAAAGTTTAATCTGTTCTTCAATAAGGTCAAACAAGAAGGAAAGTACAAGGTTAGTTCTATTCAATCTGACCATGGAGGTGAGTTTGAAAATTTCATATTTACTGATCTTTGTGACAAAGAAGGACTAACTCACAAGTTTTCTTCTCCCAGGACACCTGAACAAAATGGGATTGTGGAGAGAAGAAATAGAACAGTGGTGGAAATGGCCCGAACCATGTTGATTGAAAGTAAATTACCTAGAAGGTTTTGGGTAGAAGCGGCAAATACAGTAACCTACATAATCAACAGGGCCATGGTAAGACCCATACATAAGAAAACACCCTATGAGCTTCTAAAAGGTAAGAAACCAAACTTGTTTCATTTCAGAACTTTTGGAGCAAAATGTTTTATTCATAACAATGATAAGAAAGATTTAGACAAGTTTGAAGCCAAGAGTTCACCTGGAATATTCTTGGGTTACTCTGAAGTGTCAAGGGCATATAGGGTATTTAACATATCAGATCAGAAAGTGGAAGAATCTCCACACATCCTTTTTAGTGAAAAGAAAGATGTCTCTAATGTTAAAAATCTTGACAGGGATTCCAATCATGGTGGAGACTTTCTAGAAGACCAACAGGAAGAAGAGAAGACTCAGCCAAATGGAGAAACAAATTCCCCCAATCAAGAAGGGCCAAGAGAAACAGGTGAGTCTTCAACAAATATCAGATTTCTTAAAGACCATCCTTTAGATAAAGTCATAGGCAATCCTGAAGATCCTCTTTGGACTAGGTCTCATTTTAGAAATGTGAATAATGATGACTTAATTGCATTAGTCTCACAAATTGAACCCAAAATAGTAGAAGAGGCCTTAGCTGATCAAGCTTGGGTCAATGTTATGAGTGAGGAATTAGGTCAGTTTGAAAGGAATAATGTCTGGGAGCTTGTCCCAAGACCAGATGGTATTAATGTCATAGGAACCAAGTGGGTGTTCAAAAATAAGATGAATGAAGATGGAATTATCTCGAGGAATAAAGCCAGACTAGTAGCCAAAGGCTACTGTCAGGAATTCGGTGTAGACTTTGATGAATCCTATGCACCTGTTGCTAGGATGGAAGCTATAAGACTTTTGCTTGCCTTTGCATGCTCAAAGAACATAAAACTCCAACAAATGGATGTTAAAAGTGCCTTTTTAAATGGAGTTATTAAAGAAGAAGTTTTTGTTGAACAACCTCCTGGATTTCAATATTCTCCTCAACCTAACCAAGTTTTCAGGTTAAACACAGCCTTGTATGGTCTAAAGCAGGCTCCAAGAGCTTGGTATGAAAGATTATCTGAATTTCTGATCAGCAAGGGCTACAAAAGAGGTAAAGTTGATCAGACTTTATTTACCAAGAGCATGAATAAAGATCTCATCATAGTTCAGGTATATGTAGATGACATTGTATTTGGATCAACTAAGCATGAACTATGTGATGAATTTTCTACCATGATGTCTGCTGAATTTGAAATGAGCTTGGTTGGTGAACTAAAATATTTTCTTGGATTACAGGTACAGCAGCTAGAAGATGGGTGCTTCATCAACCAAACCAAATACACAATGGAACTGTTCAAAAGGTTTGGCATGGAAAACTTAAAGCACATTACTACACCCATGGGCACCAATACTTCATTGGATGCAGATGAGACAGGTAAAGAAGTAAATGCCAAACTTTATAGAGGTATGATTGGATCACTACTTTACTTGACAGCATCTAGACCTGATATACAATTCAGTGTAGGAATGTGTGCAAGGTATCAGTCTAGACCTACTGAACTACACTTAGCTGCAGTTAAAAGAATCTTCAGATATTTGTCAACTAGTCACTCTCTTGGTTTATGGTTTCCTGCATCTCACACACTTAACCTAGTAGCATACACAGATGCTGACTATGCAGGCTGTAAACTAGACAGGAAAAGCACAAGTGGCCATTGTGAATTCTTGGGTGGGTGTTTAGTGTCTTGGGGCTCCAAGAAACAACATTCTGTGGCCCTCTCCACTGCAGAAGCTGAATATGTGGCTGCAGGGAGTTGTGGAACACAAGTCATATGGATTAAACATCAGCTTCAGGACTACCAAGTAGACCTGGGGTGCACACCTATTTACTGTGATAATACTAGTGCCATCAATCTTGCTAAAAATCCTATTTTGCATTCACGAACCAAACACATAGAGATAAGACATCATTTTATAAGAGATGAGGTGTCTAAGAATAATTTTGAACTGATTCATGTAGGCACAGATAATCAGATTGCATACATATTCACAAAACCTCTGGATAATGAAAAATTTTCCACATTGAGAAGAGAATTAGGCTTATACAAATTGTCTTAATTATGAAGCATGTTCTTGTTGTGAGGGGGAGTTGTGCTTGTCTGATGTTTAGCCTTCTTGCATGCTGGTTTAAGGGGGAGTTCAGAATGCTTACTGGTTAGTTCTCAGGAATGCTCTAAATAAGGGGAAGCCTTGAGATTTGTTGGAATATTTCATTGAGGAATGCTATGTCTTAGGGGGAGCTGAGTTGTGATGTGAGAAGAGAAGTTCTTTGACAGATTCAAAAGGGCTGTCCAGATGTGTACCTTTGCTGGTCTTGCATGACTGATTTAGTGTGGTTCTCTCAGAAAGTAGAGTGTCACTTATCTCTTAAGTCTATAAGTCAGTGACTCTAATCTCCAAGTTAGAATCTTTCCTTTGGTACTCCTTCAGAGATCTGGACTAATTGCATAAAGAATATCTTCCTACATTGTCATTGATTATGGTTCAGGGCAAAAACTTGTATGTCTTGATATCTGACCCAATCAACTTGAAATCTAGACTTCAAGACTCAATTCAAGAAAAGTCCTTTTTGGTATTGTCTTCAATCATTCTATCTCTTTAACTCAAGGGCTTAACTGAACAAACATGTTCTGTTTTGATCACTGAGAAACTGGGAGCTTCATCAATGAAATGAATATTTCTCCCAAGTCATGAGGTGTCAAATGCTTAAAATGAATGAAAAGTCATGACAGAGCAATGGTGGCTTGCTGGTGAGTAGCTGGGGACTCTGGCCTCTAATCAAGGTGTTTCCTCATGTCAAAAGCCATAGTTACTAACTCTGTTCCTTAATAAAAAAAAAAGGGAAGGAAGTAATGAGGTACTCACTCTGAGTAACTGGGGATTCAGGCCTCTAATCAAGGTGTCTCCCTAATGTCAAAGGAAGTGAACTACCAACTTACTCATTGATCTTCTTGAAAATCATCTCCAACAAAAATTCCTTATTGTTATGTAACTAATGGATTGCTTGTCTTCAATACCTTGAGAATACCTCTCTGATTTAGTCACTTGCTATCTTGTGGAATAGTTGAATGATCAGCTATATTTGGCCATACTTGTCAACTCCTGCTCTAAATCATCCACTATGTATGCTGATAAACTTGTCTATCATTCTACTTCTCTATTGTGTACTGAAATCTAAAGAATCTTGTCTTGAGATTAGAAACTCACTTATTCTCTTAAGACCTACTCGTGACTTTCTGCACTAAGAAGTTACTGCCCTTAGTCCTCATGTTTCCAGCACTATCACACATTCTGTAGTTCTTTTTGCTGATGTCAAAGGGGGAGAGAAGTTTGCATGTCTGCAATTTCAGTTTATGAGTTGTGGGGGAGATGAGAGTGTGTTGTAGGGAATATTTAATTCATTTACATGAGCATGCCTTGAATTTAATCTGTTTGTTGCAGCTGATATAAATTTCTTGTTGAATCTTGATATTGCTTGATTCATAGTGTTGTCTTCATCAAAAAGGGGGAGATTGTTGCATCCCTATGGTTTTGATGATGTCTCACACTATAAATCAATCTTCTATCTCTAGATTAATGTTGTTTCATCATGTGAGTGAGTACAGTTCAATGGCTGTCAGATAACATGTTCTACCTTAATTCTGCCTACACTCTGTCTGCACAGTCTTCACACCAGTGCGTCAACTCAGCGTGCTGATGCGTCGACCCTTCAGTCATTGCATGTCTCTGTTCTCACACCAGTGCGTCAACTCAGTGTGCTGATGCGTAGACTCTTCTGTTCAGGTTCTTCATTTGATTAAGTCTATACATCATCAGTTGAACGTAAAAGTAATACGTTGCAGCGTCAACTCATTGGGCTGCAGCGTCAACTCAGCATGTTTGCACTTCACCTTGAGACTTTCAAGTCTATACACCCTACACTCTTTGCAAGTCTATACAGCCTACCGTCTCATGCAGCGTCTAATGTTAAAGTCTCCACATCGCATTGCATCGTCTCTATCAGTGTCTCACTGGTCTAGTCTGCATAGCCTTTAGCGTCTCATGAAAGTCTATACAACGCATCAATTTTTTAGAAGTCTGTACACTGGCCTTTGATTAAGCCTCAAAGTCTGTATAGTCGTGTACAGTGGTTTCCAAGTCTATACATCCTTCAGCTGGATCTGTTCAAGTCTATACATCGCCCAATTGATTTGGCAAGTCTATACAACGTGAAGTCTTCACCTCGTCTTGGTTCAAGTCTATACAGTCTGAAGTCTACATTGCTTTACATCCACAGAGTCTGTACAGCCTATCTGACTTCATGGGTAGCATGCCTTTAGTGCGTTGACACACTTGGTGGACTACGTAGACGCAATGGTGCGTCTTTCGCTTCCTTCTTGTTCACTGCGTCGACGCTGACACTGGATGCGTTGACGCATTGGTCAGCTTGCCTAGGGAGTAAGCTCTTTTCTTGAGGAGCTGAGGCGACGCTGCACGCTGGAAGCGTTGACGCCTTGGCTGTTGACCAAGGATCTTTTGATCAGCATCAAAGTCTGACAATTGTCCATTTTTTACAAGTCTACACATTTGTCTCCACTAGAGGTCTATTCATTGGCTAAAGGTCTTCAAGTCCATACAGAGTCATCTGATGCATGCTGTCTGAAGTCTGTACAGCATGCCTTACTGTTTACAGCTTTCAAAGACACATTGCACTGCGTCAACGCAGTACATAGGCACGTAGTGTAGCGTCAACGCATTGCATTGTGCATACCCTGGTAAAGTCTATACATGCGTTTATTCATTAAGTCTATACATCCTCTCACGATGTACACACTTACTCTGTTGATGTTTCTGAAGTATATACATCCTTGTTAATGGTCTGAACTAACTAAGTCTATACATTCCATCTGTCTTTCTGCAGGCGATTCAGGCTGATGATTGGGCACGTGAATCGAGGTTGGCACCTGGCACGTGATCCAAGACAACAGGCGCATGACACGTGGATGGCAACCCTGTCAGGATGCTGCCATGTGGTCGAAATTCAAAATGATCTAGCCAAAAGTGCATGGGCGGGAACCTGGCAGCCACACGCCCTTATCTGCTATAAATATAGAGCTTCATCCTTCAGTAGAAGTTCGACCGTGAGAAGAAAAAGCAGAAGCCAGTGGTGAGAGTCTGCACGATCCAGAAAAGAAAAAGAGCAGAGAGTTCCATATCTGAGAGAAGTTTGTTCGAGAGAGAAAGAGAGTGTGTGGATTGATGAATTGCTTCATTTGAAGCTACAGTTGTATTGAGTTTCAGAACCGATTTCCTCTTCGTTGTTTTTGTTTCTACTTTACTTTCGTTTATTTTCGTTCTTCCATTCTGATTTGAATTGGTTACCCTCCGGTGTGTGGAGGAAGGGAGTACTACTCCAGTTTCCCTCTGAGTTACAGAGGAAGAGAGATCGGTGATCTCTGGTGTTGTTAGTGACAGGTTGTCATTAACAGTTTCCCTCCGTGTGTGGAGGAAGGGAGAGGATTCTCCGGTTGTGTTCTAGCTGGGAGCTAGAACAGGTTTCAAGTTCTGTGGGTAGCAGAGCTTGGTCGAGGGATTTGTTTCCCTTGGGTGTTCAAGCTGTGTGGCAGCGTCTTGTACGCAGACTGAGTCTGTTGTGATCTAGCCTTGTCTAGTGGAATCCTTACTCTAGTTGGAGTGAGGGGTGGATGTAGATTGCGGATTGCAATCGAACCACCTAAAAACTGAGTGCCTCCTCTGTGGTTTGCTATTGATTTCTGTGCTCTTCATCTGCTTGTCCCTTTGCCTTCAAGTGATCAGTTCTTCACTCTCATCTATATTTCTCTGTGTACGGGTTAAGGAGGTGCGTTAGCAGTAGAATCTATTTTCCGCCTGAGTTTCTGCAAATTGAGAGTGATCTATTCATCCCCCCCTTCTATATCACTCTTGCTGCGCTAACAGATAAGTCATGAAAATACGATGAAACACGTGAACAAATCAAA
Source organism: Amorphophallus konjac (assembly GCA_022559845.1). Lineage (NCBI taxonomy): Eukaryota > Viridiplantae > Streptophyta > Magnoliopsida > Alismatales > Araceae > Amorphophallus > Amorphophallus konjac. The sequence goes on along the minus strand of CM040123.1, from coordinate 232,060,108 downwards.
GTAACACAACTAACAAGATATGATCGTGGTGAGATATGAGAGTTTATGTAGACTAGAAATATGATTACGCAAGAATATAACAAGAATGTAATTTGGCCTTTCATGAACAAGAATGTACTTTTTCATAAGCATAAAGGCTATGCACTAGAAAGTCATGTAACGAGATGTATTAGTAAGCATGTAATTTCACAAGATTACCTCGTGGATCTTCACTCGTTTATAAAAAAAGTACTCCCATCGTAATGCGATGCCAGTATTCATCATACCCTATGGTTTATAGTATGTTTCCGACTATCTGTCGAGGGGACTAGAGTTGAGCCCTTGGACACTGTCCGTGCCCGCTCTTGCATCTTCAAGTTATAAATCAAGCTACTTCCACGAGAAATATAAATATGGCCAATAATGTAACAACTTCGAACTATAGTTCTATGATAACAAATATCAAGGTAAGAAAGCATCAATTAAGAATATGAGAGTTCAAAATTGATTTAGAACAAGGTTATTGTTATGCCAGGACTAGTGGCAATCAAGAGGGGAGGGGTGAATTGATTGCTCCAAAAAAAAAAACTTCAATAGATGAGATGCTTGTTAAAAATGTTTACTGTAGATTTGGATGAATTTTCAATAGACAAGCACTCACCCTTACGTGAACATGATCTCTCTCGTGAACACGAGTAGATGAATGCAGTGGAACTATGACGGAAGGAAAGTCCACTCGACTTAGCATAGGGCCCACTCGTAAAAGTATGCAATGAAGCAAACCACAAAGAAGCATAGGATTTTTAGGTGGTTCGGGTTCACAAACATGTCCCCTACATCCACCCCTCACCGAGTGAGGATTAAAGCTCCACTAAGATGTGAGCCACACACGCTGTATACAACAGCCAACACACAAACGGCAGTCGAGCTAGGCCACCTACACATACACACACGCTCGTGTCTCCGTCCACGAGTAAAACACACAAGAACCGAGTTCAAAGTGTCAACCTTTATAGCAGATTTTTAGGAAAGAACTAAGAGGAACTAGGGAAGTCAAAATGCAGCTAATTTTTCAGTGGAGAGAGCTCCCCCTTTCATTTCATCGGATGTGCTTGGGCTTTTCAGCAGGTTGATGGGCGTTCTTCAGAGTTTGAGGCTAATTCTTGGCTCAAATAAGTGTATCACTTGATCATCCACGCAGCAACCAGCAAAGCACTATTGGGAAGATGAAATCCAGCTCTCCTCCACTAGCTTTGGCGCACAAATCGACCCCTGGAGAGAGCCTCTTGTGGCAGCCACCGCCCTACTCAACAAAAAAAACAAAACCGTGTAAACCTTAAAACCTACCTTTAAATGGACGCCCTAGGAGCTTCTACTTATACCCAAAACATGTCTCCACACTTGTGGAAGTCTAGGCATTCACGGACCAATCATTTGAGAGCATTGGGATCAGAGTTGGTAGGGTTTCAAGCCTATTCGTAAAAGTCACGACCGGACCGCACCGGCGAGGTATCGACACTTGGTGTCGACACCAGCACCATCGCCTAAGCAGAAACGAGCCAGCCAGAACACCTGCGAATAGGTGTCGACACCTGGTGTCAACACTTGTTCGCCCAGTGTGAATAAAATGCCCAGCCAGAACAGGTCAAAGTGGGTGTCGACACATGGTGTCGACACCTACTTCCCAGGGCTCTTAAAAACCAGAACAAACGGGAATTTTCCCTGGGGCATTGAAAACAAAGGCTGGCAGAACATAGGGATTTTGGTGTCGACACCAGGTGTCGACACTTGGTCCCTTTGAAAGCAAAAAGGCCTAATCTACTAGAAATAAAAACCTACAACCTCACCAGGATTTTGGCATTATAAATGGGGTTTTAGGAGATCTTCCAACCTGCGAAAACACCATAAGAACATTAGGTTTGTATTGGCATTAATAGTATAAACTTATTCATGCATTCCACATTAGATCATGAACCTTTGAATGTTTAAGGAAGCTTACCCCTATGGCATTTTCCCTGCTCTAACCTGTGAGGTAGGAAAGCTCATTTATATATGATTTCCATTGGCCATCCAAGTAGAATTTACTGACGCATTTCATTAATCAAGCACAAATTAGCACATTAGATTTGTATGCACACCTTTATCTATCCGTTCCAACTTGTATTATGAAGCCGTGAAAAACTTACAAATGTGGCAATTTTTCTGCTCAACCCAAAAGGTTTCCAATGTCCATACAAAAGTGTTTCATGAGGCATCACACACAAAAACTCATTGAATCAGTCATCATGAAGATCTAGAGAGTAAAGCTGCAATCCACTTGATCACATTGCATTGGTCATCATCAGAACTCTCTAAGCCATACATCATAACATTGGGGGCAACAATCTCCCCCTTTTTTATGATGACAAAATGCTATGTGCTACGATTTTAAGAGAAGATATGAATCAATGTGCAAGGGTCACACAACCATGTACATTCCATGTAGCAATCCATCAAGCAACCATGACAATCTTTTCACAAGACAACCTTATCATTAAATTGAACATTCATGCAATGAACCACAAGCTTTCATATAAGTTGATCAGAATGGCATCAACAAAAAGAGTTCCCACGGCCATATTTTAAGTTTTCATGAGGAGACCTGTGAACCATAAAACTAATTGACCAACTTTCTATTCATGCCATGCTATGATTTAACTACTGGACTACATGACGCATAGACTCGACTAATGACTAAAGCCATGTAAACATGCAAGCATGCAACACCAAAGCATGCGACACACAAGTAACATAAGTAGCAACATAGAGATATATCTCCCCCTTTGGCAGCAAAAAAAAGAGGGGGAACTGGGCTACAAATAGCATTGCCAACATGAGATAGTAGAAATTAGTCAGAACCAGAGGAGGGCGGAGGAGGAGGACAGCGTATATAATAAGTTATGGCAGAGAACTGCTGGGTTTGAGCATCCAGGGTGATTTTAAGAGCATCAATGGAGGTGTTAATGGACTGAAAAGCCTGGAGATACGTGGTGTGATGAAGCTTCAATTCCGCCACATCGTGAGTGAGAACATCCACCATCTCCTTGAGGTGACCCATTCCACCACTCAATGTCTCTAACGTTGTGTGTATCCCATGTATGTCCGTGGAGGCTGCTTGGGTGTTGGAAGTGCCACCTTATTCTTGTTGAGCAACTGCCTCTTCTTCATCAGATGCATCATCAGGATCCTTTTCTGGCATAACTTTGAGTGTCCGAACCAAATGTCCTTGAGCATTCCTTGCATATCCCATGTTCTTGCAGATTGAGTGAACAATGTAAAGATCTCTTTCCCTTAGAGGTTGACAAGGTTCATCTTTCAATGAGATGTTGACCACATGAAAAATGATAGTTAAGGTAGCTGTATACGGAAGAGTTCTAGTTCGACTTTGGGTACACCTTGTTATATGATCAAGTAGAACAGCAGGAAAATTTATCGGCTCTTTGTGCAGTAGGCAATAGAGAAGAAACATTTGCTGGTCTGTGACTTTTTCTCTGCCCCCGGCCTTGGGAAGTAATATTGTAGTCAGCATATGATGGAGAATGCGCTGTAAAGGGGGGAAATGATTTGCATTTAAGCCACTAACGGACTTATCCTTCATTTCTTCCCCTGTCATTAGCTCATAAATCTCATGTTCGGCATGCATGGCATTCTCATAAGTGTCACCAGCATCAGGCAGATCAAACGCACTCGCTAAAAATCATCTTGTAAGAGTAATAACTTGGCCATTCACCACAGTCGTATACTGACTATTTTTAACAACCATGTTGCCATAAAATTGAAGCATAAGTGAATGGTAGATTTTTCGGTGATTGGACATAAATGAAACCAGATTTGGCTGGATCTCTATCAATGGAACCAGTTCGGGAAGAGCTTTGTGCAAATCTTGAAAATCAACCGCCCGAGGTCGGAGAACTGTCTGATCCATCATCTTGAACTGTTCGAGCGTGGGTTTCTGCTGGAGGGTGTGAAGTTCTTGAGTCTTAGCCCGGAGTTCCTTCTTTCTGTGGGAATCCTCACCCTTCTCTTTACCTGTCGCATGCCTCTTTGGAGCCATTTGGAAACCACTTCGAATGGAGATGGAAAGAGGAGGAAAGTGGGTCCATCGGTTCAACGATGGAGCCCTTACCTCGGATGGAAGGTTTCTCCTGTAACGCCCTAAGATCCGATCCTCAATTTATGGACATTTTTTTTTTATCGGACCCCGAAGCATTACTTCGTACGTATCGCGGAAGCACAATATATAAACATGCATACATTCACATGAAAGAGAGAGAGAGAAACCACAATTACACAAAATGTATATAACTTCTCAGCCATTCATAATTTCCAAGAAGAGTACATGTCCTTTGTTCCAAAATAACAAGAGTCCATATAGGCACCACCCCATAACCATACATATGAGAGAGACATTCATCCATAACATACTCAGACGAACTATGAACTAGCACTACTCCTCAGCTATAGCCTCCTCCTCAACCTCCTTCTCTATGTCTCCAGAAAACGTGTCACAAAGGGGTGAGTGTGACGCTCAGTAGGCAGCCTAAACAAACCAGGGTTAACTCGCATCTATATAACCATTTTATAAACATAATTTAGATGTTAATGATAGCATAATCCATTCATTATCATCTACTTAAAATAACTCATATGAAAAAAATACATATTCTTTAACTAACATATAAGGTACCCATGCATGCGTTAAAACCACGGTGAATAAGCAGTTTACATATTATCACCTTTTATCATTTTCACATTTTCACAATTCTGTTATTCTTGGAAACAAACAGCTACCACAACATAGGTGACCCTACACACACACAAACGAACGAACGAATGAAAGAGTACTGCATAGACCCGAGAGCGAACTCCCACCTAGACTCATGTGGCCCAACGCGAACTGTGGTGTTACGTATCGCCGTCCCATAGAACGAGCCGAGTCATCAGATTTCACCTAGATTCTTGCGGCCCACCGCGAACTGTGGCGTTACGTATCACCGTCCCACAGAACGGACCAGCCGAAACGATAGGTTTTGACCAGGGCGTTACGCACCACCATCCCCTAGGATCTTTTACTTCTGCGGCATTACATATCACCGTCCCGCAGAAAGGGCTGCCCCACAAAGGGACCGAAGTCCTATCTCACATAATGCTGTTGTTCCCACTCATAACATTCACATCGTATTCGCATTCATACTCATTTTACAAATACTAGTATGATACTTTATCATAACATGTATGCTTCCAATAGTTTAATTGGGCTAAACATATTTATATGCTGCCTGGTGCGGAACAGTGCATAATTAGGTTACTATATAAAAACAATAGGTTTATTCTTCTAGGCTACACATGCACAGAAAAATGATTTATATCTGAAAGTACAGAATTTTTGTGAGCATGAAATTTTTTCTATAGGTTACTAACTTAGCCTTCTGCCATTTTATAATTTTTCAGATTTTTTTGAATTAAAATGACCTCCCAAAACTCTCCTTTTCTAAGTTTATGAAAATTGGACAGACCCACAGGTGCACCGACCTTACCTAAGTCTGTGCAGCACGTGCACCGACCTTACCTATGGCTTGGGCAAAAACATGCACCGACCTTACTTTGACCTGGGCAAAACATGCACTGACCTTGCTTTGGCCTGGGCAAAACATGCACTGACCATACTGTGGCTTGGGAAAAAACATGCACTGACCTTATCATGCTTGGACAAAACATTTACTAACCTTACTATGCTTTGGACAAAACATGCACCGACCTTACCTATGCATGGGCCGAATGTGCACCGACCTTAGTTATGCTTGGACCAAACATGCACCGACTTACTATGCACGGACCTTAGTTATGCTAACACAGAACATGTACATACCTTAATATGCATAGACCTTACCATGGCTCCAACAAAACGTGCACAGACCTCATCGTGGCCAACACAAAACATTCACAGACCGACTATGCACAGACCTTACCATGGCCAACACAAACATGCACAGACCTTACCATGCACAGACCTTACTATGCACGGACCTTACCGTGGCTAAAACATGCATAGACCTTACTATGCACAGACCTCACCGTGGCTAACACAAAACGTGCACAGACGTACTATGCACATACCTCACCGTGACCAACACAAAACATGCACATACCTACTATGCACAGACCTTACCGTGGCCAACACAAACATGCACAGACCTTACCATGCACAGACCTTACTATGCACGGACCTTACCGTGGCTAAAACATGCACAGACCTTACTATGGCTAACACAAACATGCACAGACCTTACTTTGGCTAACACAGACATGCACAGACCTTACTATGGCTAACACAAACATGCACAGACCTTACTATAGCTAACACAAACATGCACAGACCTTACTGTGGACATCAAAAAATGATGATGAAGATCATACGGCACGTACGTCTCCGCATCCGAGAGCAAGTCAAAGATGAAAATGCCGAATAAACCCCACACCTCGCCCGATCAGGACGAGAACGTGCTTGGTGGTCCGCTACCCGATAAGGAAGCCCCTCAAGCAGAAGATATGGCCACGACTCTCCAACCGGCCATACCGATGCCCAAATTGAGAGAAAACCCAGGGATTCGGACACGAGTTCGTCATGTCCTGAAAATCACTCCGAGTCCTAAATTGGGGCTCAAAGGCTTCAAACCAAACATCGCGGAGGCAATGCATTGTAACCGGAGCATTCTAGGAATACAAGCGGTCGTTTGAATGGCCGAGACCTCGAGGTGAATCCAAAACGGGCGCGGCCATCACCTAAACCGGTGCGCCCCTTAAACCGGCGCGCTCCTTCCTCTTTGGATGTTAATACAGCGTGCTCCCTTGCATAGCCCCTTAAACCGGCACGCATCACTATTCACGTGTCACCATTCATGCCATACTATTCACGCCCCTTTGCTATTCCGGCGCGCCCTTCCTTCTTGGCATTTAACCGGCGCCCCCCTGCTTCTTGGCATTTAACTGGCGCCCCCCTGCTTCTTGGCATTTAACAGGCGCGCCCCCATAGCTTGCTTAATCGGCGCGCCCCTCCTTATATTGCTAATCCGGCGTGCACAATGTCTCACCATTTTAGCCCGAAGTCGTCCCATCCTGCTTTCGGCCCCCTGTTTCCCGCGGACAGATGGACCGAGAGTTGCGTGAAGCAGAGAAGTTTCTCGACAGCATCCCAATAATCCGTCGACTGAGCCCTGGAAGTCAGAAGAGCCTGCTACCAACTCCTCTATTGACAGGCCGCAGTCTTTGGTCGGGGAGAAAGAAAAGAAGAAGCTTCGGGGAGGTTTCTTGTAACACCAGGGAATTTTAACATAGAAATGTACGAATATATATATATATATATATATATATATATATATATATAACTATTGAACTCATATTCTAATTCTATTTGATTAACCATTTAAACGATTTAATTAATAATTCAAAAACCAATAGATACTTTAGAAGATGCCAAATTATATTTTAGGAAATGCTAATTTATATTTTCAATCACTTAGGAAACTAATAATACATCTTATTACACTATTCTATAGGAATAGGAAATAGGTTATATAGATAGAGTTTTAAAGGATAAACATAAATTTTACAAGATGCCAAATCATATTTTCATAATTTAGTACATTTCATATTCCAACTTTTACATTATATCATTGTTTAGAAGAAATAAGGGTATATAGATGAAGTGTTAAAGGATAAACATAATTTAGGAAGTAAGAAAGGGTATATAGATAATTTTGGTTAGTGTAGAGTGAATAGAAAAGTCTCAGTTCAAAATCACGACCGTTATTAAGCCGTTACTCACGAAATAACAACATGTAAGGTGTCGTTATTCAACTAAAGTAGATACATAAAAATAGAAAGGATATATATCCAATGTCGGTCCTTAGAGGGTTATAGGAAAATGCTCCAAAAGAAGTAACGACCAATGCATGGTCGTTATTCACTAAACAACGACATATGCTAGGTCCTTATTACTTAAATGTGAATAGTGACATGAATAGTGTCACTTTTTATTTAAAAAGAATTTTTTAAAAAAAGTTATATGTAAACATATATAAAAATGTAAGGATCTCACCTATGAAATTTCACGAATTAACTCCATCAAATTTTAAAGATAAAAATCATTGAAGATAAGTGGGAAGTTTAATATAAAGAACTCAGAAAAAGTCACGACTGGGTCATGGGCGTTATTTCTTAAAAGATGGCAGCCTCATAGGTGCCATTTCCCATCTGACAACTCTTACGAACATTTTATCACAACAGCCTGTATTAGTTGGCATCGCATTATAGGTGGCCATATACCCAAGAAATGTGGATCTTGTCTACCTATCCTATCTACCAAAAACCCAAACCTTATATTATACCCCCCTATTGAGCTAGAGACTCCTTTTTTCTCTGTTATTCGAGGCCTTGTTGCAGAGAACGTGAGAGCATTCTCTGAAGCATTGCAGAGGAGGGAAGGAGCTAATCCTCTTCCTTTCTTCTTCCACACGTACAACTTCTGCCACTTCACAGAGGTAGGTGATCTCGAGCTTTAATCAAACCTTAACTAATCTAGGTTATATTAGCATGTAAAATTGGTGATTGGTCTCATCTCCATGCGGTATTTAGTGGTTACACATCATGTTTTAGTAGGCTTTCTCAATTTTTAGCTAAACTAGCAAGCTAAGCCAGGGTAATTAGCATGTATTAGCTTCATATCCAGGGTAATTAGCATGTATTAGCTTCATATCCAGGGTAATTAGCATGTATTAGCCTTAATTAGCATGTATTAGCATCATACCTAGGATAATTAGCATGTATTAACTTCAATCTAGGGTAATTGTCATGTATTAGCTTCATATCCATGCGATATATCCTGTGTAACGCAAGTTTTATCGTGTTTTTACGTAACATGTTAGTTAAGCTATTAACTAATCTGTTAGCATACCTAATTAACATATTAGTTGATCTACTAACCAATTAGCATACCTAATTAACCTATTAGTCTACCCAATCTATACACCATATTTGATATAGATAGAGTTCTGCCTAACTAGAAACCCTGTGTCCACTTAGTTTCTGTAAAATATAAATGAGTATGATACGTCATGTTAAAAATTTGATATTTGAGAAACTAAAGCACGAAACGAGTGCATGAACACAGATCTGTAATCCTCACAATTTTCTCTACCTGTCCATGTCATCAATTTTACATAAATCAGCCTAAATTGAAGGGCGCCCTTGACCCGGGCGCCATTTATGAACAGCGATTGTACAACAGCCGTTTTCTACCCAGGGAAAAAGGCCCCTGTGTGAAGGGCACCCAACCCAAGGGTGCCTATTAAAAATTGAAGGCTGACCCAGGGGCACCTTCTACTGAGACATGGCTGCCCCTGGGGCGCCAATTTCTGATAGATGGCACCCCCATGGGCGCCTTCTATCCAACCAGATCAGCCCCTGATTATCCTTAACCTGTGTAATAGGCGCCCTACCCTGTGACTCCTTTCAATAGAACATGGCAGGCCCTAGGACGCCTCTTGAAAATTGATGGCTGAGTCAGGGGCGCCTTCTACTGAAACATGGCTGCCCCTGGAGCGCAAATTTCCAGAAGGTGGCTGACCCATGGGCACCTTCTATCAGCCATTAGTTAAACCTAGGTGGGTTAAACCTCTATTGCCACTAGTTAAACCTAGATTAGATAAAGCACAGACTTAAGTAGTCAACCCCCAGTCATTTAGCTTAATCAGAGTTTAAAACCCTCAAACATTAGTTAAACTACTGTTGCAATTAGTAGACCTACAATAGTTAAACCTTTATGAACCAGTTAATCATCTAGTTAACCCTCAGCCATTAAGCCTTAACCATTAGATAACCTGGACACATGTTTGATAGGAGCCTGACCCTTGGGCGCCTATCAGTGAAACATGGCAGCCATCAGGGTGCCATTTCTTTAAAGAAGTCTGACCCTGGGCCGCCAATTTCAAGAAGGTGGCAGACGCTTGGGCACCTATTAAACCTGGCCTTATAAACCCTTTAAAACGTGGCTGACCCTAGGGCGCCTATCACTTAAGAAATTGCAAGGGTATGGGCGCCAATTTCAAGAAGATGGCAGCCCCCTGGGCGCCAATTTCAAGAAGATGGCAGCCCCCTGGGCTCCAATTTCAAGAAGATGGCAGCCCCCTGGGCGCCAATTTCAAGAAGATGGCAGCCCCCTGGGCTCCAATTTCAAGAAGATGGCAGTGACCTGGGCGCCTATTAAATAGACCCCGAGTTTTGGTTTTTCCGAGAACTTGAACCCCTGAATGATGCGCCCTGGTTTCAGGACGCCATTCACTGATAAATGGTAGCCTGAGAGGCGCCATTTAATCCCTAACTGGGTTTCCTAAACCCTGTATAGTTCACAGGAAGGGCACCCCGTTGTGAGGATGTCATTTCTGAACATGTCAGGTCGCCTACAAGGCACCAATCTCACCTAGTTTTTCCGTGTATCAAACGTTGCAGGTTTTTACTCCTAGTTCGTCCGTACATAACGATACGCCTTGGATTCCGTTGTATAATCCACCTTATATATATCCTACCTAGTCAACCCTTGAAATTCCATATTGGCTATAAATGAGAGTTGATGTCGATAAACATGACCAATGCTGTGCATATAGGGCCCGGTCTGGTCCTGGGAGGAGCACCCGAAGGTACTTGTACCCATGGGAGTTTATTGACCACGGTGTTTGGCATTGCACCGGAGTACTTGCTTGCTAGACTTTAGGCATTCCACTCATTCCCGTGATATTACTTGATTGATTGACTTGAGACCCACATAAGGGTAAAAGTATTTACTTGAATGAAATGATAAATAGCCAATTCCAATTCTACATGCTTGAAATTACGTTGATTACTATTACTTGCTTGACATGAGTTCTTACCTTCTTGGAAAATTATTGTTAATTCCAGTTATTACTTGCTTGATATCTCTTGCTATTGCAGTATTAAAGTTGGAATCTATATACTCTCACTTGTTATTCCTATACTGCTCTTGTCGATTTTACAATCCTTGATATCTACTTGTCTACATGCATAGATTTACCTACATTAATTGAACTTCTAAACCACTAAAAGCATTTTAAATCTTGAGATGTAAATCCTACTGAGCGATCCGCTCATCTAGTTGCTTCTAACCTTTTCAGGTTGTTTGGATGACAGCCTGAACTCGGAAGAGAATGAGTCTGAGTGATGAGTGTAGGAATGGAGTCATCAATTGTCATGTTAATTGTATTGTCAATTGTGTTATTGTAATTCCACTATTTTGTGTTAAATGTAATCCTACGTATGTCAGTTGTATTATCCAATTATGTCATTTGTATTTCCTTTGATCAAAACTAATAAAGGAGTGAGGACTAGTAGTTGATTATATGAATTTGACATTTTGGTTAGTTGTAATAATCGATAGCTCAAACTATTTATGTTAGTCTCAAGTCTAAGCTTAGTCATTTGCGCACTCTTTAAATTGTCTAAGGAAGATCTCCACTAATTAGCTAGATCGCTTTGGTTCTATATAAAGGACTGTCGCGCCACGGGTAATCTTCAGCGCTCGGGACGTGACAGCTCTTTCTTGGTATCAGAGCCTAGGATTACAACTTCCTAGGCAAAAACCCTAGTCTAAAGATAGAAATGTCTAATAGAAATGTCTAAGGATAGGTTTAGACCTTACCTGGTAATATTCCTAGGTAAGTCTAACGATAGAATTATTTAAGCATTGGTTTAGATCTTACCTGGTGAGATGGGTAAAGCCATGGGTTAAGTTTAATAACGACAATTGATCCTTAACCCTAAAACTTAATATTTATTACACCTTAATTCTTTTGTAGTATTATGGCCGCTGAAGGAGCATACTAGCGCGAGATGCAGCGCACTGTGCAGGGACTTACGCAGGTGCTACAGCAAGTGGCGCAAGGTAGTGCTGGCAATGCTCACCGCAGAGCTGGTGACATTCACCGGGATTTTTGCAACATGAACCCACCAAGGTTCACGGGTTCGGTGGACCCCGATGATGCCGAGAATTGGCTGAAGGAAATTGAGAGGATCTTCCATCTAATGCAATGCACGGATGCAGAGAAGGTTCTATTGGCTACGTTCCAACTGGAATGGGATGCTTGATGCTGGTGGGAATCCATTGAAGCAACACTGCCCGACAACCATGTCACTTGGATGGAGTTTGTTGAACACTACAACAGCAAGTATTTTTCTGACCGTGTTCAAGAGAAGAAGGCCGCGGAATTTGCCGTGTTAAAGCAACGGAGCCTGAAGGTGGCCGAATATGAGGCCCAATTCTCAAGACTTTCTCGTTATGCACCCCACTTGGTGTGTACGGAAAAGATGAAGGCAAGGAGATTCCTCAACGGGCTACGGCCCCAGCATATTACACAGCTTGCGCAGATGGACATCCAAGTCTATTCGGAAATGGTTCGGCGCGCTCAATTGCTAGAAGACACCACTGAATTCTCCGAAAGGATTCGAGGCAAGGACAAGAAGGAACCCGTCACAAGTCCGGGAAACTTCAAACCACCATTTGGCAAGAAGCGAATCTTCAATGGAGGAGAATTTTCCAAAGAGAAAAGGTTCCAGAAAAGCAACAAGCCCTTCTCCACTATTGGCAATAAGCCTTCCTCCGTCATCACACCTTCCAAGGAAATCTGCAAGTATTGTGACAAGGCTGGTCATAAGACTGAGGAATGCTTGAGGAAACTGGGAGCGTGTCTCCGATGTGGGAGTCAAGAGCATCGAATCCCCGACTGCCCCTTGATGAAGGAACAAGCCAACAAAGACAAGAAGCGTCTGGTAAAGAAACAAGGCCGTCTACAAGCTCTTCAAGGGACAGAACCCATGGAAGGAGGAATCGTGGAAGGTACATTAACTGTTTGCTCAAAACATGTTAAAGTTCTATTTGATACTGAGGCAACTCATTCATTTGTTTCCAAGAGATTTACTGCCTCATTTTCTAAAGAACCTGAATGGTTAGATTTATTAATATTTACACCTCTCGGAAACAAGTCTGATATCATGCATCACTACCCAAGTTGTGAGGTTATGGTTCAAGGTAGCAATCTGCCAATCGACCTTATATGCCTTGATATGAAGGATTATGATGTCATACTAGGCGCTGACTGGTTATCCACTTACCAAGCAATGGTAGATTGCCGACACGGCAAGATAACTTTTGCGGATTATCCCGAGTTGGTTTATGTTAGCCCTCGGAATAGACCCCCACTCATCTCAGCCCTTCGAGCAAGCAAACTTGTGAGTAAAGGATGTGTGGCTTTCATAGCTTTTGTGACTGCCACGAAAGTCGAGAAGACTGAAATTGAAGACATCCGAGTGATTCGGGACATGACCGATGTATTTCCAGAAGAATTGCATGGTTTACCCCTGGAAAGGGAAGTGTCATTCACAATCGACATTGTTCATGGTGCCGGTCCTATTTCTAAGGCACCCTACAAGATGTCTCTCGCTGAACTGAAGAAGCTAAAGGAGCAGCTGATGGATTTAGTGAAAAAGGGTTTCATTAGGCCGAGTACTTCCCCCTGGATAGCACCCGTGCTCTTTGTTAAAAAGAAGGATGGAACATTGAGGCTATGCATTGATTATCGGCAGTTGAACCATCTTACAATTAAGAACAAGTATCCGCTGTTGAGAATTGATGAGTTGTTCGACCAATTATCTGGAGCTAATTACTTCTCCAAAATTGATCTTCGGTCTGGTTACCACCAATTGAGGATTAAAGAAGAAGACATTTATAAAAATATGTTTTGAAGCAGGTATGGGCATTATGAATTTACTGTTATGCCTTTTAGACTAACAAATGCCCCCGCAGCTTTTATGCAGTTAATGAACAGCATCTACAGGCCTTATTTAGACCAATTTATTGTGGTCTTTATGGATGATATATTGATCTATTCAAAAACTGAAGAAGATAATGAAGTGCATCTCAAGAAGGCATTACAGATATTACGAGACACCAAGCTATATGCCAAATTCAGCAAATGCTAGTTCTGGCATGAAGAAGTGCCTTCTTAGGCCATGTCATATCAAAGAATGGAATTTCTGTTGATCCTGTGAAGGTCGAAGCCGTACAAAATTGGGGACGACCAATGAATGCAACGGAGATTCGTAGCTTCTTGGGTCTAGCTAGCTACTACCGGCGTTTTATTAAGGACTTCTCCAAGATTGCTATCCCTCTTACCAAATTGACTCGCAAGGAAGTGCCTTATGAATGGAGTGAAGACTGTGAGAAGAGTTTCCTAACTTTGAAGGATCTCTTGACTACTGCTCCGGTCTTATCTCTACCAATTGAAGGAGAGAAGTACGAGGTATATACCAATGCATCTGGTATCGGCCTCGGATGTGTATTGATGCAGAATGGAAGAGTCATTACATACTCTTCCCAGTAATTAAAGAAGCATGAAGAAAACTACCATGTGCATGATTTGGAACTAGCCGCAGTGGTATTGACTTTAAAGATCTAGATGCACTATCTCTACAGAGAGCAATTCACCGTATACTCCGGTCATAAAAACCTTAGATATCTATTCTCTCAGAAGGAGCTGAACATGCGACAAAGGCGTTGGCTTGAGTATCTCAAGGATTTTGACTTCACTATATAATATCATCCTGGTAAGGGTAATTCCGTAGTAGATGCCCTTAGTCCGAAGCCGAGAGCCCTAGTGGCCAACTGTATGGTTCAAGAATGGAAGCTGCTAGAAAAATTCTCTGAACTCAATATAAGCATGGATGAGAATGATGGGTGTATTACTCTATCTATTATAAGTGTGCATCCAGATTTGCTAGCTGAAATCAAGAGGTTATAAGAAGAAGATCATACTCTAGTGGAAATAAAAGAGAAGCTGGACGAGAAATCTGAGTTCAAGTTGGCACTCGATGGCAGATTATTATACCATGAACGAACATGTGTACCAGACAGTCCTGAGCTGAGGAGGAGTATTCTTGAAGAAGCTCACCGATCGAGGTACACGATCCACCCTGGAGCCATTAAGATGTACCAAGACATGAAAAGAACATTTTGATGGCCCAACATGAAAAGGGAGATAGCAGACTTCGTGTCTAGATGCTTGACATGCCAACATGTGAAGGCGGAACATCAGAAACCAGCTGGAAGACTGCATCTACTAGATATCCCCAATTGAAAATGGGAAGACATCGGCATGGACTTCATCATGGGTTTGCCCAGGTCTAGGGGCAGATATGATGGAATTTGGGTAATCATCGATCGCCTTACTAAATCGGCTCATTTCTTACCTATCAAGAGTCGATGGTCGGTTGATGTTCTTGATGCTTATATATCAAGGAGATTACTAGATTGCATGGAATTCCTGTGTATATAGTATCTGATCGAGACCCGCGCTTTACTTCTCATTTTTGGAAGGGTCTACAACACTCTCTAGGAATAAAACTCAACTTTAACATTGCTTTTCATCCTCAGATAGATGGTCAGACTGAAAGAACAAATCAGGTTATTGAAGATATGTTAAGGGCATGCATTATAGATTTTGGCGAAGCTGGCATGACCACTTACCCCTAGCTGAATTTGCCTATAATAACAGTTATCAAGACAGTATCCAAATGGCACCTTTCGAGGTGCTTTATGGCAGGAGTTTTCGATCTCCAATATGCTGGGATGAAGTCGGTGAAAGACAACTTCTAGGCCCAGATATGGTTAGAGATTCAACTGAAAAGATACACCTTATCAGAGAGAGACTCAAGGTAGCTCAGTGCAGGCAAAAATCTTATGCCGATAACAGAAGGAGAGATTTGAAATTTCAAGTGGGTGACCATGTATTTCTCAAGATATCTCCCGACTGAGGTATTATAATATTCGGTGTTAAGGGCAAACTTACACCAAGGTTTATTGGTCCATTTGAAGTATTGGAAAGAGTGGGCGAGGTGGCTTACCGTATTGCCTTATCTCCTCAACTCTCGGATGTGCACAATGTATTTCATATATCTATGCTGAAGAAATATGTGCATGACCCTTCTCACGTCATCGACCATGCTGATTTAGTGATTCAAAGGGATCTTACTTATGAGCAAAGGCCGATGCGGATCCTCAACCGAGAAGTCCGAGTTCTAAGGAGCAAGACGATCCCTATGGTGAAAATCCAATGGAATCGATGCTCGGAGCATGAAGCAACATGGGAGACCGAGGAATCTATGAAAAGAAGCTATCGAGAACTATTTTAGACTGTAAGTATCTTATACTTTTGACAATACCCTTATACAGTTGAATTTACCCTTACCCTTATATAGTTGAATTGGGGACCAAATTCTTTTAAGTAGGGAAGGGTGTAACATCCGAGAATTTTAAAATAGAAATGTACGAATAAAAAAAAATGTATATATATATTTAACTATTGAACTCATATTCTAATTCTATTTGATTAACCATTTAAACCATTTAATTAATAATTCAAAAACCAATAGATACTTTAGAAGATGCCAAATTATATTTTAGGAAATGCTAATTTATATTTTCAATCACTTAGGAAACTAATAATACATCTTATTACACTATTCTAAAGGAATAGGAAATAGGTTATATAGATAGAGTTTTAAAGGATAAACATCAATTTTACAAGATGCCAAATCATATTTTCATAATTTAGAAATTTTCATATTCCAACTTTTACATTATATCATTGTTTTGAAGAAATAAGGGTATATAGATGAAGTGTTAAAGGATAAACATAATTTAAGAAGTGAGAAAGGGTATATAGATAATTTTGGTTAGTGTAGAGTGAATAGAAAAGTCTCCGTTCAAAATCACGACAGTTATTAAGCCGTTACTCACGAAATAACGACATGTAAGGTGTCGTTATTCAACTAAAGTAGATACATAAGAATGGAAAGGATATATAACCAATTTCGGTCCATAGAGGGTGATAGGAAAATGCTCTAAAAGAAGTAATGACCAATGTATAGTCGTTATTCACTAAACAACGACATATGTTAGGTCGTTATTTCTTAAACGTGAATAGTGACGTGAATAGTGTCATTTTTTATTTAAAAAGAATTTTTTCAAAATAATTCTACCTAAAAATAGAGAAAAATGTAAGGATCTTACCCATGAAATTTCACGAATTAACTCCATCAAATTGTAAAGATAAAAATCATTGAAGATAAGTGGGAAGTTTAATATAAAGAACTCAGAAAAAGTCACGACTGGGTCATGGGCGCTATTTCTTAGAAGATGGCAGCCTCATAGGTGCCATTTCCCATCCGACAACTCTTACGAACCTTTTATCACATCATCCTATATTAGTTGGCATCGCATTATAGGTGGCCATATACCCTGTAAATGTGGATCTTGTCTACCTATCCTGTCTACCAAAAACCCAAACCTTATATTATACCTTCCTATTGAGGCAGAGACTCCTGTTTTCTTTGTTATTCGAGGCCTTGCTACAGAGAATGTGGGAGCATTCTCTGAAGCATTGCAGAGGAGGGAAGGAGCTGATCCTCTTCCTTTCTTCTTCCACACGTACAACTTCTGCCACTTCACAGAGGTAGGTGATCTCGAGCTTTAACCAAATCATAGCTAATCTAGGTTATATTAGCATGTGAAATTTGTGATTAGTCTCATCTCCATGCGATATTTAGTGGTTACACATCATGTTTTAGTAGGCTTTCTCAATTTTCAACTAAACTAGCAAGCTAAGCCAGGGTAATTAGCATGTATTAGCTTCATATGTAGGGTAATTAGCATGTATTAGCCTTAATTAGCATGTATTCGCCTCATACCTAGGATAATTAGCATATATTAACTTCAATCTAGGGTAATTGGCATGTATTAGCTTCATATCCATACGATATATCCTTTGTAACGCATGTTTTATCGTGTTTTTACGTAACCTGTTAGTTAAGCTATTAACTAATCTGCTAGCATACCTAATTAATCTGTTAGTTGATCTACTAACCAATTAGCATACCTAATTAACATGTTAGTCTACCTAATCTATACACCAGATTTGATATAGATAGAGTTCTGCCTATCTAGAAACCCTATCTCCACTTAATTTCTGTAAAATATAAATGAGTATGATACGTCATGTTAAAAATTTGATATTTGAGAAACTAAAGCATGAAACGAGTGCATGAACACAGATATGTAATCCTCACAATTTTCTATACCTGTCCATGTCATCAATTTTACATAAATCAGCCTAAATTGAAGGGCGCCCCTGACCCGGACGGCATTCATGAACAGCGACTGTACAACAGCCGTTTTCTACCTAGGGAAAAAGGACCATGTGTGAAGGGCGCCCAACCCAAGGGTGCCTATTAAAAATTGAAGGCTGACCTAGGGGCGCCTTCTACTGAGACATGGCTGCCTCTGGGGCACCAATTTCTGATAGATGGCAGCCCCATGGGTGCCTTCTATCCAACCAGATCAGCCCTGATTATGCTTAACCTATGTAATATGCGCCCTACCCTGTGACTCCTTTCAATAGAACATGGCAGGCCCTAGGGCGCCTCTTGAAACTTGATGGCTAAGTCAGGGGCGCCTTCTACTAAAACATGGCTGCCCCTGAGGTGCCAATTTCCCGAAGGTGGCTGACCCATAGGCGCCTTCTATCAGCCATTAGTTAAACCTAGGTGGGTTAAACCTCTATTGCCACTAGTTAAACCTAGATTAGATAAACCCTGGACTTAAGTAGTCAACCCCCAGTCATTTAGCTTAATCAGAGTTTAAAACCATCAAACATTAGTTAAACTACTGTTGCAATTAGTAGACCTACAATAGTTAAACCTCTATTAACTAGTTAATCATCTAGTCATCCCTCAGCCATTAAGCCTTAACCATTGGAGAACCTGGACACATGTTTGATAGGCGCCTGACCCTTGGGCGCCTATCAGTGAAAGATGGCAGCCATCAGGGTGCCATTTCTTTAAAGAAGTCTGACCCTAGGGCGCCAATTTCAAGAAGGTGGTAGACCCCTGGGCACCAATTAAACCTGGCCATGTAAACCCTTTAAAGCATGGCTGACCCTAGGGCGCCTATCACTTAAGAAATGGCAAGGGTATGTGCGCCAATTTCAAGAACATGGCAGCCCCCTGGGCACCAAATTCAAGAAGATGGCAGCCCCCTAGATGCCAATTTCAAGAAGATGGCAGCCCCCTGGGCACCAATTTCAAGAAGATGGCAGTGACCTGGGCGCCTATTAAACGGACCCCGAGTTTTGGTTTTTCCGAGACCTTGAACCACTTAATGATGCGCCCTGGTTTCAAGACGCCATTCACTGATAAATGGTAGCCTGAGAGGCGTCATTTAACCCCTGACTGGGTTTCCTAAACCTGTATAGTTAACAAGAAGGGCACCCCGTTGTGAGAATGTCATTTCTGAACATGTCAGGTCGCCTACAAGGCACTAATCTCACCTTGTTTTTCCGTGTATCAAACGTTGCTGGTTTTTACTCCTAGTTCGTCCCTACATAACGATACGCCTTGGATTCTGTTCTGTAATTTACCTTATATATATCCCACCTGGTCAATCCTTGAAATTCCATATTGGCTATAAATGAGAGTGGATGTCGAGAAACATAACCAATGATGTGCATATAGGGCCCGATCTGGTCCTGGGAGGAGCACTCGAAGGTACTTGTGCCCATGGGAGTTTATTGACCACGGTGTTTGGCATTGCACTAGAGTACGTGCTTGCTAGACTTTAGGCATTCCACTCATTCCCGTGATATTACTTGATTGATTGACTTGAGACCCGCAGAAGGGTAAACGTATTTACTTGAATGAAATGATAAATAGCCAATTCCAATTCTACATGCTTGAAATTACGTTGCTTACTATTACTTGCTTGACATGAGTTCTTACCTTCTTGGAAAGTTATTGTTAATTCCAGTTATTACTTGTTTGATATCTCTTGCTATTGCGGTATTGAAGTTGGAATCTATATACTCTCACTTGTTATTCCTATACTGCTCTTGTCGATTTTACAATCCTTGAAATCTACTTGTCTACATGCATAGATTTACCTACATTAATTGAACTTGTAAACCACTTAAAGCATGTTAAATCTTGAGATGTAAATCCTACTGAGCGATCCGCTCATCCAGTTGCTTCTAACCTTTTCAGGTAATTTGGATGACACCCACAACTCGGAAGGGAATGAGTCTTAGTGATGAGTGTAGGAATGGAGTCATCAATTGTCATGTTAATTGTGTTGTCAATTGTGTTATTGTAATTCCACTATTTTGTGTTAAATGTAATCCTACGTATGTCAGTTGTATTATCCAATTATGTCATTTGTATTTTCTTTGATCAAAAGTAATAAAGGAGTGAGGACCAGTAGTTGATTCTATGAATTTGACATTTTGGTTAGTTGTAATAATCGATAGCTCGAACTATTTATGTTAGTCTCAAGTCTAAGCTTAGTCATTTGTGCACTCTTTAAATTGTCTAAGGAAGATCTCCACTAATTAGCTAGATCGCTTTGGTTCTATATAAAGGATTGTCGCGCCACGGGTAATCTTCCGCGCTCGGGACGTGACATTTCTTCCCCAGATGAGCCTCCCCTGCATCCTGCATGGTTTGAGAACAAAAAGAAGAAAGTGGGAGAGAACTTCCCTGGGGATCGAACACACACCAGGAGAGAGCTCTCGGGAAGGGAGAGAGCTAGCCAACAGAGAAGAAGAAAAAGAGAGAAGAGAGCCAGAGGTGAAGAGAGGAGAGTCGAGCGAGAGGTGAGTCGGAGGGGAATAGCTTGTGCTCTCTTCCCCTCCCCCATCGGTGTATCTTTTCCTTTATTTCCCCCTTGCAATGTAGTTCCTTTCTATTTTGAGATGAAACCTCCTCCTCGGTATCCATCTTTCCCCCCTGTGGTGGATGAATAAAAAGAAAAGAGAGTTTTGGCAAGCATGGTGTTTTTTTTTGTTGAGCCTCCATTCTCTTCTACTCTTAGTCTCCCACTCATCCAGGGTCTTTGAAGCTCGCTTTTCTATAGCGTGGCCTTCAAAGGAACCCACAGAAGGATGAACATCCATAGCCCTGCTGGGCAAACATTCATCCCGCTTCGCGAATCATCACCCGTGAGTTGTGAGGGCTCTCGAAGGCTAGTCCTCGAGCTTTTTCCACACTCACATCTGGGTTATCGGACCGCCGTGAGGTCTATATTCTGAGGTTCACCCTGGAGCAATCCGTTTGGTGTTCCTCTATTTTCTCTGGCAAACCTCAGTATGGGGGAGTTGCTGCCCAATTTTTGCTAGGGCCAAGAACACATAAGAACAAGCGAACAAACTGAGCTCTCTGGGGATAAGAACACCATATGTTTGAAGCCCCTCGAATCAAACTGAACCTCTGAGTTCCTGCGCAACAAACCATCCTAATAAAACATCCAAACTCTCATGCTAAATCACCTAAACAAACGATCAAAACACTTAAACTTCCTCTCTACAAACCCAATCCATCAATTGGATGAGCAAATCAATTATCAAAGTAACCTCCGGGTGAAAGAAAGAAGAAATAGAACCCAAAAGAATGAAATAAAACCCACAGAACCTAACCCAGCGCGCCCCTAATCCGGCACGGGCTTATCCGATGCGGTACCCCCCCCCCCCGCGCCGGTTTAGCTTCACACTCAAAACCATCTTCAAATTCTTGGAATGAATAGTGCGCCCCCCGATTACTGTTTGAGCCTCAATCCGGCACGCCCTCCTATTCTTGGCCTTATTCTGGTGCACCCCCCTGTGCTCCCTTATCCGGCGCGCCCCTCTCACTATTCATCCCACATAACCGGCGTGCCCCACTATTGTTTGGGCCATTAAACCGGCGCGCCCTCCCTAGTGTTATGCTAAACCGGCGTGCCCTATCCTCTCTTTGTATCCCCTTTAACTGGCACACCCTATCCTCTCTTGGTATCCCCTTAAACCAGCGTGCCTAAAAGAGAAAGAACGATTAACCAAATAGAAGAAAAGACTTGTAGCTAATGGATAAAACAAATGAAAGGAATATGAAGCCAATAATCAAAAGTTTCCCTTGCTATAATCAAAATTTTGTTCCGGGGGCTCCGTCCCTGGAAGCCCCCGCAAGGGGCGCTGCCCCCTTGACCCCCGTGACCTGATCGCACAGGTCTATCCGCGTACGAGAGCGCACGTTGGTGAGTTCAGGGTTCACACTTAACAATTCGCTCCCCCGGATTGTGCATGAAGAGAAAAGCAACGATGCCCCATGGTACTGGATGTGGACCTCGGAATCCCTGACATGGTCATGATCTGTGACCCGTGAAGGGCCGATAGTTCATCAGCTTGACCCACCTCTACCGGGATCCAATCCCGCAACCATATTAAACTTTCTGTACCTGCGGCAGACATCCGTATGGCTTTGTCGTTGTCTTCGATGCTTCAAATGCGGACTCTCATCCGAACAATGAATGGTCCGTTAGTGAATGACATATATACTGGGATCTAATCCCGCAGTTGCATTAAACTTGCCGTACTCATGGCAGACATTTGTACGTTTTGTCACTGTCTCTTACGCTACAAACGTGGACTTCCGTCCGAACAAGAAATGGTCTACCAGTGACCCACATGCACGCATCTATGAAGGATTACGCCCCGACGCGGGGTCTGCTTAAACGCAATCCGAGGTTTTGGCTCTCGCTTCTGTTGTTATGAATCTCAGGCCGTAGGGCCCCCTTTTCCGGTGATTAATCAAGGGTTTTCTTCTCTCCGAGGCGATGTAATTAATGTCATAGCCTTTATGGTATGACGGGTTCTCAGTCCCGACATGATACACACAATCATCTGATTAGTCAGATCGAGCGCACCATGGGCTTCTTTCAAGCCCGCATAAATCGTCACCTAGGTGACTGGCATGCCCTCGCACTAATAAACCAAACAAACGAATAAAAGGATGAATAAACTAATAAAATAGAGCAATGTCCCAAAAGTGCATCCACAAGTCTGGCACGCCCAGTGGGACTAGACCTCCCTTCATCTCTTCACCAGGATTGGGGGCCCCTGTTGTACCCCTGTGGTTTTGATGATGGTTTTAATGGTGGTTTTGATGATTGGCTTTTGATGTGAGTTAATCACCGTGAGTCATCTTGCTGTGTCTTTTATATGCTCGATTAATTCATGTTGATCATGTAAGTGAATGGAGTTCATATGGCTGTCAGATAACATGCTCTATTTAATTCTGTCTACACTCTGTCTGCACAGTCTCCACAGCAGTGCGTCAACTCATTGTGCTGATGCGTCGACCCTTCAGTCATATTTTTCTCTGTCCACAAAGTAGTGCGTCAACTCCTTGAGCTGATGCGTCGACTCTTCTGTTCAGTTTCTTCAAGTCTATACATCGGTCCTTCACCGTCTCATGCATTGTCTCTGCCAACGTCTCATTTAGAGTCTTCCCTGTGTTGAAGTATGTACATCATCAACAGTGCATCATTTTCATGCATTCATCAAGTCTATACGCTGGAAGACAAAGTCTATACAGCGTCATCTCAGCAAGTATGCACATCGCCTCATTCCTTCAAAGTCTATACGCTGGATCATCTTTCTAAGCATCTCATTCAAGTCTGTACACTGACTTCACGTTTTCAATGTCTGTACAGTGGCTTCGCATAGGCAAGTCTGTACATCGGCTTCACTCACTCAAGTCTATACATCCACAGTGGATCATCAAGTCCATACATCCACAGCGAAACTTCTAAGTTTGTACATTGCTTGAGCCTCATCAAGTCTATACATCCACAGTGGACTTTGAAGTCTATACATTGGGCCTAACATTCCAACTCTATACACTGAACCTTCGTTCATCAAAGGCTAAGTCTATACAGCCCGCCTGCCTTCACGATTCACTGTCCATACTTCGTTCATCAAAGCCTAAGTCTATACACTCCCTCACACTATACACACTTGCTATATTGATTTCTATAAGTCTATACATTGCTGAACTATGTTAATTTTGTTCATCGACTGAACACTTCTTTAATCCTGCAGGTGTCTGGCACGTGATCCAAGAAGCTGAGATGCTGACACGTGGACACAACAGTTCAAACAATCAAGAAAGAAGCTCCTGGATTATTCCGGTGCGTCAACGCATTGATCAAGTAGCGTGGACGCAGCAGTTCAAGTATCCCTTATTGTAGCCTCTGGAGTACATTGGCAGCATCGACAATGCATACTCCAATGCGTCAACGTAGCAGTGGTGCAGCGTCGACGCAATAGATAAAAAAGACTAGGCTGGTTGTTCACTAGAACGCATCAATGCGTTAACGCCATTGATTGAGAGCGTCGACGCAGCACGCCCTTCTGCTGAAGACTTGATCACTGGATCACCGATGCGTCAACGCAACAGGCTGATGGAGTCAACGCAGCAGACTTGAGTTTTACTGGTCGAATGTCTTTGAAGGCTACGTCAACCCTTTGGAGCAAGTGTGTTGACGCCACCTCAACTCCAGTTGCTGAGCGTACTGATGAAGGGCACGTGATCTGAGGTGCCTGGCTCGTGACCAGGATGCTGCCACGTGGTCCGAATTTTTAGGGCGAGAGTTGTGGAAGCCACACTCGCGCTAGCTGCTGCTGCTGCTGCTATATATACGAGTCTTCATCCTTTGTAGAAGACTGATCGAAGAAGAAGCCTGGAGAGCAAAAAGCCCTTCGGTCCAGAAAAAGAAAAGAAGAAGAAAAAGAGAAGAAGAAGAAAGAGAGTGAGAGTAGAAGAAGGAAAAGAGAGAGATAGTGCTCGTGAGAAGTGAGAAGAAAGGGAGAAGAAAGAGAAGCAGAAAGAAGAGGAGGAGAGAGTCTATTGAAGATCAGTTTAGTCTGTTCGTGGATCAAATCCAGAACGACTATGCTCATTGAGAGCTACATCTGTTGTGTTTCATTTCCAGCTTTTGTTGCTGTGTTTTTTATGTTTCCTTTTTTTTTTTTGTTTCCTTGGTTAGCCTTGTTCTTCCGATTGCCCTGCTGGGGATCGGGTTCCTCCTGTGGATTCAGGAGAAGGGAGACTTGTCTCCGGTTCTGGGCTTGTGGGTAGCAAGTCCAGGGGTTCCCTCCGGGTCTAGAGGAAGAGAGACCGTGTGTCTCTGGTTTCCAAGTGGCTGGGAGTCACTTGGGGTGTCCCTCCGGTTGGCAGGAAGAGGGGAGGTTGTTCCCCTGGTCAAGCTGTGTGGCAGCAACTGTTTGCAAACTGAGTCTGCTTGGTTCTAGCGTTTGCTAGTGAAGCCTCACTCCGGTTGGGAGTGAGGGGTGGATGTAGGTCTGGAGGACCGAACCACCTAAAAATCTTTTGAGCAATGGTTTGCTTTGTGTGATTGCTTTCGCTAGATGCTTGGATAGACGCGCTTCATGTGTTTGCTCATAAGTTTAATTGAATTAGTTTTATTTTGTGATTGCGTCTAGCATCTGAGTTTTTATTTGGGCATTATTCATAGAAGGATACATTCACCCCCCTCTGTATCCGGGCCAAGCACCCTAACATCCCCACGGCCTCTTCTTGAGATTCTAAACTATTTCTCTTGCAATTATAGGGTCATACTTTGGCGACTGCGATGGCTGCTGCATTTGGACCACTGGCCATGGTGAGCCACGTCAAGGAGGGCTACCTGGCGGTCCTAATGCAGTTCAGGAATTTCTCTCCAGTGGTTGGCTTCCCCAACTTCCTGGGGGTCGCATTCGTGGAGTTCCTACATATCCAGGAGATGGAGTTGGTCGATGTCGCCGAGGCGACCCCGACTAAAGTTGCTGCAGTGGGCTGCCATGCTCGCCATGTTGATTCTCACGCCTCCGCCAACATGAAGTGCACACCAGCCGCCATGAGGGTGGCAAAGAAGAACCCCGACACACTGCAAAGCCGGCTATCCACCTCGGGCAAATTCGTGCTCATCGGAGGCGTCTGAGTCTTCCTAAATGGCCGACAAGGCAGGATCATGCCCGATAGGGTAATCCCAACGGTGCCAGTACACAATACCTTCCAAGTGCTAGCCCAAGAAAAGCTGGCTCACTTCGAAGCCAAACCAAAAGGGGGGCTGGCCCCGAAGCCAACCAGATTCAAACATATCAGGGTATCTGAGCGATCTTGGCCCCGAACTCTAGTTCAAACCAGCGAGACGTTGTGGACCCTTGCTGAAGAAACAAGCCAGGATAAGACTGTGATGGTTATCACCGTCAATGCAGTTACGGCTAAAGGTGATGATGGGACACCATCCACATCATCTAAAGAAAATCCAGTTGGGGTAGGAGGTGTCACTCTCAACCCCACCCTGCATGACCCTGCAATGCTGATGTTGTTGCAAGAATATCGGTAGGAGGTTGAAACATTAAAAAAGCAGCTAAATGAAAAGAACGCACAAGCATCTACCTCCAGACAGGTGGAAGTCCCTCCTGAAACCCTGGGAAATGAGGGCCAAACCCTTAAAGCTTCACTATAGGCGGTCGCGTCTCAGCCGGCACCTGATTACACAGGGGGCATTGCTCCCCCGCAGCAACATGCAACTTCAGCAAAACTCCTGGTTATTCCACACCAGGGAATTGCAGCAGCACCTCAGGCAACAGCGGCGACACCGCAAATGCAGCTGGCCCACTTCTGCCCAGGCCCGACCAACCAGGTCATGATGAATAAAATAATCATAGAACAAATTATCGAAAAGAAGCTGGCCGATAGAGGCAATGTTGATTATGCCACTTTCGATGCGTATAAGGTACCCTACCCTGTCCATCATGCGGCCAAGAGGCTACCTCCCGGCGTCAATAAACCGCCGAAGTTCGAAAAGTTTTGCGGACAAGGTTCACCGAAAGAGCACATAGCTTACTACGTCAGCACAATGGGTGACCTGGCAGCTGATGAATCTGATGTGACACCACCTATGGACCTATTTTGCAAGCATTCAAGTTTGAGCAGCGGACTCACACTAGCGAGCTCACCCGTATGGCGCACACTAGTACCCGATGGCGACTAGGCGATGTTGGAGAGGGTCCGAGGCGGGACCTTTAGGCTCCAGTGGTTGGCTAGCTTGGGAAGAACCCCAAATGGGCCTAGGATGCCCAAATCATGGGCGGCCAACACACCAAGGGTGTGGGTTAAGTGGATGCTCTCACAACTCGCCCGCGGTGGTCACTCAATTTGGTGGCAATTTAAATCGGACACTCTCATTCCGCCGACGGAGTAACTAAAGCAATACTAAGCTAAGCAAGTCCATTACAGCAATGAGGGATGTTCAGGAGCTCACCTAGCCGGCGTGAAGATGCCGACTCCGGCCGGAGACAGGGGCGAGCGGGGAGGTGAGGGTATGCACCCGCACGCCGCGTCGATTGAAGCTTCAAACCTGCGACTTAATAATGACATGAACTACACCCCATGCAAGGGGGGGATCTCGGGGTGGGTATTAAGTGAATTACAGTCAAAACTACCTCCACGCAGGGAGGGGCCTTCAGCCGGCCAAGCGGGGTGGGGAATTATGCAAAGAGGGCCGACTTTCCGAGCTCCGCCTGTTCTGCCTTTCTTCTGTATTTCTGGACAGGGGGTCGATGTTGACGCTGCCAAAAATTCCACCGAGCTCAGAACCTGATGAGACTTGCGCCAAAATCTTGCTAACGGAACAAGGATGATCTCTGAATTTTTGCTGAGCCTGGTACAGTAGTTGCTGGCCGGGGCAGAGTCTGGAACTGGACTGATTGGTTCTGCCTCTATCTGATGCAGAATAATGTGGCTGGCTGCAGAGGGTGCCACGATCACTACCAAGCTCTGATTGAGGTGAGACCTGAACCGTTGGAACCGTGGTCGAGTCTTCTTTCTGTCGGCACTGACGGCGAGGTCGGCAGATGTCGGAGAAGACCGGGACAATCAGATGAGTAGAGGGGTGTCGGTTCTGGCTCCTGTAAACTGACCTGACACACTTGGAGTATAAAATTTGTAACTTGAGATGCCTATGTCCAAATGCAGCTCTGCTTCTTGAGGATGAAAGAGGACTTGAGAGGGAAGAATTTTTCTGAAGAACACTTGTTCTGAATCCCAAAAAGTTTGTCGTGCCCGAGCTTCCACTCTCGCTCTGGCTCTCTGCCTGGGGTCTCGCTCTGGCTCTCTGCCTGGGGTCTTCTGCGCAGTCGAGGGAGATCGGCTCCTACGGACAGCTCCGACCTCGGAAGCTGGCGAGAACACCTTTGTTGGAAAGCTAACTCGTAGACGATTCCAGAAATATAGGCCTTGTCACCTGAATGTGTGAGGGACGGTCGTGGATGTCTCTGCAAGTCGCTGCAACTCTACTGCCTGAAACAGAGATAGAATGAGGAGATGTGCAAGGGGATAGCAAGGGGGAGGGGGGGTGAACTTGGTTTGACCAAGGGGGAGGTGGGGGGGCGAATTTGGGAGCTTGGGGGTGGGGGGAGATGAAAGGGCACAGCCCAAGGGGAGGGAAATTCGAATTTGGGCTTAGGGAAGAGCCCCTTCAACCTTGGGGAGAGGAAGGGGTGCTTAGGAAGTGGTGTTGGGTAGTTGGGGGTTGGGAGGTGGGATGTGGATTGGAGGATGCCACCTTGGGTTGGGGGGGAGTTAAATGGGTGTATGGGGAAGGGGAGAGGTCTTAATGAGGGGTGAATGGGGAGGAGAGAGAAAATTCCGAAAATTGGGGTGGAGGGAGAGAGAGAGAGAGGGGGGGACCCCTGAGAGAGAGAGAGAGTGATAGAGAGAGAGATGTAGTGGGATTTGGAAGTGGATTTCAATTTTCATTCAATTGTTCATTACTTCAACATGAGGGGAATGAGGTCCTATATATAGGCAACTCACATTTCTACAAAAGTCCCTGACATTTGACTCAATGACAAATAACCGAAGGGATAGGGGTGCCCTTGGGCCAAGCCCAATGAATTGGGCCCACTAGCCTAACAAACCAACCTAATGACACAATACTTAAGAAAATGACTCACTAACCTAGGTACATGACTCAAATAAAGGGAAAATTACATGATATTGACTCAAATAAAATGTGAAGATTACATGACTAGACTCAAAAATACATGACTAACATAATGGCGCTTGCCGATGAACAATCCGAGTCCGGAGAAAATGTAGAGGGGCAAGGGATGCCCTCATCATACCCCCGGGGTGGGGAAAACTCGACCCCGTCGAGTATGGGTCCACCAGGGAATTAGTATATCGAACTGCGGCTCTGAGCGATCCACGATCTCCATACTCAACCCGCGACCATAGTCGGGGAACGGCGCTTCAGCTCGACAAAGTGGCTCGGTCATACCCTCATGCTGGCGATGGGATCTTGCTTGCCTAGTATTGCTGCTGTGTGCTCACGTAGGGCTCTCAGGCTATTTGTTGTGGCACTCCGAGGGTGTCTCTCACAAGGGTAGGTGTAAGCTCGAGGCACTCACTAGGATCCACCGCGGTGCCCTTAGAGGGTGTTGGATCCGCCACATGAGAAATGGGGAGAATCCCAAAACCCTTTTGAAAGTTCAACCCATAAGCCGGGTTGCCAAAGCCACTCGGAACTTGGCAAGGTCCAAGTCCTCGTGCCCTCAATTTGGAGGTGACCCTAAAGTAGAGCCACTCCAAAGCCATCATCGCCAAGTTATCAACTTGGAACTCAAAGTGGTGCTTAGGAGTTTGTGCTCGCTTCTTGTGAATCCCACCGCTTGTTGCTTGATACTTGGTTGAATGCATATGCCATGCACTATGATGCAATGTGAGTTGACAATGTATGGTATGAAAAGGTTGTCCAGGACAACCACATATAGACCTATCATGCATTGATGTTATGAAGATTTTGAAGGATTTGGGAGGATCGGTGCATCCATAGGTGTCCCTCTTACAAGTGAGTGTGATGAATGTTGGAGGACCAGGACACCCATGTAGGCTCCTAGCATACATAAGACCAATGGTGAATTGGGGAGGACCGTTACACCCAAATAGGGACCACTCATGCTTCCTACTTGACATGTGGGTGATGTGAATGAATGGACCCGTCTTTCTAATCATGCCAAGTGATGTGTGGTGCCAAGACTTATGCACTCTTATCCTAGAGATGACTTCTATGTGCATGGGTATGGTGTGGCCCTTGAGCTTCCACTCGTATGGATCAAAGGGATCTAAGAAGGGGAAAATCATGGAGTGGGGCAACTCATCAATACCAAGGTGTATGTTGCCGAAGGTCAAGGCTCCCATGGTGTAACCCGAGTCTAGGAAGGGAGGGGTTTGGTTCATCATGGGTTGTAAGGGTAGGGTAAGGTGGGTGGTGAATAAGGTAAGTGGGTCACATGGAGATCTAGGTTCCCATAGGAAAGGGTCGAAGGGATCATGGTAAGGGTCACCTAGATAGGGGTACTCCATGTCCTCAAGATCCTCGAATGGTGAGTCATCCTCCTCAATAAGTGGGCCACGGTTGCTAATGAGTTGGCCGATCAAAGCACTTGGGATCTCAATGGTTGGGGAGTGGACTAGGATAGGTTCTTCCTCCATGGGAAGAAGGAGGATGATCTCACTAGTAACTTGGCCATTAGTGTAGATGGAAGTGATGGAGCCAATAGTTGGATATGCTAGGCTAATGGTGTTAGTCATGGACGGCCTCATGGCTAGCATATTGGTCAAGTGAATTTGCCAATGTAGGTAGTTCACTAAGTTTCCCAAATCTTCCACACAATAGGAAGTTTGATAAGTGACATGTGGCTGAATGGGAATGATTTGGGATTGATATCCCATGGGTAGGTGGCATGGTTGTGAACTAGGAATGGTGAGACCTTTCTTGAGCCATTGGAGTATGGACTTATCTATGGTGAGGTTGGGTGTCTCTAGAGGAGCTAGGCTAGAGGTGTGTGAGTTGTTTGGCCTTTGGATTTCCTCTTTGTTGGGAGGTGGATTCGGATGGGCATCCTTCTCCACTTGGATAGGTGTGTGGGTAGCAACTTCTATTGCTAATGGAGTAGGGGGATCTATGGTGAGTGGTTTGGTGATAGCTAGCGTATGACACACCCGGGGTGGTGAACAAGCATGGGCTTGGGTTGAAATAGGAAGGGGAAGTAGAGGAGGCCTAGGTTGGGAAAAGATTGGTGTAGGAAGTGGGAGGTGGGTTGGGTGAGGGGTTTTGGGTTGATTTATTTTGGGAGATGTGTCCCTTTTTGGGGACGATGGTGGGTTTGGGGTGGTGGTCAAGGGGGCTTGTGGGGTACGGGTTTGGTGAGGGGTTTTGGGTTTGGGGGTGGTGGCCATTATGGGCCTAGGTGGAGGGGTGGACATGGTGTCCACTTGGTTTTGAATGGAGAAAGGTTGGATGAGTGGTGGTCATCATGGAGGGAATTGGGTCGGTTAGGGGTCTCTTGCCCTTGGGATCGTTTGGGGTGGAAGTGGGGGCTAAAGGGGCTTGACTAGTGTAGGTTAGGGAAGGGGGTTTTGGTTGGGGTGTGGGGGCCCTCATGGGGTTAGGTGGGGAGGTGGAGTCCTTGGACACTTGGGTTCTAGTGGTAAGGGTTTGGACGGGTGGGGTTGGAGGAGTGGGAGTGCCCCTCGAGTTTTGGTAACCCGGGTAGGAGGGAGGAGGTCGGGGAGTGTAGACTTTCCTAAGTTCGGCTTTCATGTTCTCCCATGTGTTAATAGGCTCTAGCCTCATAACCCTCCTAAATTGTTCAATGAACTTCCACCTATCCTCGGCATGGTACACAAGTCGACTCTTGGCAAGGTAGATTCTCATGGGTTCAGTCATTGGATTCCTCTTAAAGTATTTGTCCATATTTTCCTCCCACTCTAAATATGCACTAGGGTGGTATCCATTAAAGATAAGGTCCTCAAATAGGACTATGCCCAAAGGGGTGTCAATCGGACCTTTGCGGAGGGTCGAGTGAGATAGATGTGGCTTACATGAAGTAGCCATGCTAGTGGACAAAAGAGATGCAACCGAAGACTCTAAATACATAGACACGCCCTAGGACCAACTTGATAGAGACAAGTTGTGAACTTGCTCTGATACCACTTGATGTGACACCACCTATGGACCTATTTTGTAAGCATTCAAGTTTGAGCAGCGGACTCACACTAGCGAGCTCACCCGTATGGCGCACACTAGTACCCGATGGCGACTAGGCGATGTTAGAGAGGGTCCGAGGCGGGACCTTTAGGCTCCAGTGGTTGGCTAGCTTGGGAAGAACCCCAAATGGGCCTAGGATGCCCAAATCATGGACGGCCAACACACCAAGGGTGTGGGTTAAGTGGATGCTCTCACAACTCGCCCGCGGTGGTCACTCAATTTGGTGGCAATTTAAATCGGACACTCTCATTCCGCCGACGGAGTAACTAAAGCAATACTAAGCTAAGCAAGTCCATTACAGCAATGAGGGATGTTCAGGAGCTCACCTAGCCAGCGTGAAGACGCCGACTCCGGCCGGAGACGGGGGCGAGCGGGGAGGTGAGGGTATGCACCCGCACGCCGCGTCGATTGAAGCTTCAAACCTGCGACTTAATAATGACATGAACTACACCCCATGCAAGGGGGGGATCTCGGGGTGGGTATTAAGTGAATTACAGTCAAAACTACCTCCACGCAGGGAGGGGCCTTCAGCCGGCCAAGCGTGGTGGGGAATTATGCAAAGAGGACCGACTTTCCGAGCTCCGCCTGTTCTGCCTTTCTTCTGTATTTCTGGATAGGGGGTCGATGTTGACGCTGCCAAAAATTCCACCGAGCTCAGAACCTGATGAGACTTGCGCCAAAATCTTGCTAACGGAACAAGGATGATCTCTGAATTTTTTCTGAGCCTGGTACAGTAGTTGCTGGCCGGGGCAGAGTCTGGAACTGGACTGATTGGTTCTGCCTCTATCTGATGCAGAATAATGTGGCTGGTTGCAGAGGGTGCCACGATCACTACCAAGCTCTGATTGAGGTGAGACCTGAACCGTTGGAACCGTGGTCGAGTCTTCTTTCTGTCAGCACTGACGGCGAGGTTGGCAGATGTCGGAGAAGACCGGGACAATCAGATGAGTAGAGGGGTGTTGGTTCTGGCTCCTGTAAACTGACCTGACACACTTGGAGTATAAAATTTGTAACTTGAGATGACGATGTCCAAATGCAGCTCTGCTTCTTGAGGATGAAAGAGGACTTGAGAGGGAAGAATTTTTCTGAAGAACACTTGTTCTGAATCCCAAAAAGTTTTTCGTGCCCGAGCTTCCACTCTCGCTCTGGCTCTCTGCCTGGGGTCTTCTGCGCAGTCGAGGGAGATCGGCTCCTACGGACAGCTCCGACCTCGGAAGCTGGCGAGAACACCTTTGATGGAAAGCTAACTCGTAGATGATTCCAGAAATGTAGGCCTTGTCACCTGAATCTGTGAGGGACGGTCGTGGCTGCCTCTGCAAGTCGCTGCAACTCTACTGCCTGAAACAGAGATAGAATGAGGAGATGTGCAAGGGGAGAGCAAGGGGGAGGGGGGTGAACTTGGTTTGACCAAGGGGGAGGTGGGGGGGCGAATTTGGGAGCTTGGGGGTGGGGGGAGATGAAAGGGCACAGCCCAAGGGGAGGGAAATTCGAATTTGGGCTTAGGGAAGAGCCCCTTCAACCTTGGGGAGAGGAAGGGGCGCTTAGGAAGTGGTGTTGGGTAGTTGGGGGTTGGGAGGTGGGGTGTGGATTGGAGGATGCCACCTTGGGTTGGGGGGGAGTTAAATGGGTGTATGGGGAAGGGGAGAGGTCTTAATGAGGGGTGAATGGGGAGGAGAGAGAAAATTCCGAAAATTGGGGTGGAGGGAGAGAGAGAGAGAGGGGGGGACCCCTTAGAGAGAGAGAGAGAGAGTGATAGAGAGAGAGATCTAGTGGGATTTGGAAGTGGATTTCAATTTTCATTCAATTGTTCATTACTTCAAAATGAGGGGAATGTGGTCCTATATATAGGC
The DNA here is from genome assembly GCA_022559845.1 of Amorphophallus konjac. NCBI lineage: Eukaryota > Viridiplantae > Streptophyta > Magnoliopsida > Alismatales > Araceae > Amorphophallus > Amorphophallus konjac. The sequence continues at coordinate 232,026,196 of CM040123.1, read as the reverse complement.
AACCCACATTTCTACAAAAGTCCCTGACATTTGACTCAATGACAAATAACCGAAGGGATAGGGGTGCCCTTGGGCCAAGCCCAATGAATTGGGCCCACTAGCCTAACAAACCAACCTAATGACACAATACTTAGGAAAATGACTCACTAACCTAGGTACATGACTCAAATAAAGGGAAAATTACATGATATTGACTCAAATAAAATGTGAAGATTACATGACTAGACTCAAAAATACATGACTAACATAATGGCGCTTGTCGACGAACAATCCGAGTCCGGAGAAAATGTGGAGGGGCAAGGGATGCCCTCATCAGAATCCTACCTACTCAAGTTCTTTGGGTCCTCCCTCACATGATTTTCTTTTGAGTGGTATTCTAACTTACCAGCCGGGTCTATCAACGACTGGCTAAATATGCAAAGGATGTTCCGGGAGTGATTTCACGTTGCCGAAAGAGAAATAACCATGGCCGAATTATATGCTTCCAAGTAGAGAGATGATGAAACATCTCTCAAATATATTAAAAGATGGCGCAATCTCTGCATGAGGTGCGGGCGGCCGCTACATCAAGAAGATGCAGTCCAAATCTGCAAACAAAATCTGAAGAGGAGAATCCTCGAAAAAATGATCAGGATCGAAATCAAGTCTTTCGACCGATTGAACAATGTGGTGGCAGAAATTGAGGCTTTCCTATCCTCTGCCCCTATGGCCTCAAGACAAGAGGCCAAATCAACAAATAAACGGCCCGCGCCTGAAGAAGTTCATACAGTCGACCTCGGGGTGCTTAAGCGGCGAAGAAATAAAGATAAAGGTATTGCCAACCCTCCCTCCACCAAGCGTGTCGAACAACAAAAGGGACCTCCCCTGCAGGCCAAAATGATGAAGTATTATTCCTTTCCTAAGGATAGGACCCGACTTTTGTTTGAATCGGCTGCCAGATATAACAAGGTCACTTTGCCGGAGCCGAAAAGGCCAGGTGAGCTTAGAAGAAAAGATGACCCCCGCTTTTGCCCAAATCACCAAATGCTTGGGCACTCCATCGAAGACTACTATGTATTTAAAGACATGGCTGAAGGTATGATCGGGAGGGGAGAACTCCAGATGGGCGAATCCAGAGTGGATCCTCCACGCCCTCACGAGCTTCCCGATTTTAAGAAAGCTGTCAACACGGTGTCTATACACCGGTAATCACAAGATAACCCATCATGGGGGCACATGCCGGCTAAGGATGGGAAGAAGAAAAAGAAGTCAAGAAATAAGAGGAGGGGCGTTGTTCTCTCCTACATTACATTGTCGACATCATCTGACGCAAGCCGAACGGCGAAAGAAGAAGTAAATGAAGAAATATGCTTTATGCCGACAAGGCCGAATCAACCTGAGGCTTCTACCTCCAACTCCGGCTCTTGCCAACCTACGCTCGCCCTAATGATGGAGCTGCGCCAGGAAATTGAAATAATGAAGAAAAATATGAGTGAAATGGGTTTGGGCCCAGCCGACCCGCACCCGACTTTAACAGCTCTCTCGGCAATGAATGAGCCATGTATGAAGCAGATAGCTAGAGCAGAACCAGTCGAAGAAGAAGCCACCAAGGCAGAATTATTTGAAACCAAGCAAAGAGATGACGAGTCTGCCACAGAATATGTCCAATGCTGGGGGAATCTCTACGCAAGATGTAGGCATCCGTCGAATTATGAAGACGCTGTCCAAATATGCAAGCGTAATCTGAAGACAGAAATTCAGCTGAGAATGGTCGGCCTCGAAGTCAAATCCTTCAGCCGACAAAATAATATGGTGTTCGACATTGAGGCCTTTCTGGCGAAATATCGCCTAGTCGCGGCTACCTCAAGTCAGGAGAATGAGCGGACTGAGGGACGACCGAAGAGAAAAAAAATGCAAAACGCTGACTTCCAGACCATTGTAAAACGAAGGCAGAAGGCGAAAGAGGTAGCTTGCTCTTCTTTAGCAGTGTCTGCCAAGCAACAACCCTCTTTGAGGGACAAAATGAAGAAACCCTACTCCTTCTCCAGAGAGAAAACTCAAATGTTGTTTGAATGGGCTCAGGCGTGTGGCAAGATCACCCTCCCGGAACCCAAAAGGCCGAATGATGTCAAATGGAAAGATGACCCTCAATTTTATCCTTATCACCAACAGAGGGGGCATTCCATTGAGGATTGTTATATATCCAAAGATATTCTCAAAAGCCTGATCCAAAAGGGTGAACTACAAATGGGCGAGCACAGGGTGAATCCGCTGCGGCCCCATCAAATGCCCAGCCTTGGGAAGTCGGTGAACGTAGCCTCACCCCACCAGCTGAAGAATAATACACCCCGAGGGACATCTCAAACCCCTTGAATCATGGCAGAAGCCGGAGAAAAAAAAACATGCAAATGGTTCCTGACTCTGGGGGCAAATGATGAAGCAAATCGGCAGTTGGGCCGACAACATCTTAACCATCGGTGCTTAAACTGACAGCTTCTCAAGCATTGGCATCTACGCCAGCAGGTAAATCTGAAAACACCAAAGGTATTCAAATTACCCAACCACCGGCACCCCAGCCAGCAGCCATCCAATAAAAAAAATCAATCAATTTGTTCAACCATCGACGCCCAAGTCGATAGCTTTTCAACCACTGACATCCTAGTCGGCAGCTTTTCAATGAATATTCATTATCGACTTTCATGCCGACAACTCTTTAATTATCGGCTTGCACGCCGATGTTGATTTGTTTTTGTTGTTTTTCTTGTTGTTTGCAAAGAAGAATAGATAAATATGATTTGAAGATGAATATGAAGAGCAAATAACAATGATCTCAATCAACCTATGAACATGTAAACCATGAACCTAGGCAATCAGAACCAACTCTAGCATGGGCAATGCTATCTCAATCAAACTAAACTAAGAAAAAAGGAAAACACACACCGGAGCGTGGAGTAAAGGGAGTAAATAAAAACACACCGCGTGGGTGGAACAAGCAAGAGGAAATAAGATGTGGGAGAGAGAAAGCTAATGCCCACTACCAAGAAAAGAACGTGATCGCCACTAAGGTAAAAACAAGCCAAAGACCTGATTAATATCTTAGAATAGGAAGATGATGCACTCACTCACAGGAGAGAGAAACCAATAGGAAACTGCAGCTCTGCTGGATATAACTGTCTAGTGCCTATGCGTCACAGGGAGTGTGACGGTCGCCCGACCGACCGCTAGAGGAACCTGACGCGTCTGATGAAGACTGTCAGAGTGTCTGCAGAACAAGCTTGTGAATCCTTCAAACTCCAAACCTTCCAGTCGGCTGGAAAGCTTGGGCCTCGTCTAATGAACTCTGTAAAACCTACCAAAGAACGTAGAACACAAGAAACAACCCCAAATTAGCCTTTCAAACAACATAGTATCAATACTCAAATGAACTTGATGTCATTCAAAAGGAAAGGGGAATACCGGGGAGTTGTGTTTTTTTTAACCCCTCTAGGCGTTTTAAAAGATAGGAAGGATGCTTAAGTGAATGAAATAAGTAGAAGAACGTGAAATAAGGAGTGGGACAATGCTATGATGAAAAGAGAAAAGGAAGAACACAAGTATGCCAATGATGGAACTAAAACACTCAAAAAAATGAATACTCCCTTGACTGTGAATCAGATGGACGTGAGAGACAACTTTTCTTGGTTGGATATGGCTCCAGAATGCGGCAGCACTTCGACGTAAACTCCAGATTTTTCCTCCTTAGGCCATGAAGTCAAGGGTTCTATTTATAGGCCCTCAAACTCTCCGATCGAGCAGAGGATAATCCAGCTAAAAAGGAGGAGGATTCTTAGAAAACTCTTGAAGATAACACTCCCAAGAGTCCATAGAAACAAATAAAAGGTTTTAAGGATCAGATTTGGAAGAGAAATCACAAGATCAAACTCTTAACTCTGCCACGGAGTAGCAGAGAAAAGGCCAGACCTGCCAGGACTCCCTGTTTGATGTAACGGCTGCACGACAGACCGTCACAGGCATGTAATGCTCCAGGAGTAGACCGTCACAATCAACCTCATCCTTTAAGAGATAAGATCAACAGGAGAAGTTTTCAAATGCTGGACTCTTGGAGAATGTAACGGTCGAGAGAAAACGCGTCAGAGAACTATAACGGTTGCACGATAGACCGTCATAGTCAACGAATAGCCAAAGGATAAGCTTTGAAAAGAAGCCTTATACTCAAGGACTCTTCAAGATGTAACGGCCAAGGACTGATGCGTCTGAGGAATATAACGCGCCTGGTATAGACCGTTAGAGACAATAAGGATCCAAATGAGACAAAAGCTTGCTAAACTTCGTTCAATGCAAGGAATCAAGGAACCAGACCCAACCAAGGAATTAAGACCCACGAAATAAACCTCCCACTGATCAAGAAGGCTCGACAAAAGGGAATAACTCGGAGCATCATATAGAATGAACAAGGAGATGACCTAACTTATCGGTCATAAAACGGGTGTCAACAGATGCCCCTCCTTAACGCCCTCTTTGCAGGGGAGTGAGCGGAGGTGAAGCAAAAGTGGAATGGAACATGGAGATAAAGCGGAAATAAAGCGGAGCGGACCAAAAAGCGGGCGTTAAGGCAAACGACACCCCTCTCAACCAACAAGCGAAAGGAATTTTCTGGAAAACCTTGAACTAATCACAAGGAAATAGCCAACCAAATGACACGTCTGGAAGAACTACTAACTAAGGAAAGGAAAACACGGCTGGCCGTCGGAGGCAACGAAAAAGAGAAAGACGATTAACTAAACTCCAGACATGAATCTTCAGCTAACCAAATCAAGCAAGCAGATCGAAGGAAACCTTCTAATTCAGAGTGGAATGACTCTCCTCATCCTAGATCAAGAACACAGCCATTCACCATCAGTGAGACGCCTTGAACAGATGAAGATTCATGAATGCTCAAAGAAATGCGCATGATGCATGCTGGGCTAAAATAAAAGAAATCATTAAAATGAATGCAAAGAAATGTAAAATAACAAAATACTCGAGAATAGTATTGCTAGACCGGAGAAACTAGGGTCAGGACACCATCTGCAACCACGACGTGCAAGATAGAACCATCATCCCCAAACTTTTCAACCTAACGGCCTATCCAACGATTAAACATGTGCACTTAGATCATCATCATTTTTGTTTAAGGGGAACATCAGATCCCAGAACACATGAATGACTAGCCGGTTCTCGAGATAACATATCATAGATAACATATCGTAATGCATTAAGGGATAAGGATCGAGATACAATACCTGACTTACCTGTCTGTCGAAATGGCTGATGATAATTATTTTCATAACTTCACCCATGAAGAAAGAGGTTAGCCAACGATAATTAATATGATCATGAAATGAGGCATAATCATTTGTACACATGAATTGCATTAAAAATATATACCATGGAAGAAAATGCGATCATCCAAGCATCAAATAGACTATTTTATTCATCAAGCAATCTGCAAACTGTGACGGTCTAAAGGGGGTGCGTCACACCACTCTGACGGATCAACGCTAGGCCGTCAGAGCCTTGGCGGTTCACATCCTTCAATGCATGATTCAAACTGACCTGACGGTCTAAGGGATACGCGAGGAGACTGTAACGGTCTGGCGATAGACCGTCACATTTCCTGAGCGTTCAAAAAAAATAACACTGAATGGTCACACACATCATTCAAGCATTCATTCGCCCTAACACCCAAAAACCCCAAAACCACCGGGGCGTCCACCGATGACGACCCAACGGAGATGGCCGGCGACGAGGCTCCCAGGCCACTGGGAAGGGAGAAAGGGATGAAAAGAAAGGCTATACGCCGCCTCCACCGTCGGATAGAGCGCGAGGTGATCCCGCCGACTGAGGAAGGAGAAACGGCGGCGAGGGCATCCACGACGGAGGAAGAGCCTCCAACGGATGAAGGAGAAGCCGTGGATGAAGGAGAAGAAAAGGAAACGGGGACAAGGGGAAGCTCCCCTGGATGAAGGAGAAGCCGTGGCAACGGAGAAGAAAAGGAAACGGGGCCAAGACCATAAGGTAGGCCCGTTCGCCCTAATTTCCATTTTTTATTTTTATGAATTTTTAAGTCCATGCATGCATGAATGGGGGGTAGAAAATTAGTCTATGTACCCATTAGGATCAATTGTAGGCCATTTGGTCAAAGTGGAAAAGCCAAGGAATGAAAATGAAGACCACCACTATTCAGGGGATGTGACGGTCCTACCAGTGACCGTCACAACTCTGACGCACCACCCCTGGTGCGTTAGAGCTCTGTGACGCACCACTCCAGGGCCGTCACAGTCACTAGAGACCAGAGCTGTTTTTAGGGTTTTCAATTATTCAATTTTTTTGTTTGTTTTCATTATATGAATGTCATGCAATGATTTTATGATGCAATTGACTAATTTATGATCTAAATGCATGCAGGGGAAGAGACGAACAAGAATTTCATGGCTGTAGATCCGGGCAGTCTACAAGGCGTTGCCCGATTATCAAAGAGAGAGGCTCGCAGCGATGGGGTTCGCCGAGATGCTGAGCATCGAGGTGATTAGGATGGACACACCGTTGCTCTACGCGCTGCATGAGCGATGGGACCCAGTGAGCATAGCTTTCATCTTCCCATGGGGCCACATGATCCCCACGCTGGAAGACATGGCGAGGATTTCTGGATTGAGAGTCCACGGAGCAGCGGTGACCAGGTGGACTTATGGGAACTACAGGGAGCTAGCCCAGGAGCTGCTGGGCTTGGACTTGATCAGACTGGGCCACACCTCATCCCAACTTTCGAGATCGAGACTGTAGGACAGTCTAGGACTGAGGGGAGCTGCTATTGCAGTGGGAGAGCTACCCGAGGAGCATCTCGGGCGAGTGATAGAGCAGGTGCGCCTACATGTGGCGGCGGAGGCGGGACCGGAGGGAGATCGCGTGCTGAGGCGGTTCCTCATGCTGCTATTTGGGAAGCTGCTGTTCGTGACTCGAGTGGATGTGATTAGTTGCAGATTACTACCATTGCTCGTGGATTTAGGCAGAGTAGGAAAGTATGCATGGGGAGCAATGGTCCTGGCCTTCCTGTTCGAGTCGCTCAGCACGACGGACTGGCAGACGATGCTGTGCGGCTTCTCGCCCTTCCTACAGGTATACTTGACTTAAATGCTTCCTATATGATTATTCAATTGATTATGCAATGCAATTGACTGACATGACTCCTAAATGCAGATCTGGAGCTTTGTGTACCTCCCTGGGATTGGGCGAGGGACGCAGCAACATCCCGGTTGGATCCCGATCGCGAGGCGATAGGTTATCGCGAGGGACCCAGGGTCGATCACCAGATTGACCCGGGCGATCCAGGACGACCTGGACTCCTTCCCGCGTACGGCGGTAAGCCCAGAACTCTAAATACTTTGAATGCTTCTAAATGCTTATGAATGTTTTATATACCATGCTGCAATTCCAACCCAAGGAGGACATAACGCGGTGTGCCTCAAAGGAAACACGGCTCCCAGGCCTACTCTGGAGGAAGATTGCTCCCTCTACGTCCGGAGATGTCCTAAATGACAACTCACGCCGATAAAATCCATGCTCCAGCTTCATCTCTTCATCCTCTCTCCACTCCTTGGCCATTCTCTATGTGGGGCTTTCGATGTTGTCGGCCCGCTCGGTGATCCTAATTGTCAGATCAAGCAGAAATCCTTCATCCTTACCGCCACTGAGTACTTCACCAAATGGGCTGAAGCAGATGCATACGCAGAGATTAAAGCTTCAACGGTGTGCCGCTTCATCATGAAGAATATCATCTCATGGTTCGGAGTGCCAAGCAACATCATCACCGACAATGGACCCCAGTTCATCTCTCAAGAGCTCAAGGACCTATGTAAGAAGTTCAATATTGCATTGCATCATTCATCTCCATATTATCCTCAAGGCAATGGTCAAGCTGAAGCCACTAATAAAACCCTTCTCAATATTATAAAGAAAACCTGTGAATCTCACAAATTTTTCGATTGGCCAGAAAGATTAGTAAAAGCTCTATGGGCTTACCGCACCTCCGTCCACACTCCCACGGGGCAAACTCCTTATGCTCTCACCTACGGGATGGAGGCAGTGCTCCCATATGAGATCTTGATCCCTTCCCTTAGAGTGCAGCTCGATAAGGAACTTAATCTCGATGAACGTCGAGAGACGTTGCTCGTTCAGTTGGAAATCTTAGACGAGAAGAGGATGAACGTGGCCGATCACGTATCCGTTTATCAAAAGAGAGTTTCACGTTATTTTCAAAAGAAGGTAATTGAACGCAAATTTCAAAAAGGTGATATGGTTTTGAAACGTAAATTCATTCAGTCTGCAGGTCCTAGGTCTAAATTGCAACCTAACTGGGAAGGGCCATTCGTTGTAAAAGAAGTTTATCCAGGAAATGCTTACCGCTTAGTGAACGCCGAAGGTGAGGAGCTCTCTCACGCTTGGAATGGGTTGTATCTTAAACGATTCTTTCCTTAGAGTCTAATCAGTGCCACCCCGGCAGCGAGGTGTCTTTCCTTTCGCCATGAAAGAGGTCCCGAGTACGGAAATCACACACTACACGACATCCCTGGTCAGGTTTCCCGCTTTGTAGATATCGTTTCTCCTTGTCCATGCTTTGGGGGAAAGTCAAAGTCCCTGTCCATTTCTTTCTTCGGCTGAATCCAGGGGCAAGAGATGAATAAGGAGGCGATGACCGATCTAGACACCTTGATGAGAGGAGGTCTCAAATAGGGGCAATCTGTTATGACCCGACGCCACAAGAAAGAAAAGAAAAGTAAAAAGCAAAGGAGCAATCTTTATGACCAGAAAAAAAAGTTTATTTCCAAAGTCTTCCTACCAATATTCCAAGGCTTCAAAGGAAAAGAAAGAAACATAACTAGGCAATACAAGAGTGGCAGTACAGTTTTCCCGCGGGACGAATGTGCCCGGTCGTATGCGTGCCTAGAGTGGACCAAGGTTCGATGACGGGCATAAAGCCCCGGCGCAACAGACCAAATCTCTAATGGGTTGTCTGGAGAGGAACTCAAGTCCTAAAAGCTTCTATACCTGGCCTAAGCTTATCCCCGTATTCTGGTTTTCTTTTTAGGACCAAGACAAATACCCTGGGTATGGCCTTGGTAGAAGCACCGTCACGCAAGTAAGGTCTTGGCCAGGGATTGTCACCTCTATTGCACGCCAATCTCGGGAACTCTTAATAAAATAAGAAGGACCCACGTTGTCAGGGGAAGCACTGGTTTCCAAAAATCAAAAAAAAATTCAAATATTTCCAAAAATCCAAAGAAAAATCAAATATTTCTAAATTCCAAAAAAATCAAATATTTCCAAAAATCCAAAGAAAAATCAAATATTTCCAAATTCCAAAAAATCAAATATTTCCAAAACCCAAAGAAAATCATATATTTCCAGAATTCCAAAAAATCAAATATTTCCAAAATCCAAAAAAAAATCATATATTTCCAAAATTCCAACAAGGTCAAATATTTTCCAAAAATCTAAAAACCAGATATCCCAAAAATCCAAAAACATCAAAATGTTATCCTTTTCAAAATCCAAAATCCAAAAATACCATCATATGCATCGCATGCATTGCATTATTTCCATTGTATTTTTCCACCTATTTAATAAGGCTCCACCCCTTGACCAAATATCAAGAAATGGTCATTTTCTAACTTGCTTCAAGGTAAGGGGTTGAGTCTAAGAACAGATCTAACTTGTTTCGGGTCTAAGTGTGTGCAGAACGCAGGTTCAAGCCCGGGTTGGAATTTCACAAATTTGCAGGTTCAGGTCTGTAACGCGCTAGAATCAGGCCGTCACAGTCAGGTAACGGTCCATCATTCGACCGTCATATTGCTCAGCAGGTATTCTCTCGGCAGGCCTTCCCTGACGGTCTGGGCTATGACCGTCACATCCATTTAACGGTCTATCGTTAGACCGTTACACCCTCTAAAGAACCAAACTCTCAGTTCATTCCCCTGACGGCCTGTCGTAAGACCGTCACATCCTTATAACGGCCCTATGCAGGACCGTTACACTCTCCCGAGGCTCTATTTTCGGATCATTCTAGCCAAGTCAAGAATCAAGGACTCATGCTCATTCAATTAAGGCATTCCCATCTCATTCAAATGAACTTAATGCAACATAAATTTGATAAATTTTCCAATCCCAATTGTCAATTACATCATCATTCATAAACAAGGTTCAGGCTACATTCAACTTCCTATCCGCAAGAGGGCGTATCTTCCTTAAGTCCTTCACATAGCCACGGCGTGCTTCGTCGTTTTCTTCCACTTCTTCTTTCCACGTGCGCACTTTGCTGATCTCCCACATGGTCAGAGCGTTCCGGACTGCCCTTTCATCTTCCTCGGTCCCCATCTTCCTAGATAGAAGGGGAGGGTAGTGTGATAGTGCAGGAACCATGGTCTGGGTAGTCCGATCTGAAGGTGGCACCGGTGAGGGTTGTAGATCGCCAGGGTGTTATTCCCCACTAGCTGAAAGTCAAGGTCTGGGCACCGCGGTATTTTCAGCAGAGTGCTCCGAAGGATTCTTGGTCGCATTGTGAATTTGTCTGTTGGCAAGGTGTTGAAGAAGAGGCGCCATTCATCCCGCGTTTTCTTGTCCGCTGTCCGACATTCCACCTGTGAAGGAAATCCAAATGCACCTCCGATAAAGAACAAAGGGTGGCTCCCGAAGATCCGGCTAGCTGAAGTTATGTCCTCCTTGGGTTGGAATTTGATTCTCACTCTCATCCAGCACTCGAGGAGTATCATGGATCCGAATAAAGGTCCTCCTAAGCAAGCCGAACTAAGTCCTTTGTGGAGGTATAAGAGGATCGCTTGAGATATGGACAAACCCCGCCATAACCCGCTGATGATGCTAAGGTTTTGGATATATAAGAGATGGTCGGTAGTGGTGAAAAGAAAAACTCCGCATAAGCAAACCGACACCGCCTTGGCTATTGCTTCATGCCTCTCCCACTTGTTTTTGCAATGAGAGATTATCCACTGTGCCATAGGTATCAAGTGAACATGGTGTGGGCTGATCATGGTCCTCACATCCTTTGGATTGTGTATGAAATCGCTCAAGACCAAGGACGGGTCAATTGGTTCAACCGTATAGCACACTAGATCTTCATCCCCCGCCTTAATCTTAGGAAGGGCTAGGTAGGTCTCTACCTCCTCTAATAGGACTGTAGCTTCAAAGTAAGGGAAGATGAAAGTATGTGTTTGAGGATGCCACAACTCTATGAGGGCTGAAATGCTTGGCCAATCTAAAGATAATTTCTGAAAATTTTTGCCTAAAACCAATAGAGGTTAGAGGTGCCATGCCGTAAGGATTGCTAAAACTTCTAAAGGGAGTTCTTTGATCATGGGAGCCACCCACTTCAAGTTGGAGTAACATCTTGGACCAGGAAGAGGCTAGAAAGAAGGAAGAAGAGGGAGAGGAAGAGATCATGAGAAGTTAAAGTGCAGAAATTAATGAACTTTGAATCAATAGAACTCACCACTCTTTGAGCACTTGAGCTCAGATGCTTGGGGATTGATGTCAGCCTTTGCAACGTCCCATGTTCCTTCCTCGCTGCTTTAGGTCCTGTGTAGACCTTCTCCTCCATGACCATCACTTCAAAGCTTCTTTTCATGGTGTTTCCTGCTCTTGAGGGAGGTTCTTCAGTCCTTGTAGCAGTGAATTCAGAAAGCTACGATTTTTGGCAGAGTTCCCAGGTTTTAAAGGCTTGCTTTTTGGCTCTAGAATGATAAGATTTGGGTTAGAAGGCCTTATCTCAAGTCTAGGAGAGTTCTAGTGGGGGTTTAGATGGTTAACCTTCGGGTTTGGACTCTCACGGCATAATCCATCTCGGAGTACACCTTGTTCTCTGGCGGTCTATCGTAAGGCCGTCACTTGGCTCTGACGCTCCAATTCTAGGCCGTCACATTACCTGTAGGTTTCTTTTAGCCCAATCTCGTTCTGTCAAGCCTAACGGTTTAACAGTAGACCGTCATAGAATTGTGGCGCATAATTCTTGAGCTGTCACATTTTCTGCCATGCAGTTCTGGATCCTTCATGGTTCAATCATTCCTGACGGTCTGGGTCAAGACCGTTACTTCACTCTGACGTTCCCCACATGGACCGTCACATTTTCTGCAAGCTACTTCAATATAGCATTGTTCTGCCATCTTTAACGATCTATCATTCGACCGTTACATCATTCTGACGCTCCATCGATGGACCGTCACATTTTCCTACTGATCAGTTTGCAGTCTGGCCTCTGTCATCTCTGACGGACTTCAGTTGGTGCGTTACAGCATTCTGACGCATCTTCTCTAGACCGTCACATTGTCTGCTGCTGGATTTGTGCTATTCCTTTCTGCATGTGGTCCTTCATTTACACATATCCGATTCCATTTACATAATTTCAGTCATCCCATTCACGCCATTTCACACATTTCCACATGCATTTCCATTTCATTCCATCGTACATTTACATCTCATTCCCGCAATTCATTCAATCCATTCCATTCATCTGCATTCCATTCACACCTACAATCATTCATATAAAACAACATAAAAACATAAAAAAGAACTCTTCACTCCATTTCATTCATTCTCATTCCCTTTTTTATATATAAGTCATGTACAAGTGTAATAAAAGAAGAGAAATACAAGCTCATTCGGCCGATTTGTCTCCCGGGCCGCCATTGTCATCACCATCCTAGGGTCTCCTCACTGGTGGCGCTATGGAGGCACTCTCCTCCTGCTGTCCCCTCTCTGCCCTCTCGTTCCTCCATTGGTCGGAGGAGCTGACGAGGAAGTCAGCCACTGATCCGGTACGGGTAGCGCTCCTCGGTGCTCCACTCTGAGAGGCACTCCGCTCTGGTCCTTGGCCTATCATCCGGACGGTCCTCTCCAGGGTCCGCAGCTCAATCTTCATATCGTAGGCCTAGGGCCAAGCCTCACGTGCTTCGGTCCGATAACGTTCCAAGTCGGCCGTCCCGATCCGGAGTCTCTCCACCTCGGCTCGTGCCTAAGCCAGCTCGATCCGAAGTCTCTCTGTCTCCGCTCGGGCACATTCCGCCTCAGCCACCGCTGCGGCTAGCTCTCTCGCCTGTAGTTTGCATCTCATCATGATTAGCCAAATAAGCATTTAATTTTGCATAATCATAAGCATTTAAGTGAAAGCATTTAGTTTCTTACCCGCTCTACGAGGGTGACCTCCGCCTCCTCGACCCGAGCGACCGCTCGAGCAAACTCAGCGTCCTGCTCAGCTCTGTCCCTGGCAGGCTGTCATGACGATGACGGGGCATCGGGTCCGGCTCTTTGGGCTCGCTCAGCTCGCTGCATTTAGAAGTTAAAGTTAGTCAGTCACATTTGCATCATTTGCATCATAAGCATAATCATTTAAGTCTCAGGTTTTGAATCTTACCAGAAGCTCCAGGGAGGTTCGGTACTCGTCCCGCTGCTGGATGGTCGAGTGGAGTAGCCCTTCAAGCTCGGCTATCCATCCCTCAGGGTCTAGCTGCATTTAGAGAGCATGGGTCAATGCATATAGAATTGTTACATTTAGAATAAACATAGTTTAAGTTTAGAGTTTCATACCGGTCGTCGGGTGCCCCGGTACACCTGGTCTCCGTACCGCCGAGCGAAGGCTTTCAAATACGCCTCATCGCTATCGGCCCGCTCCTTCACTGCTCGACCTCTCCTGTTCCAGTTGTGGACGTATTTCGCCTTACGGGCACACCAATCCACATCACCACTGATGCCCTTTGATGACTTGCCCGGGCGCTCGTCACTTCGGTGCGGGAATGTCACCTCAGGCTGGTGTAGTCCATGGGTCCATAAGATCAGGCGGTAGTGCAAGGGCTCGATGACGTTGATGCAATGCAACCATATGTCTCGCCCGCGGTATGATAGGGATGCCTGGACCCCTGGTTGTCCCTCGTAGCTCTCGTCCCGGTACGGGGTCCATCTCACCTGAAAATCATGTTAGTTCATTTGTGAGCATATAAAAACATTCATAAGTATATAGAACATTCATAAGCATTTAGAAGCATTCAAAGTATTTAGAGTTCTGGGCTTACCGCCGTATGCGGAAAGGAGTCCAGGTCGTCTTGGATCGCTCGGGTCAATCTGGTGATCGACCCTGGGTCCCTCGCGACAACCCATCACCTCGCGATCGGGATCCGACCGGGATGTAGCTGCGTGCCTCGCCCAATCCCAGGGAGGTACACAAAGCTCCAGATCTGCATTTAGGAGTCATGTCAGTCAATTGCATTGCATAATCAATTGCATAATCATATAGGAAGCATTTAAGTCAAGTATACCTGTAGGAAGGGCGAGAAGCCACCCAGCATCGTCTGCCGGTCCGTCATACTGAGCGACTCGAATAGGAAGGCCAGGACCGCTGCTCCCCATGCATACTTTTCTACTCTGCCCAAATCCTCGAGCAATGGTAGTAATCTGCAACTAATTACATCCGCTCGAGTCGCAAACAGCAGCTTCCCGAATAGCTGCATGAGGAACCGCCTCAGCACGCGATCTCCCTCCGGTACCACCTCCGCCGTCACATGTGGGCGCACCTGCTCTATCACTCGCCCGAGATGCTCCTCGGGTAGCTCTCCCACTGCAATTGCAACTCCTCTCAGTCCTAGACTGTCCTGTAGTCTCGATCTCGAAAGCTGGGACGAGGTGTGGCCCGGTCTGATCAAGTCCAAGCCTAGCAGCTCCTGGGCTAGCTCCCTGTAGTTCCCGTAAGTCCACCCAGTCACCGCTGCTCCGTGGACTCTCAATCCAGAAATCCTCGCTCTGTCTTCCAGCGTGGGGATCATGTGGCCCCATGGGAAGATGAAAGCTCTGCTCACTGGGTCCCATCGCTCATGCAGCGCGTAGAGCAACGGTGTGTCCATCCTAATCACCTCGATGCTCAGCACCTCGGCGAACCCCATCGCTGCGAGCCTCTCTCTTTGATAATCGGGCAACGCCTGGTAGACTGCCCGGATCCACAGCCATGAGATTCTTGTTCGTCTTTTCCCCTACATGCATTTAGATCATAAATTAGTCAATTGCATCATAAAATCATTGCATGGCATTCATATAATGAAAACAAACAAAAAAATTGAATAATTGAAAACCCTAAAAACAGCTCTAGTCTCTGGTGACTGTGACGGCCCTGGAGTGGTGTGTCATAGAGCTCTAACGCACCAGGGGTGGTGCGTCAGAGTTGTGACGGTCACCGGTAGGACCGTCACATCCCCTGAAAAGGGGTGGTCTTCATTTTCATTCCTTGGCTTTTCCACTTTGACCAAATGGCCTACAATTGATCCTAATGGGTTCATAGACTCATTTTCTACCCCCCCCATTCATGCATGCATGTACTTAAAAATTCATAAAAATTAAAAATGGAAATTAGGGCGAACGGGCCTACCTTATGGTCTTGGCCACGTTTCCTTTTCTTCTACGTTGCCACGGCTTCTCCTTCATCCAGGGGAGCTTCCCCTTGTTCTGGTTCGGCCGTTGGAGGCTCTTCCTCCACCGTGGATGCCCTCGCCGCCGTTTCTCCTTCCTTGGTCGACGGGATCACCGTGATCGCCAAAAAATCTGTTGATTTGTTTTTGTTGTTTTTTTCGTCGTTTGCAAAGAAGAATAGATAAATATGATATGAAGATGAATATGAAGAGCAAATAACAATGATCTCAATCAACCGATGAACATGTAAACCATATACCTAGGCAATCAGAACCAGCTCTAGCATGGGTAATGCTATCTCAATCAAACTAAACTCAGAAAGGAAAAGGAAAACACACGCCGCAGCGTGGAGCAAAGGGAGTAAAGGAAAACACACCGCGTGGGTGGAACAAGCAAGAGGAAATAAGATGTGGGAGAGAGAAAGCTAATGCCCACTACCAGGAAAAGAACGTGATCACCACTAAGGTAAAAATAAGCCAAAGACCTGATTAATACCTTAGAATAGGAAGATGATGCACTCGCTCACGGGAGAGAGAAACCAATAGGAAACTGTAGCTCTGCTGGATATAACGGTCCAGTGCCTATGCGTCACAGGGAGTGTGACGGTTGCCCGACAGACCGCTAGAGGAACCTGACGCGTCTGATGAACACCGTCAGAGTGTCTGCAGAACAAGCTTGTGAATCCTTCAAACTCCAAACCTTCTAGTCGGCTAGAAAGCTTGGGCCTCGTCTAATGAACTATGTAAAACCTGCCAAAGAACGTAGAACACAAGAAACAATGCCAAATTAGCCTTTCAAACAACGTAGTATCAATACTCAAATGAACTTGATGTCATTCAAAAGGAAAGGGGAATACCGGAAAGTTGTGTTTTTTTAAACCCCTCAGGGCGTTTTAAAAGATAGGAAGGATGCTTAAGTGAATGAAATAAGTGGAAGAACGTGGAAGAATGTGAAATAAGGAGTGGGACAATGCTATGACGAAAAGAGAAAAGGAAGAACACAAGTATGCCAATGATGGGACTAAAACACTCAAGAAAACGAATACTCCCATGACTGTGAATCAGATGGACGTGAGAGACAACTTTTCTTGGTTGGATATGGCTCCAGAATGTGGCAGCACTTCGACGTAAACTCCAGATTTTTCCTCCTTAGGCCATGAAGTCAAGGGTTCTATTTATAGGCCCTCAAACTCTCCGGTCGAGCAGAGGATAATCCAGCTAAAAAGGAGGATTATTCTTAGCAAACTCTTGAAGATAACACTCCAAGAGTCCATAGAAACAAACAGAAGGTTTTAAGGATCAGATTTGGAAGAGAAATCACAAGATCAAACTCTTAACTCCGCCACGGAGTAGCATAGAAAAGGCCAGACCTGCCAGGACTCTCTGTTTGATGTAACGGCTGCACGACAGACCGTCACAGGCATGTAACGCTCCAGGAGTAGAACGTCACAATCAACCTCATCCTTTAAGAGATAAGATCAACGGGAGAAGTTTTCAAATGCTGGACTCTTGAAGAATGTAACGGTCGAGAGAAAACGCGTCAGAGAACTATAACGGTTGCACGATAGACCGTCAGAGTCAACGGATAGCCAAAGGATAAGCTTTGAAAAGAAGCCTTATATTCAAGGACTCTTCAAGATGTAACGGCCAAGGACTGATGCGTCAGAGGAATATAACGCGCCTGGTATAGATCGTTAGAGACAATAAGGATCCAAATGAGACAAAAGCTTGCTAAACTTCGTTCAATGCAAGGAATCAAGGAACCAGACCCAACCAAGGAATTAAGACCCACGAAATAAACCTCCCACTGATCAAGAAGGCTCGACAAAAGGGAATAACTCGGAGCATCATATAGAATGAACAAGGAGATGACCCAACTTATCGGTCATAAAACGGGTGTCAACAGATACCCCTCCTTAACGCCCTATTTGCAGGGGAGCGAGCGGAGGTGAAGCGAAAGTGGAATGAAACATGGAGATGAAGTGGAAATGAAGCGGAGCGGACCAAAAAGCGGGCGTTAAGGCAAACGACACCCGTCTCAACCAATAAGCGACATGAATTTTCTGGAAAATCTCGAACTAATCACAAGGAAATAGCCAACCAAATGACATGTCTGTAAGAACTACTAACTAAGGAACGGAAAACACGGCTGGCCACCGAAGGCAACAGAAAAGAGAAAGACGATTAACTAAACTCCAGACAGGAATCTTCAGCTAACCAAATCAAGCGAGCAGATCGAAGGAAACCTTCTAATTCAGAGTGGAATGACTCTCCTCATCCGAGATCAAGAACACAGCCATTCACCATCAGTGAGACGCCTTGAACAGATGAAGATTCATGAATGCTCAAAGAAATGCGCATGATGCATGCTGGGCTAAAATAAAAGAAATCATTAAAACGAAGGCAAAGAAAGGTAAAATAACAAGATACTCGAGAATATTATTGCTAGACCGGAGAAACTAGGGTCAGGACACCATCTGCAACCACGGCGTGCAAGATAGAACCATCATCCCCAAACTTTTCCAACCTAACGGCCTATCCAATGATTAAACATGTGCACTTAGATCATCATCGTTTTTGTTTAAGGGGAACATTAGATCCCAGAACACATGAATGACCAGCCGGTTCTTGAGATAACATATCATAGATAACATATAGTTATACATTAAGGGATAAGGATCGAGATACAATACCTGACTTACCTGTCTGTCGAAATGGCTAATGATAATTATTTTCATAACTTCACCCATGAAGAAAGAGGTTAGCCAACGACAATTAATATGAGCATGAAATGAGGCATAATCATTTGTACACATGAATTGCATTAAAAATATATACCATGGAAGAAAATGTGATCATCCAAGCATCAAATAGACCATTTTATTCATCAAGCAATCTGCAAACTGTGACGGTCTAAAGGGGGTGCGTCACACCTCTCTGACGGATCAACGCTGGGCTGTCAGAGCCTTGGCGGTTCACATCCTTCAATGCATGATTCAAACTGACCTGACGGTCTAAGGGATACGCGTCAGAGACTGTAACGGTCTAGCGATAGACCGTCACATTTCCTGAGCGTTCAAAAAAAATAACACCGAACGGTCACACACATCATTCAAGCATTCATTCACCCTAACACCCAAAAACCCCAAAACCATCGGGGCGTCCACTGGTGACGACCCAACGGAGATGGCCGGCGACGAGGCTCCCAGGCCACTGGGAAGGGAGAAAGGGATGAAAAGAAAGGCTATACGCCGCCTCCATCATCGGATAGAGCGCGAGGTGATCCCGCCGACCGAGGAAGGAGAAACGGCGGCGAGGGCATCCACGGTGGAGGAAGAGCCTCCAAAGGCCGAACCAGAACAAGGGGAAGCTCCCCTGGACGAAGGAGAAGCCGTGGCAACGGAGAAGAAAAGGAAACGGGGCCAAGACCATAAGGTAGGCCCGTTCGCCCTAATTTCCATTTTTAATTTTTATGAATTTTTAAGTCCATGCATTCATGAATGGCGGGTATAAAATGAGTCTATGAACCCATTAGGATCAATTGTAGGCCATTTGGTCAAAGTGGAAAAGCCAAGGAATGAAAATGAAGACCACCCCTTTTCAGGGGATGTGACGGTCCTACCAGTGACCGTCACAACTCTGACGCACCACCCCTGGTGCGTTAGAGCTCTATGACGCACCACTCCAGGGCCGTCACAGTCACCAGACACTAGAGCTATTTTTAGGGTTTTCAATTATTCAAATTTTATGTTTGTTTTCATTATATGAATGTCATGCAATGATTTTATGATGCAATTGACTAATTTATGATCTAAATGCATGCAGGGGAAGAGACGAACTAGAATTTCATGGCTGCAGATCCGGGCAGTCTACCAGGCGTTGCCCGATTATCAAAGAGAGAGGCTCGCAGCGATGGGGTTCGCCGAGGTGCTGAGCATCGAGGTGATTAGGATGGACACACCGTTGCTCTACGCGCTGCATGAGCGATGGGACCCAGTGAGCAGAGATTTCATCTTCCCATGGGGCCACATGATCCCCACGCTGGAAGACATGGCGAGGATTTCTAGATTGAGAGTCCACAGAGCAGAGTTGACCGGGTGGACTTACGGGAACTACAGGGAGCTAGCCCAGGAGCTGCTGGGCTTGGATTTGATCAGACCGGGCCACACCTCATCCCAGCTTTCGAGATCGAGACTGCAGGACAGTCTAGGACTGAGGGGAGGTGCTATTGTAGTGGGAGAGCTACCCGAGGAGCATCTCGGGAGAGTGATAGAGTAGGAGCGCCCACATGTGGCGGCGGAGGCGGGACCGGAGGGAGATCGCGTGCTGAGGCGGTTCCTCATGCTGCGGTTCGTGACTCGAGCGGATGTGATTAGTTGCAGATTACTACCATTGCTCAAGGATTTGGGCAGAGTAGGAAAGTATGCATGGGGAGCAGCGGTCCTGGCCTTCCTGTTCGAGTCGCTCAGCACGACAGACTGGCAGACGATGTTGGGCGGCTTCTCGGCCTTCCTACAGGTATACTTGACTTAAATGCTTCCTATAGTGCCCATGCCTTGACCTTCAACTAGTGGGGAATAACACCCTGGCGATCTACAACCCTCACCGGTGCCACCTTCAGATCGGACTACCCCGGACCATGGTTCCTGCACTATCACACTACCCTCCCCTTCTATCTAGGAAGATGGGGACCGAGGAGGATGAAAGGGTAGTCCGAAACGCTCTGACCATGTGGGAGATCAGCAAAGTGCGCCCGTGGAAAGAAGAAGTGGAAGAAAATGACGAAGCACGCCGTGGCTATGTGAAGGACTTAAGGAAGATCCGCCCTCTTGCGGATAGGAAGTTGAATGTTGCATGAACCTTGTTTATGAATGATGATGTAATTGACAATTGGGGTTGGAAAATTTATCAAATTTCTATTTCATTAAGTTCATTTGAATGAGATGGGAATGCCTTAATTGAATGAGCATGAGTCCTTGATTCATGACTTGGCTAGAATGATCCGAAAATAGAGCCTCGAGAGAGTGTAACGGTCCTGCATAAGGCCGTTATAAGGACGTGACGGTCTTATGACAGGCCGTCAGGGGAATGAACTGAGAGTTTGGTCCTCTAGAGGGTGTAACGGTCTAATGATAGACCGTTAAATGGATGTGACGGTCATAGCCCAGACCGTCAGGGAAGGCCTGCAGAGAGAATACCTGCTGAGCAATGTGATGGTCGAATGATGGGTCGTTACCTGACTGTGACGGCCTGATTCTGGCGCGTTATAGACCTAAACCTGCAAATTTGTGAAATTCCAACCCGGGCTTGAACTTGCGTTCTGCATACACTTAGACCCGAAACAAGTTAGATCTGTTCTTAGACTCAACCCCTTGCCTTGAAGCAAGTTAGAAAATGACCATTTCTTGATATTTGGTCAAGGGGTGGAGCCTTATTAAATAGGCGAGAAAATACAATGGAAATAATGCAATGCATGCGATGCATATGATGGTATTTTTGGATTTTGGATTTTGAAAAGGACAACATTTTGATGTTTTGGGATATCTGGTTTTTAGATTTTTAGAAAATATTTGACCATTTTGAAATTTTGGAAATATATGATTTTTTTTTTGGATTTTGGAAATATTTGATTTTTTGGAATTCTCGAAATATATGATTTTCTTTGGGTTTTGGAAATATTTGATTTTTTGGAGTTTAGAAATATATGATTTTTGTTTGGATTTTTGGAAATATTTGATTTTTTTGGAATTTGGAAATATTTGATTTTTCTTTGGATTTTTGGAAATATTTGATTTTTTTTTGGATTTTTGGAGACCAGTGCTTCCCCTGACAACGTGGGTCCTTCTTATTTTATTAAGAGTTCCCGAGGTTGGCGTGCAATAGAGGTGACAATCCTTGGCCAAGACCTTACCTGCGTGACGGTGCTTCTACCAAGGCCATGCCCAGGGTATTTATCTTGGTCCTAAAAAGAAAAACAGAATACGGGGATAAGCTTAGGCCAGATATAGCAGCTTTTAGGACTTGAGTTCCTCTCTAGAAAACCCATTAGAGATTTGGTCTGTTGCGCCAGGACTTTGTGTCCGTCATCGAACCTTGGTCCACTCTAGACACGCATACGACTGGGCTCATTCGTCCCGCGGGGAAACTGTACTGCCACTCTTGTCATGCCTAGTTATGTTTCTTTCTTTTCCTTTGAAGCCTTGGAATATTGGTAGGAAGACTTTGGAAATAAACTTTTGTTTCTTGTCATAAAGATTGCTCCTTTGCTTTTTGCTTTTCTTTTCTTTCTTGTGGCGTCGGGTCATAACGGACTGCCCCTATTTGAGACCTCCTCTCGTCAGGGTGTCTAGATCGGTCATCGCCTCCTTATTCATCTATTGCCCCTGGATTCAGCAGAAGAAAGAAACGGACAGGGACTTTGACTTTCCCCCAAAGCATGGCCAAGGAGAAACGATATCTACAAAGCGGGAAACCTGACCAGGGATGTCGTGTAGTGTGTGATTGCCGTACTCGGGACCTCTTTCATGGTGAAAGGAAAGACACCTCGCTGCCGGGGTGGCACTGATTAGACTCTAAGGAAAGAATCGTTTAAGATACAACCCATTCCAAGCGTGAGAGAGCTCCTCACCTTCGGCATTCACTAAGCGGTAAGCATTCCTGGATAAGCTTCTTTTACAATGAACGGCCCTTCCCAGTTAGGTTGCAATTTAGACCTAGGACCTGCAGACCAAATAAATTTGTGTTTCAAAACCATATCACCTTTTTGAAATTTGTGTTCAATTACCTTCTTTTGAAAATAACGCGAAACTCTCTTTTGATAAACGGATATGTGATCGGCCGCGTTCATCCTCTTCTCGTCCATTTCTTCAGGTATCTAGAACTCGAGGAGTATCATGGATCCGAATAAAGGTCCTCAAAAACTGTAGATTTGTTTTAATTAGATTCCTATCCTGCCCCCTTTAAATACATACATGCATAAACAAGTGAATCAAAGACAATGGGGGATGAAAGGATGAGAAATACTAACCGTGATCGCCACCAAGGATTAACAACGCCAAAGGATGAAGAAGTGTAAAGAACGGCACCATGTACCTTGGAAAGAAAACTTGATCGCGCTTGACAAACGAGGTGCGGGGAACTTGTGGATTCAAACCTCCTCTCCTTCCAACCGGGTAGAGGAAGAGGGCCTCACGTTGTATTCATGCTCTCCTGCAAAATAAAGCTAAAACAATGACACAAAACCCATTAGAACATGCATGTGTAGTATAGATCCTGGAGTGATAAAATATGGGTAGAAATTAAGGGAGAACGTACCAGGGGAAGGTTTTTAACCCCTGTGGAAGGGTGGAAAAGATAGGTGGGTGTGTTGTGCATGCATGAGATTTGAAATCACGAGATTTGATTGAGAGAATAGATGGAAATCATCGATACAAAACGTGTAAAAGTGCATGTGTAGTAGAAAAGTGTAGGAAACTGTGATGATCTGTGATTTTAAGAGGAAGAGAACTAAGAATATAGACCATGAAATCAAGCCCAAAAGGATGGAATTGAAAGCTAATACTTCCCTCTTCAAGTCAAGGTTGAAGTTGTGAGTTGGAATTGTAGCATGGCTTCGCCCCGAACCAAGAAAGAGCCCCCCTTTGCAACTGCGAACTGGGCAGTTTTTATAGAAAAGAGGTGAAACTCCCAACTTTCCTCCACGAGTTTAAGAGATAGAGTCCATCAAATCTTGAGATCTATGGATCAATCTTGAGATAATAGTCAAGATAAGTCATAGGAGAAAACGGGACTCTATTTGGATGAAGGATCTGGAAGATATGGCTTCTGGAAGGGAGCCCCGGAGCTTAATCTGCATAGTTTGAGTTGAACCAGGACACCTAAACCCTCAACTTTTGAGCGTGATTCTGAGAAAGATAGCCATTAAAATTTGGAGTTCTTTGGACTGAATTCAAGATAATATAAAGGAGAAACCATAGGAACAAACGGCGCTCAATTCGGAGTAGAATTCAAGAAGTTATGGGCTCTGCAAGAGGGCCACGTCGCACAGAAACGGAGCAGAGTTCAGCATGAATTGGACTCTGAGGTGTGTAACGGTCTATCGTACGACCGTCAGAGTTATGTAACAAAGTAGGGTAGGTCTGTCACACTCTGGGGGTCAAACGGGACGATTTCGGACAAGGTGTAACACACCCATACTAGACCGTCACATGGACTCTGACGGTCTAGGGTAGGACCGCCACGCTCTAGGGGTCGAACATGGCGATTTCGGGCAAGTTTCGGTGTGACGGTCTATCGTAGGACCGTCACACTGCCCTGGCAGTCTAGGGTAGGGCCGTCACACTGATGGAGGAAGATTTTGGGTAAACTGCGCGTGACTTTGGAAATTGAAGCGTATCTCTCAAACGAGGCAGAACTAGCGAAAGTGGTAGAAGAAGAAATTGTAGATAACTGAGAAAGGAACAACTTTTATGAAAAAAGTAAGTTGAGAAAATGATTATAAGAGGGAGAAAATGGTGCTAGAAGAGAGATAAAGATTCTGGGACATAGGTGAACAGCGTAGCACGCCGGAAAAATGTGAATAGCTCACAATAGGGGCAGAACTGGCCAACGGTGTAGAAGAAGAAATTGTAGATCTTTGAAAGATGAACAACTTTGATGAAGACAACTCTTTCAAGACTGCGCAGTGAGAGAGAGCCGATTACTTGAGGGAAGCCGGCCTAAATGGGCCGTAAGTCGACTTAGAAGGTAGAAGTTGATAAGACAAGCTCCATGACCTTAGGAAATCATGATCTCCAAGACTCAAAGAATATGAAATGGTAAAAATGGGCTTGAAATCCATCCGAGAAAGCTCCAAAATAATGGCTAATTCGGGGCATCAAAAAATGATGAATAAGAGAAATGACACAACTTGTGGGCTAAAACGGGTGTCAACAGATGCCCCTCCTTGATGTCTGCTTTGCAAGGGAATGAGCGAAAGTGGCGCGGAGACGAAATGGAAAGGAGATGGAGTGAAAGCGATAGCGACGTGAAATGGAGATGAAGTGGAGATGAAGCGGAGAGAACTGATAAGCGGGCATCAAGGCAAAAAGACACCCGTCAAAACCAAAAAGCGACAAGAATTCTCCCGAAAATGCCGAACTAATCACCAAGAATGATTGACAATGATGAGACATGTCTGGAGAACTAACTAAGGAAGGAAAGGAAACACGACCAGCCTCGTCGGGGACACAATCCACAGATAATGAGTGGGTCGGAAGGAAACACAACATAAGAGCTGGAAAAGGAGAGATAAGACTGAGTCAAAATCCAGACAGGAATCACGATGGCCAACCAGACCAAGCGTCAAATCAGAGAAATCGATCAAACTCAGAGTGGAATGAGAATCTCTTACCCAAGAGAACTGAGGTGCAATTAACCATTGCTGAGGAGAAATCCTTGAACGGATTACGAGACGTGAATGCTCAAAATGACATGATGCATGTTGGGCTAAAATAAAGAAATCATCAAAACGAATGCAAAGAAAGATAAAATAGAAAGTACTCAAGGATACTATTGCTAGACCGAGCCAGGACGGGGTCAAGAGTCTTCTTGCAACCACGGCGTGCGAGATAGAGTCCATCGTCCCCCACACGACTCAACCGAGCGGCCTATCCAACGATTAACCGTATGCTCCTAGATCATCATCATTTTTGTTAAAGGGGAACATCAGATCTCAGAACACACAGACAACAAGTCGGTCCTTGAGAGGTTATAATAACGTAAATATCATATAGTAATGCAACAATGAGAAGGGATCGAGAGCCATACCTGACTTACCTGCCAAGCGAAACGGCATCTTTTTTAGATTTTCTGATTTTTCGGATTTTTATGGATTTTCAAATAAGACAACAACAATATGAATTAACATGATAAACAAGCATGATGACGGAATCGGCTTCAACAAAACTATCAAATAGATATTGTCTCATGTTAATTGGGCCACATGTATGGGCCTAATGGGTCATGTTTTATGTTTATAGTAATTATGTCCACAATAATCATGTAAGAGTCCTTTTTTTTGTCTTTTAGTATTCCCAAGAGAGTTATGATGAGTAGAAAGTAGGTGTTAGGTGTTAGGTGAGTTGTCTTTTGGTCTTCTTTGTGGAGTCTATATAAGTGTCATGTAACCTCTCTTTTAAGGCAATGAAGATGATTCAAAATATTTGGAAAACTACCTCCAACGTGAGGCCCCTACCCCCCTTCTATCTCTCTCTCTTTGGAGTGGATTCTCCAATATTTTCTCTCTCTCTAGGAGTGGATTCTCCTTGGTTTATTTCTTCTCTCTCTCTCTCTCTCTCTCTCTGAGTGGATTCTCCTAGGTTCTTTCTTCTCTCTCTAACTTCTCTCTCTCTCTCTAAGGGGTGGATTCCCCTCTCCTCTCTCTTCTCTCTCTCTTCTCTCTCTCCTCTCTCTCTCTCTAAGGAGAAGGGCGCCCCCTACTCTCTCTCTTCCCCTCCCAACCACCTCCACCCTCCCACCTACCTCCATTAAATCCTCTACAACTTCCCACAAGCCATCATTACTTCCCCCTAGTCCCAAGAGACCCTCCACCAATCCACACCCCACCCTCCAACCCCAAACTACCCATCCCCTTCCCCAAGCAGCCCTCCACCTTCCCAAGGCACCTCTTCCCATCCCCAAGACCACCATTGATTATCCCACATTAAAGGAAATTCAAACTCACGTTCCCTACACCCACTTATGCCCCCTCACCTCCCCCCCTTCTCCCTCCAAGCCCAAATTCGCAGCTCCTCTCTCACCAACTGCAAACACCCCATTCCAAACCCCATTCTCCCTCTCCCACTCCTTAGAACACCCCTTCCCATGCCCCCTCACAACTAGGGGTCACCCCCACACCCATTCACCCCATTTCACATCCCTTCTACCCCATTCCCCCACCACCCATCACCACCTACAATTCTCAGGTCACAGTCAGCGACGATCCAGCAGCTTGCAGGGGTGACCACGGCTTCCTCCGGACGTTCCTGAAGGCTCAAGAGGCACCGTTGGAAGCGTCTCCCAGTCGACTTCTCAACGGTGGTGGTTTCGTCATCGTCGGAGCCCCGTGCTGCCCGGAAGAGCCATTCTCCTTCGACTGCGTGAAGCTTCCCCGACAGAGCACCTGAACCTGATGGGAAGCTCGACTGCAGTGATCCTAATGGGAATCTGAGCAACAGTTCTACTTCAAAAATATTCTTCGACCAGTCTATTTTCAGAATCAAAAAGCGGAACTCGATTTAGCGTCCGGAGCTGAAAGTTACCAATTTCCTCCCCCGGATGCGCGGTTCTGCTTCCTCTCAGTCTGCACCGACCCCTCCTTAGTGTTCAGAGTCTACCGGTCTTCTCTAACATCATCTGGTGTCCCCGTTGCTTGCGTTTCGAAGAGGACTCGACAACGAATCCATCGGTACCAGCCATGCTCAAATTGGAGTTTTGAAGCGCCCGTGGTACCCTTATCTTTCAGCTGCTGAGGTTCTACGACAGTCAAGAACAGCAACCTGCTTCCCTGTTCAACCCTCTTCCCCGACCAGAACCGGTGACCACAGAAATCAAGAAAATTCTGGCATCATCCCGCTCCGGTTACGAAGAATTCTCCACTGGTCCCGTCATCAACAAAATTGGTGAGCGGCCGAAGCATCAACATCTTTGACTGACTGTCCTCAGTTTCAGAGAGTAGGCAGAACCGACTTCATCCACCGCTCGGCTTCCAATTATGTTTTCCCCCTCCCCGCTCACCCTCGTCTCCAGCCGGGATCGGCGTATTCACGCCGATCAGGTCCATAGGTGGTGTCACATTAAAATGGTATCAGAGCAAGTCGTTTGGTTTGTCCCAACAAGCCGGGGTCCTGCAGTTCGAGATTCAAGAATCAACGTTCGAGGTCGAACCTTCTCCAAGTGGAAGGGTTTGACGGAATCGGCTTCAACAAAATTATCAAATAGATATTGTCTCATGTTAATTGGGCCACATGTATGGGCCTAATAGATCATGTTTTATGTTTATAGTAATTATGTCCACAATAATCATGTAAGAGTCCTTTTTTTGTCTTTTAGTATTCCCAAGAGAGTTATGATGAGTAGAAAGTAGGTGTTAGGTGTTAGGTGAGTTGCCTTTTGGTCTTCTTTGTGGAGTCCATATAAGTGTCATGTAACCTCTCTTTTAAGGCAATGAAGATGATTCAAAAATATTTGGAAAACTACCTCCAACGTGAGGCCCCTAACCCCCTTCTACCTCTCTCTCTTTGGAGTGGATTCTCCAATATGTTCTCTCTCTCTAGGAGTGGATTCTCCTAGGTTTATTTCTTCTCTCTCTCTCTCTCTAGGAGTGGATTCTCCTGGGTTCTTTCTTCTCTCTCTAACTTCTCTCTCTCTCTCTAAGGGGTGGATTCCCCTCTCCTCTCTCTTCTCTCTCTCTTCTCTCTCTCTCTAAGGAGAAGGGCGCCCCCTACTCTCTCTCTTCCCCTCCCAACCACCTCCACCCTCCCACCTACCTCCATTAAATCCTCTACAACTTCCCACAAGCCATCATTACTTCCCCCTAGTCCCAAGAGACCCTCCACCAATCCACACCCCACCCTCCAACCCCCAACTACCCATCCCCTTCCCCAAGCAGCCCTCCACCTTCCCAAGGCACCTCTTTCCATCCCCAAGACCACCATTGATTACCCCACATTAAAGGAAATTCAAACTCACATTCCCTCCACCCACTTGTGCCCCCTCACCTCCCCCCTTCTCCCTCCATGCCCAAATTCGCAGCTCCTCTCTCACCAACTATAAACACCCCATTCCAAACCCCATTCTCCCTCTCCCACACCTTAGAACACCCCCTTCCATGCCCCCTCACAACTAGGGGTCACCCCCACACCCATTAACCCCATTTCCATCCCTTCTACCCCATTCCCCCACCACCCATCACCACCTACAATTCTCAGGTCACAGTCAGTGGCATTCCAGCAGCTTGCAGGGGCGACCACGGCTTCCTCCGAACGTTACTGAAGGCTCAAAAGGCACCGTTGGAAGCGTCTCCCAGTCGACTTCGTAACGGCGGTAGTTTCGTCATCGTCGGAGCACCGTGCTGCCCGGGAGAGCCATTCTCCCGCGACTGCGCGACGCTTCCCCGGCAGAGCACCTAAACCTGATGGGAAGCTCGACTGCGGTGATCTTATTGGGAATCTGAGCAAGAGTTCTTCTTCAAAAATCTTCTTCGACCAGTCTATTTTCAGAATCAAGAAGCAGAACTCGATTTGGCATCCGTAGCTGAAAGTTACCAATTTCCTCCCCCAGATGCGCGGTTCTGCTTCCTCTCAGTCTACACCGACCCCTCCTCAGTGTTCAGAGTCTACCGGTCTGCTCTGACATCATCTGGTGTCCCCGTTGTTGCGTTTCGAAGAGGACTTGACAACGAATCCATCGGTACCAGCCATCCTCAAATTGGAGTTTTGAAGCACCCGTGGTACCCTTATTTTTCAGCTACTGAGGTTCTGCGACAGTCAAGAACAGCAACCTGCTTCCCTGTTCAACCCTCTGCCCCGACCAGAACCGGTGACCACAGAAATCAAGAAAATTCTGTCATCATCCCTCTCCAGTTACGAAGAATTCCCCACTGGTCCCGTCATCAAAAAAATTCATGAGCGGCCGCAGCATCAACATCTTCGACTGACTGTCCTCAGTTTCAGAGAGCAGGCAGAACCGACTTCATCCACCGCTCGGCTTCCAATTGTGTTTTCCCCCTCCCCGCTCGCCCTCGTCTCCAGCCGGGATCGGCGTATTCACGCCGATCAGGTCCATAGGTGGTGTCACATCACATGAACACAACGACGATTAGATAACGCTCAACTGAACGACACATAACAATCAAACTAATGGAAAACAACGCAACAAGATGAACAAGTACATATGCAATGGCATGAAAAAAAAACACACGTATGCAAGATGAACGTGGGGGACAAGACAACAATGCAGTGAGACAACACATGGTTGGGACAAGAACATGAGGGATGACCACACGGTTGGGACAACACACGAGATATAGAACGACGACTAATAACATATGCAAGACAACTAACAACACGTGGTGAAGAATAAAATAACATGTGTGGTACAACACAGTGGGACATAGACACGGCGAGACAAGGACACGGCGGGACAAAGGATATAAACAAATACGCCCTTCAATCAAAACCCAAGATCAGAATGAAGCAGAACCGTCAGGTTCATAATCATGAGGTAAAGCCCTCTCATATAGATATAATCATTGCAAACAAAAGCTGAGAAGGACATAAGCTTCATAACAGATCGACAAACATGATTGAAGAAGAGAATAGATCAGAAGATGTGAACATGGGACAGATAGAAAAAAAAATGGAGCAAGGAAAGCTTGAGTACATGCAACCTGCACACTTAACAAACAGATTACACATCTGTCCTCAAAATAAAATGTAAAAGATAAACATCTTTAGATTTTTCTTGATTTTTTTGGATTTTAAAAATATTTGATTTTTTTTGTTTTTATTTGTCACGCCCCGAACAAGGCGAAAATATAGGGACGTATAGTCAGAGGCAAGCAGGAAAGAGAGAGAACTAATCTAAATATACACAAGTGCTATGGAAAGGAAATACTAAATGATCATTTAACAACCAAACTGATACAATAATCTCAAAGGCAACTTAATACAACGTGGAATAACAATCACTAAGACTCAACAACATAACTGAAACTAAATGCTCTCCAATCACAACTAACAATAAACACACTGCTAACACACTAGAACTGAAACACTTAAGACATCACTCCTGCCCTTCCCCATCGGTAAGCGCGCCACCTGAAGAGCCTGGAAAGGGGGGAACACAACTATGAGCTAACGCTCAGTAGGAAATAACAGACATGTATAAGTGATTAACAGTTTAATTACATTTTCAAAATGTCATGATACAAACGATAATGCAATGAAAAGGTAATGATGATATAATGAAACAACGGTAATAACCAGATCTTGCAAGGTCAAGAAATATATAATTGATAATGATTAACAAGAATAACAAATACAAGAATTTACAACAGGAGATATAACAAGAGATATAACAAGAGATAGTAGTAAGGAATTGGCCAACAAGTAAGTATTTTAAACATTTAACCAAGTATGATCAAGTAACAAGTAACAAGATACTTTTGTCATAGACGCCAACACTCAAGCAAGTACTTCGGCGCAATGCCCCACCTTGTCATTAACATCCCATGGGCTCACTAACTTTCGGATGCTCTCCCCAGGACCAGACCGGGCCCTTATGATGCGATGGCATTGATTTACTAGGCCCAACGTCCCATCCGTCCAGACAGTCAGTCAATTTTAATGGCCAATTAATCAGAGGAATTTCTGCCATAAGTTCATATTTAAAGGACTAACCTTGTCCTTGGATTCAAGAGTACAAAACACGGTCAAACTCATTTTCAAGAGATGTGCGGTCGTAACGGAGCCGCTCGATGGGTATATACGGTTCATACAGGACCGTACGTACAGGAACTGGACTGAAACTCAGCCCGTGAAGTCAAGAAAAGAACGGCTGACAGTGGGCTGCCCTAAGGTAAGAACGGTGCAATATGGGCCGCTCAAGTCTAAAAGACAGTGAGGCCCAAGAACAAGATATACGGTCCATACTGGGCCGTATAAAGATATGCGGTCACGATCGGGCCGCCGAAGAGGTTATGCGGTCAAATACTAACCGCGCATGCCTCGGGTCGTCCGATTTGATCCAAGACTTAACCCAGCGGTTTAAACTCATAAAACAAGGTATGCTGGTGTTAAGCAGATTCTAATCATGATTATAATGATGTTCCAAGATGACGGTAAGACCACCGGATAGAGTTTCCGGGTTAGAACCGAGACTAGTATGCTAATCGGCCAATCGGCTCGTGCAAAGTCGGAAAGTTAAACATGATGTTCCACTGTACTACAGCAGCTAATCAGCAAGCTAAACAGTCATATTAATCCTAATGCCAAGCCAATTTAATAGGGATTTAGTTATATATTAACCCAAGATGCCAAGAAAAGTAATTTAAGATGATAACGAGTTCGCGTAAGTCGCGTAAGCACGAATAACAAGCAATAATCGTAAATTTAGTTGCATATTTAATTAGTTATTAAATGAGTTTCTATTTCACTAATTATCATTAATGACATGCAAATGAATGCCTTAGAACAAGTATTAAGTCCCTCTCTGAAAGGATAAACGGTTCTATATGGACCGCACATATAACTGGGCATTCAGGGGCCGAACAGGGGTCACCCTGTGACACAGGGAGATGGGCGGTTCTCCCTGGGCCGCCCAAGGGTTTGGGCGGTTCCTCCTGGGCCGCCCAAGGGGTTGGGCGGCTCTGTACCAACCGCCCATCCCCTGGGATGTGCGGCCAGTGCAGGGCCGTTCAATGATATGTGGTCTGTCAGGGACCTTTCATCCAGATATGTGGTTCCTGTGGAACCGTTCATCCTGGGATGAGTGGTTCTTGAAAAACCGTTTATATAAGGGCATGTTAGGGTCAAAATTGGTCAAAAGATGGGCTGGAGTTAGATGGTCTATCGTAAGACCGCCCATCTCTGGGTCGTCTCCGGTCATCCCTGCCGCGTCCGGTGAACGCCGGGAACAAGGTGATTGCTAGGGTTGCACTAAAACGTTAATAACTACTAGGATTGAGCTCCAAATAAGGGGATTTTGGTATCAATGGAAAGCTAATACAAAACTCTACCTGTCTACAAGGTCAATTGTATGATCAATTGCTGGAATCGAGATCTATTAAGTCAAGAACACATGAAACCCTAATTCTGACATGCTGTGACTAAAACGTTAAATTCTCTCTACATACAGAATGGAATTTGGGGCTTCTTGGCTCAAATGAAAGCTACTTCGATGGTGAATCCAACCATATAAGATATGGTTCATGAGGATTAAGATTAATACTTTGAAATCATAAATCACTTCGGATGAACACATCGAACTAGGTCAAAAACATGCTGTCACTATAAATAGAAATTCTATAAGTATGCTTCATGAAACTTAGGGCTTTCTCCGTGAAATGAAAGCTAACACCATGCTTATTACATCATATAAATTAATTAGAGTTTGGTCTGTTACACCTACCTCAAATCGGAGAGAGAAAACTCAAACCCTAGGATGAAGAACACTTGGACAGCACCTCACAAAAAGCACGATTTCTCCACGGATACCTAATGAAAATTGGGGCTTTTGCCACCAATGGATAGAGCTCGATGAGAGGAACAAATTGCTATACTCATAATCAAAATTTGGTTGAGAATTCCTACCTCAATCGATGGATCAAAGAAGGATGAAGGGAAGCCAATGGCCTGCTGAACCACCTCCACAATTCGAGCTAGATCTCCCCAGATCTGAAACTTCAGTGAACCCCACAGCAGCCAAATGAAAGAAGACTCGTAGGGCTTCATATTGATAGCTCATAGAGCTTCTGGAGCCTTCGGAGTTGGGAGTATTCGCTGCTGCAAGCTACGTGTTTAGAAACGGCGCCGAAATCTTTGAGTTGACCAAACTATGTCGGCAGCACGTGTTGGGGCTAGGTTTACCTCAAATTGATTGAGGGTAAATGTTTCTTACATTGTGGCCTTCCATTTGCCACTGATTTCAGATCATTTGGTTGAGTATTGAGGTCGAATTTCGTGTTTTAATCCAAGGGTTAGGTATGGGTCAAAAGTGTGCACTTTTGAGTTTAAACTCTAAATAGATATTCCCACGGATTTACAATGGCCTAATGCCAGAAGGAAAAGTTGTTATCTACCTCGACCTTAATCTGTTTACCATTTTTCTGGATTTTTATAAGGTGGTCGAAATTATCACTATTCTAATTCTAAGGAATTAAATATTAATAAATCTGAAATTCAATTATTAAATCAATAGAAATTCAATACTTAATTAACAAGAGCTAAATAAATATATTAAATCCAATATAATAATTCGGGGTCTTACATTATTTTTTTGGAATCTCATTTTTTTGGATTCTTGACAATATCTCATTTTTTTAGATTTTTCACAATATCTCATTTTTTTTATTTCTGAAATAGCAATCCGCAGCACCCAAAGACAGGCTCGAACTACTGGCCAGGGATCGCCGTCCCTCCCCTCTCATTAAAGAATTCCCTTGAGCAGGGCGTGCACGTGAGGGTGGCTTACCATAACCAACCGCCTCTAAAGAACGGTGCCTCTACTAAGGCCATACCTAGGATACAACCCAGCCTAAGAGGGAGAAATAGAAGAAAAAATTGGAGACAAGCTTTATGCAGGATGGGAGACATCAGGACTTGAATTCCTTCTAGGGCACTACCCCTCAAAGAGTAGGTCTGTTGCGTCGGGGCTTTGTGTCTTTCATTTTTAGACCCATATTTATCAGGCACGCATGCGACTAGGCTCATGACGTCCCGCGAGGAACTATACTACCACTCTTGCTATGCCTTTGATTTGTAATTTTCTTTTGATTCATCATTGATTTTGAAAGCCCTTATTGGCTAGATATTGCATGAAAGCTCACTTTCGAGGGTCAAGACTGCCCCTATTTGAGACCTCTCTCGTATTAGGGAGCGCCTGGGTTGGTCATCTCATCCATCCATCTCTTGCCCCTGCACTTGGCCGAGCAGAGAAGAGAAAACGACCTTTGTGCATACCCAAAGTATGGCCAAAGCAGCAACGGTGTTGCTCAAAGGAATCGGCTATGGCTCACCGTGAAGTGTGTGAAAAACCCATGCTCAAAGGTCACCCTCAACGATCGGGGGAAGAACTAGACTCCCAGCGCGGAGTTATCACCAGCCTAAGGATGTTGCAGAAGCGAACTCATTTTAAATGAACTAAGAAAATTTTTATAAGCCACTTAACCATGTTGAGGAATAACATTATAAGCGTGTGCAGAAACAATTGAAATAATGAAAATGAAAGCATGTTTCTTTGCTCAAAATAAAGATACCTTTGCAAATCCGCAGTGTGGAAGTAGCATCCTAAAGCAATCTTGATCATTGAGCTTCGAGGAGCTCGAGTAGCTTTGTATTCCTTGCTTGTCAAGATAAAAGATGAAAGGAGAGCAAAGGATTGAAAGATTCCTTGACATGGAGGAGCGATAGACACCAAACTAGACGAAATAAGAATAAAAAGGAAGATGGACGAGGGCTAGAACTCCCTCGTTAAGGCACATAGACCCTGATAACAAGGAACCAGATATAGAAGAAACCATATTAGCTCAGATCAAGGCGGACTAAAGTCTCGAAAACAGCAAGAGAAAGGGCGAAAATCCCGAAAGGGTGAAGAGGAGTGAATTGAAAGATAGCGAGAGGATTGCTGTGAAGATGAGAAAGAAGGATAAGAATAGTCCGACGCGGTCGGAGAAAAGGAATTAGAATCACCGGACAAGGTTGGGGAAGGAGAATTAGAATCACCCGACAGGGTCAGGGAATAAGAGACATAGACACCCGACAGGGTCGGGGAATAAGAGTGAAAATCACCCGACAGGGTCGGGGAAGGAGAAGTAGAGACGGAACCCGGAGATACTGGAGAAGAAGAACTGGGAGATGTCCCGAGATCGGGATGAAAAGACATAGGCTGAGGCCCATAATTGTGAGAGGAGGGAAAATCTGGAGGATCCGGAGAAAAAGGAGAGGAATGGGGACGCAAAGACCTACGAAAGGAGGAGAAAATGATGGAGATAGGATCAGATGGAGGAAGGTACACCACCTAAGGGTGGGAACTAAGTAGAAGGAAGGATGAATGAAAAGAAAGGGAGGAAGAGGTGGACCCCTGAATGCACAACTGACGGCTCTTGAACCTGCATCGCCGTCTCTTCTTAGCTAAAATTGGCTTGAAATGGACCTGCTTGGCATGGGGTTGGACCTCCAGGCCTATTATTCTACAGTGTCTCCTTAAATAACGGGCCCATCTAGCAGAGGACGTGACCCGGCTATGAATATGCAGCTTCATCGGGGCGGTTGCCCCTAGACACCCAGTGCTAACAACAATAGACAGACATTCTTGAACAACTAACTCCTCATAATGCTAGATATCATAAAACCATGGAGTCTTGTTACTTGGCACAAGCAGTATGAGATTTGGCAGCTCCACTCGGCAATCAGACTTGAAGCGTAACTCCCTTGCTAGAAGAGACAGGTGAAGCTGAGGGAGAGTAATACACGGTGTTGACATGGCCGGCTTGCTAATAAACTGAGGAATATTATGATGTGACACAACTTCGGACCTAATGCAAGCAAGCACAATCGCATTCAAAACGGGCCAAGTTGGGCCACCGCTCTATCGTCACTCACCCAAGCCCGGGGTGACTTGGCAATGCCAAGGGGAGGATGTGGGGTTGGGCCCTTGCTGGTAGAGGGCCAGCAAGGCCAAGAATGATTCCCAATGGGTATGGGTACCCAAATCAAGGGGGCCGACAAAGTGCCAACGGCAACGGTTGCACTCTTCCCATGGTGATCACTCAAGACAACGGGGCTTTGAGGATCGGGCTCTCACTCGCATAACCAGCGGAATTAAGAACTAATATTGAAAGACAAACACTAAGTGGAGTGAAGGTTTGAGCACTTACTCGACCGGTTTGAAGAAACCGGTCCCGGTCGGAGACGAGGGCGAGCGGGGAGGCGAGTGGATCCCCACACGCCGCGGCGGTGTCACTTGACCTGCCCAAACAAAGTACACCACTACACCTCTCGCAGGAGGGGGAACTTGGGGTGGGGGTTAATGATATTACATCAATACTACCTCCACGCAGGGAGGGGCCTTCAGCCGGCCAAGCGGGGTGGGGAAACCAAAGCAAAGAACGAGGAACAAGGGTGGACGCCAAATCTGCCTGCTGTCTGCGAACCAGGATAGAGGGTTGGTGTTTCTATTGTAGATCTTGCTCAGGAATTTTTATGATGGCGACACCAGTGGCAAAATCTTCGTAACAGGAAGGGGAATGCCTCAGAATTTTTGTAATTTCTTCTGGAGTCACTGCAGGTCGAGAAAGAAGCTTGAACAGGGCCTCTATTTCTCGGACTAGCAGGGTCAGGTCACCAACAGTAGGATGCAGAGGCTGTCCTGGCCGCTCCCGAACTCCAAATTTGATGCCGTCAGCGGCGTTAGAACCGTGGGTGAGTCCTCTTTGTAGAAAAAGAAACGGGGACACCAGAAAAGAACGGACACGATTTGTGGAGCCATAAGAGTGAGGAGGTGTCGATGCAGACTGGGGAAGGCAGAGCCGCGCGATTGTGGAAGAAAATTGGTAACTTCTGTTCCCGAATGCTGAATGGGTTTCTGCTTCTTGATTCTGAAAGTAGACAGGCCTATGAAGAACTTTGAAGAAGGACCTGAGGACTGATTCCTTCAGGGCTGGTCGTGGCAGAGCTTCTAAGCTGGCTCAGGTCCTCAGCCGAGGCAGAACCGCGCAGCTGTGGGAGAATGGACCTCCTGGACGACTCGGAGATCGGAAGAAGACAAAACTACTTCGGTTGCGAAGGCGACTGGCAGACGCTTCCGACGATGGCTCTTGGGTCTTCAGACTCGTCCGGAGGAGGTCGTGGTGGCCGCTGCAAGTTTCTGGTCTGCTGTAGATCTTCAGTTGAGAGCTGTAAGTTGATGATGATGGGGGGGAATGGGGTATATGGGAGGGGAAATGGGGGTGGATGAGTGTGGGGAAAGCCCGGGCTATGAGGGGGTCTAGGAGGGGGTGTTCTAAGGTGGGAGAAGGGAAGAATGGGGTCTGGAAGGGGGTCTAACAGGTGGTGGGAGGAGAAGCTACGAATTTGGGAAGGTGGGTGAGAGGAGAAGGTGAGGGGGGGCACAAGTGAGTGGAGGGGTGGATTTCAAATTTGAAATGGCATTGGAAGTTGTGGGGTTGTGTGGGGAAGGGGTTGATTGTGTTGGAATGGGGAAAGTGGTGTTGGAATGGTGAGGGATCTCCTTGGGACTAGGGGGGTGGAGTAATAGAGGCCATGGGGAAGTGGAGGGCTTTAATGATGGTAGGTGGGGGTTGAGGTGGTTGGGAAGGGAGGAGAGAGAAGAAAATTTGAAATTGGGTGATGAGGAGAGAGAAAGTGGAGTGAAAAAGAGGGATTAAGAGTGGGAAGGGTGGGGAATCTCTCCCCTAGGGTTTCTCACCCAAAAAATGTTGGAATCACTCTACTAAACTAAGCTTTGGACTCTCAAATGGCATTTTTTTCATTGATTGATTCATTACCTCCAAATGAAGGAAATGGGGCCCTATATATAGGAAACCCACATTTTACAATAAGACCCTGACAAAAGACTCATTGACAAATAACCGAAGGGGTAGGGGAGCTCATTGGGCCAAGCCCGAAGAAATGGGCCCAATTAGCACATTACACACTCTAATGACACTCAAACATAGGAAAATAAATGCAAGACCTAGGGACATGACTCAAATAAAAATTACATAGGACTCAAAATTAAATGACTAAACCATGCCGGATGCAACCGGGGCGAGGAGCCGAGCTGTGAAGGTGGGCATGGGAGGTGATGTCCCCATCAGATTACATAACAAGTGTAGAATATCTCCAGAAAGTGTAGAATATACGGCCAATTGCACCTTGAACATAGACCCATAATCTGCTTGGTGGCCGTATGCGTTAGCAAAACACGGGTAGAGAACCCTTCTTGACCTGTCATCTGAATGGCAATAGAGCGAGGAGAAATAATAGCATCAACAATGAACTCTCCAGCGAGCAAAGAGATTGCCACCGGCCTTGCTCGAGAAGAAACTGGCATCAACTCAAGGGAACTCTTCTTGTCAACCGTCTTCACTAGGAGTGTAGGCTCAACATCCCCAAAATAACTAGGGACCAGGATGAGGATCGACATTCGGTAAATGAAGTCTTGGATCTTGAAATGCACGGCCGGCACCGAATCATCCTGACTTGGCTTATTGCCTCCCTAGGGATTAGACCCAAGGGGCACCATGGGTAATGCACACCCGCTCCGTGGGGTGGAAATAGGTGGAATAATGGGGATAGGAGTAGGTTCAGAAGACGCAGGGGTTTCAACGGGTATGGTGTGTTTAGGTGGAGGCAAAGGTAAGGGTGGAGGGTTGACTTGCTCGGGCGAGGGCGGCAAAGGTGAAATTTGCTCAGGCTCGGTCAAAGGTGATGGCGGGGGTGATGGAGGTTTAGGCAATGGTGAGGGTGGTGAAGATGGTGTAGGCGATGGAGAGGATAGTAGAGATGGTGATGTGGTCGATGGAGGTAGTGGACATGGAAAGGGTGAAGAAGGGGGTTGTGGTGCCCACCGTCGACGTATTGACACAACGCGCCGAACGACATTGGGGGTGGAAGTAGTGGTGGAAGAAGTAGAAGAAGGGGAGGTGGCACTAGCCTGAGCAGAGGCTTGAGTTTGTGGAGGTTGCGGAGATTGGATAAAGGATACCGAAGGTAACAGAGTAGGCGAGGTAGTAGATGATGGAGCGGGTTTAACGCTAGACGAAGAATCACTGGGGTGCCCCCGGTCTTGTAGAGATGGAGACGGCTGCTTGGGTGCTGCTTCTTGTTGCTGCTGCTTGCTGCGGAGATCTAAAACAACTTTACGCATGGCGGCCCAATCAATCCTTTTATTACCTTCCAGGCCATAAACATACTCTCGGAACTCGGGATAATCCTCAACCAAATGCCCCTGCTGGCGGTGAAAATCAAAATATTGAAGCATATTCCCGACCGCGAGTCGGCAAGGCACAGCCGGAGAGAGCGGCAACGCGTGAGCGGCCATCAAAGCCCTAAAAATGTCAGTAAAGCACTCCGACAATGGAGGACAAGGAACCCGCTTCGTGCAAGGCGGATACCGAGGGGTATGAGGTGGTGGAGAAGGTTGTGGAGACGGAAGTGAATGTTGCGTAGGCAATAGTGCTTGGCCGGCGGAGGTGGGATTTGGTGAAGGCATATGTGGAGTAGGATGAGGGGGTATACAGACGGCATCTACTTGCTCGGGATGTGGTGTTCCTTTGACCGGAAGTGGAGAGGGAGACGGGTATGTGGACGTGGGAGGCTGACTCATGTAGGGTTGATATGCGGAGGCGTATGGGTATGTAGAGACGGGAGGTTGGCTCGTGGAGACGGCATCTAAAACAACTATAAGCTAACGCTCAGTAGGAAATAACAGACATGTATAAGTGATTAACAGTTTAATTACATTTTCAAAATGTCATGATACAAACGATAATGCAATGAAAAGGTAATGATGATATAATGAAACAACGGTAATAACCAGATCTTGCAAGGTCAAGAAATATATAATTGATAATGATTAACAAGAATAACAAATACAAGAATTTACAACAGGAGATATAACAAGAGATATAACAAGAGATAGTAGTAAGGAATTGGCCAACAAGCAAGTATTTTAAACATTTAACCAAGTATGATCAAGTAACAAGTAACAAGATACTTTTGTCATAGATGCCAACACTCAAGCAAGTACTTCGGTGCAATGCC
Organism: Amorphophallus konjac; assembly: GCA_022559845.1. NCBI lineage: Eukaryota > Viridiplantae > Streptophyta > Magnoliopsida > Alismatales > Araceae > Amorphophallus > Amorphophallus konjac. The sequence continues at coordinate 231,986,199 of CM040123.1, read as the reverse complement.
CCACCTTGTCATTAACATCCCATGGGCTCACTAACTTTTGGGCGCTCTCCCCAGGACCAGACCGGGCCCTTATGATGCGATGGCATTGATTTACTGGGCCCAACGTCCCATCCGTCCAGACATTCAGTCAATTTTAAAGGCCAATTAATCAGAGGAATTTCTGCCATAAGTTCAGATTTAAAGGACTAACCTTGTCCTTGGATTCAAGAGTACAAAACACGGTCAAACTCATTTTCAAGAGATGTGCGGTCGTAACGGAGCCGCTCGATGGGTATATACGGTTCATATAGGACCGTACGTACAGGAACTGGACTGAAACTCAGCCCGTGAAGTCAAGAAAAGAATGGCTGACAGTGGGCCGCCCTAAGGTAAGAACGGTGCAATATGGGCCGCTCATGTCTAAAAGACAGTGAGGCCCAAGAACAAGATATACGGTCCATACTGGGCCGTATAAAGATATGCGGTCACGATCGGGCCGCCGAAGAGGTTATGCGGTCAAATACTAACCGCGCATGCCTCGGGTCGTCCGATTTGATCCAAGACTTAACCTAGCGGTTTAAACTCATAAAACAAGGTATGCTGGTGTTAAACAGATTCTAATCATGACTATAATGATGTTCCAAGATGACGGTAAGACCACCGGATAGAGTTTCTGGGGTAGAACCGAGACTAGTACGCTAATTGGCCAATCGGCTCGTGCAAAGTCGGAAAGTTAAACATGCTGTTCCACTGTACTACAGCAGCTAATCAGCAAGCTAAATAGTCATATTAATCCTAATGCCAAGCCAATTTAATAGGGATTTGGTTATATGTTAACCCAAGATGCCAAGAAAAGTAATTTAAGATGATAACGAGTTCGCGTAAGTCGCGTAAGCACGAATAACAAGCAATAATCGTAAATTTAGTTGCATATTTAATTAGTTATTAAATGAGTTTCTATTTCACTAATTATCATTAATGACATGCAAATGAATGCCTTAGAACAAGTATTAAGTCCCTCTCTGAAAGGATAAACAGTTCTATATGGACCGCACATATAACTGGGCATTCAGGGGCCGAACAGGGGTCACCCTGTGACACAGGGAGATGGGCGGTTCTCCCTAGGCCGCCCAAGGGTTTGGGCGGTTCCTCCTGGGCCGCCCAAGGGGTTGGGAGGCTCTGTACCAACCACCCATCCCCTGGGATGTGCGGCCAGTGCAGGGCCGTTCAATGATATGTGGTCTGTCAGGGACCTTTCATCCAGATATGTGGTTCCTGTGGAACCGTTCATCCTAGGATGAGTGGTTCTTCAAAAACCGTTTATATAAGGGCATGTTAGGGTCAAAATTGGTCAAAATATGGGCTGGAGTTGGACAGTCTATCGTAAGACCGCCCATCTCTGGGTCGTCTCCGGTCATCCCTGCCGCGTCCGGTGAACGCCGGGAACAAGGTGATTGCTAGGGTTGCACTAAAACGTTAATAACTACTAGGATTGAGCTCCAAATAAGGGGATTTTAGTATCAATGGAAAGCTAATACAAAACTCTACCTGTCTACAAGGTCAATTGCATGATCAATTGCTGGAATCAAGATCTATTACGTCAAGAACACATGAAACCCTAATTCTGACATGCTGTGACTAAAACGTTAAATTCTCTCTACATACAGAATGGAATTTGGGGCTTCTTGGCTCAAATGAAAGCTACTTCGATGGTGAATCCAACCATATAAGATATGGTTCATGAGGATTAAGATTAATACTTCGAAATCATAAATCACTTCGGATGAACACATCGAACTAGGTCTAAAACATGCTGTCACTATAAATAGAAATTCTATAAGTATGCTTCATGAAACTTAGGGCTTTCTACGTGAAATGAAAGCTAACACCATGCTTATTACATCATATAAATTAATTAGAGTTTGGTCTGTTACACCTACCTCAAATTGGAGAGAGAAAACTCAAACCCTAGGATGAAGAACACTTGGACAGCACCTCACAAAAAGCTCGATTTCTCCATGGATACCTAATGCAATTGGGGCTTTTGCCACCAATGGATAGAGCTCGATGAGAGGAACAAATTGCTATACTCATAATCAAAATTTGGTTGAGAATTCCTACCTCAATCGATGGATCAAAGAAGGATGAAGGGAAGCCAACGGCCTGCTGACCCACCTCCACAATTCGAGCTAGATCTCCCCAGATCTGAAACTTCAGTGAACCCCACAGCAGCCAAATGAAAGAAGACTCGTAGGGCTTCATTTTGATAGCTCATAGAGCTTCTGGAGCCTTCGGAGTTGGGAGTATTCGCTGCTGCAAGCTACGTGTTTAGAAACGACGCCGAAATCTTTGACTTGACCAAACTATGTCGGCAGCACGTGTTGGGGCTATGTTTACCTCAAATTGATTGAGGGTAAATGTTCCTTACATTGTGGCCTTCCATTTGCCACTAATTTCAGATCATTTGGTTGAGTATTGAGGTCGAATTTCGTGTTTTAATCCAAGGGTTAGGTATGGGTCAAAAGTGTGCACTTTTGGGTTTAAACTCTAAATAGATCTTCCCACGGATTTACAATGGCCTAATGCCAGAAGGAAAAGTTGTTATCTACCTCGACCTTAATCTGTTTACCATTTTTCTAGATTTTTATAAGGTGGTCAAAATTATCACTATTCTAATTCTAAGGAATTAAGTATTAATAAATCTGAAATTCAATTATTAAATCAATAGAAATTCAATACTTAATTAACAAGAGCTAAATAAATATATTAAATCCAATAAAATAATTCGGGGTCTTACACCCTCCCCTACTTAAAGGAATTTGGTCCTCCAAATTCACTGCACTAAGACTGAGAGTAGGGAAAGAGATCGCTCACCTAGAATAAGTCGGGATACCGCTTCCGCATAGTCTCTTCAGACTCCCACGTGGCTTCTTCGGTCCCACGCCGACTCCACTGAATCTTGACCATCGGTATTGAACGATTCCGGAGTTGCTGTTGCTTCCGGTCCAGAACCTTTATCGGTCTTTCCTCATAGGTCAGATCCTCCTTCAGCTCGAAATCCACATGCTGTATAACATGAGTGGGGTCGTACACATACTTCCGTAACATAGAAATATGGAAGACGTTGTGCACGCCAGACAATTGAGGCGGTAAGGCCAGCCTATATGCCACCTCTCCCACTCTATCTAGAATCTCGAATGGACCAATGTACCTCGGACTCAGCTTGCCATGAATGCCAAATCTTCGGATCCCTCTCGTCGGAGAGACCTTTATGAACACATGCTCGCCAACCTGAAATTCCAATGCTCTTCTCCTGTTGTCAGCATAACTCTTCTGTCTTGACTGGGCTACTTGTAATCGGTCTCGGATAACACGGATGTTCTGTGAAGATTCCGAGACAAGATCCGGTCCAAGCCACTGTTTCTCACCTACCTCATCCCAACACAATGGTGATCGACAGCTTCTCCCATACAAGGCTTCAAATGGAGCCATCTGAATACTAGACTGATAGCTGTTATTGTAGGCGAATTCAATTAGTGCCAAATGCTCATTCCAAGTACCACCAAAGTCAATCATACATGCCCGCGGCATATCTTCCACTATCTGATTGGTTCTCTCCGTCTGTCTAACTGTCTGTGGATGAAAAGCAGTACTGAAATTCAGACGAGTACCAAGAGACTCTTGCAGTCCCTTCCAAAAATGAGAAGTGAATCTAGGGTCTCGATCAGATACTATATTCACTGGAATACCATGTAATCTCACCACTTCCTTCAAATACAAAGCAGCCAATACATCGACTGTCCACTTAGACTTAATGGATAAGAAATGAGCTGATTTTGTCAATCGGTCAACAATCACCCAAATTGCATCAAATCCACCACGAGTTCTAGGCAAACCCATAATGAAATCCATGCCAATACTCTCCCACTTCCATTGGGGTATGTCGAGTGGTTTCAATTTCCCTGCCGGTCTGAAGTGCACAGCTTTAACTTGTTGGCAAACCAAGCATTTACTTACGAAGTCAGCGATTTCCCTCTTCATATTCATCCACCAAAAGGATCGCTTTAAATCTCTGTACATCTTAGTGCCTCCGGGATGAATGGTGTATCTGGATCTATGAGCTTCCACAAGAATCTTGTTCTTTACTGTAGCTTCATCAGGTACACAAGTTCTGCCTTTAAATAATAATCTACCATCATCAGCCAACCCGAAATCAGGTCTGCTGCTCAAGCTTCCCTTGATCTGTACCAGCTCGGGATCATTATCTTGCAAGGACTTGATCTCCATCAATTATTCAGGTTTAAGTCGAATCTGAGCAATCAAAACCCGATCATTGTCAATATTATGATCCAGACTAGATAACTGTTCCAGTAACTTCCACTCTTGCAACATGAGACTTGCCAATCTAGCTACTGGCCTCCGGCTCAATGCGTCTGCCACAACATTGCCTTTGCCAGGATGATACTCAATAGAAAAGTCGAAGTCCTTCAAATACTCCAACCATCTGCGCTGCCGCATATTGAGTTCCTTCTGAGAGAATAAATACTTCAAGCTCTTGTGGTCTGAAAATACTGTGAAAGATTCTCCATACAGGTAATGCCTCCAAATTTTTAAAGCAAAAACGACTGCTGCAAGTTCCAAATCATGAACAGGATAATTCTCCTCGTGCTTCCTCAACTGCCTAGAAGAATAGGCAATCACCTTCCCATGCTGCATGAGTACACAGCCTAAGCCAATTCCTGAAGCATCAGTATAAACGACAAATCCTCCTTCACCAGAAGGTAAAGCCAATATAGGTGCAGTAGTCAAACAATCCTTTAGAGTCTGAAAGCTTTGTTGGCAATCGCCTGACCAATCAAACTTGTTCTCCTTGCGGGTTAACCTTGTCATAGGTACCGCAATCTTAGATAAATCCTGGATAAACCTTCGATAATAACTTGCCAGGCCAAGAAAACTTCTAACTTCCGTCACACTTGTAAGCTGCTCCCAATTCTTCACTGCCTCAACCTTCGAAGGATCCATAGAAATACCTTCCTGGGTGATAATATGTCCGAGAAAGGACACTTCTTGCAGCCAGAATTCACACTTACTAAACTTGGCATAAAGTTGATGATCTCTCAATAATTGTAATGCCATCCTCAGATGTTGAGCATGCTCCACTTCACTCTTGGAATAGATCAAGATGTCATCAATAAATACCACGACCCATTGATTAAGATAGGGCCGAAATACATTGTTCATCAACTGCATGAAGGCTGCCGGAGCATTCGTTAGACCAAAAGACATAACGACAAATTCAAAATGACCATACCTGCTGCGAAAAGCCGATTTATAGATATCCTCCTCCTTAATGCGCAACTGGTGATATCTAGATCGATCTTAGGGAAATATTGAGCTCCCGCTATCTGGTCAAATAACTCATCAATCCTCGGCAGTGGATATTTGTTCTTGACAGTCAACTGGTTTAACTGCCGATAATCGATGCATAATCTCATCGAACCATCTTTCTTCCGAACAAACAATACAGGGGCTCCCCACGGAGACGTACTAGGATGAATAAAGCCCTTCTCGAGTAACTCCATCAACTATTGCTTCAACTCCCTCAGTTCTGCCGGAGACATACGGTAAGGAGCCTTGGAAATAGGAGATGTGCCCGGAAAGAGGTCAACAGAGAAGATAACTTCCCGCTCAGGAGGAAGTCCTGGTAATTCCTCTGGAAAGACATCAGAAAAATCTCGGACAATAGGAATGTCCTTGATCTCAATCTGCTGCTCAGGGGTTGCATAGATAAAGGCTAGAAAAGCCTCACATCCTCGCCTCATCAGCTTATCAGCTCGAAGAGCCGAAATAAGCGATACAGAGTTATGGTGCTTAACACCCACAAAAGAAAGCCTCGGGTGCCTAGTAAAAGACACCGAGCCAGAACTACAATGAACATTGGCCTCATATCTGGCCAACCAATCTGCTCCTAGAATTACGTCATAACCCTTCATGTCCATGCAAATCAAATCAGCTGGAAAGTTCTGCTCACCAATCAAAACCTTACTAGAAGGATAGAAATGCTGGATTGCCGATCTAGTACCAATAGGGGTTGAAATCTCTAACGGAGTATCCATCATAACCGGTTCCATAGCTAATGACTTAGCAAAACTCTGAGAAATAAAGGAATGTGTTGCACTAGTATCAAAAAGAACAAATGCTGGCTTGTCGAGTATAATAAGAGTACCTTCGACGAGTCCACCATCTTCGGCTGTTTCCGCTTCTTCTGCATACAGAGCTTGGAGCTTCCCTTGCGGTTTCTTGAAGACTTGCGGTTTTGCCGGTGTTGCTTGCTCCGCTATCAAAGGACAGTTGGGGATACGGTGCTCTTTGCTTACACATCGCAAACAGGCGCCCAGCTTGCGCCAGCATTCCTCCACCTTGTGACCTGGACGATCACAATACTTGCACACGCCCTTAAAGGGAATAATAGGGCCAGGCTTCTTGTCTTCATGCCTCGGCATCTTACCCTTCCACAATCCGGACCCGCTCCACGAACTAGGTCCACTAACAGGCCTCTTCTTGGTATACCCAGGTTTGACACTCCCGGAACCCGTAGGTTGTTCCTTCTTCGCACCGCTTCCACGGATTCTCTCCGTCATTTCGAGGGTATCCTCTACAACTTGAGCCTTTCTCACCATCTCGGAATAAGTGGAAATCTCCATTGGTGCCAGTTGGTTGATATAATGCAGCTTCAATCCGTTGAGAAAACGCTTCGCCTTCATTTTCTCGGTGGAAATAAGGTGTGTAGCATATCGAGAAAGCCGTGCAAATTGAGCCTCATACTCTGCCACGGACAAACCTCGGTGCTTCAAGGCCGCGAACTCTGCCGCCTTTTTCTCTTGCACTCGGTCAGAAAAATACTTGTCGTTGAAAAATTCCTCGAACTCTTCCCACGTAACCTGATGATAACCGAGAGTCGCCTTGATAGAATCCCACCAAGTACGTGCATCACGCTCCAATTGAAATGTCGAGAGAAGGACACGCTCCTGGTTGGTGCATTGCATAACTTCAAATATTCTCCCCATCTCATCTAGCCAGTGCTCGGCTTGGTCGGGGTCGGTCGAACCCGCGAATCTAGGTGGATTCATCCCGCGGAAGTTCCGGTATAGATCACCGGTGCCATGTGGTGCCGCTCCTGCCTGAGCCACTTGCTGAAGGGCCTGGGTAAGGCCTTGAACCGTGTGCTGCAGGTTCCTCCATTCGGTGCGATCAGCTGCCATCTACACGAGAAATAGATTACTTAGGTTAATTCAAGATAAGTAATTACACGATTAAGAAACGAACTTAACCCAAGTTTCTACCCATTCTCACCAGGTCAGGTCCTAGACTTTAACAAGATTAGGGGTCTAAAGCACCTAGACACAATCAAAACTCGGTACCTGGCGGAGATAACCGGTCCGAAGACCACTCGCGCAAGTATGCGACCTTCCGATAGGCGTAGCCTAACGTTCGGATAACATCTTTTGATATACCGGGTTATTGGGATGCCATGCAAGAACTTAGAAAACCTAGAACTTAAGAACTTAAGAAAACCTAGGAATGTGAAACCTATGCTCTGATACCAACTAAACTGTCACGCCCCGAACAAGGCAGAAATATCGGGACGTACAGTCAGAGGCAAGCAGGAAAGAGAGAGAACTAATCTAAATATACACAAGTGCTATGGAAAGGAAATACTAAATGATCATTTAACAACCAAACTGATACAATAATCTCAAAGGCAACTTAATACAACGTGGAATAACAATCACTAAGACTCAACAACATAACTGAAACTAAATGCTCTCCAATCACAACTAACAATAAACACACTGCTAACACACTAGAACTGAAACACTTAAGACATCACTCCTGCCCTTCCCCGTCGGTAAGCGCGCCACCTGAAGAGCCTGGAAAGGGGGGAACACAACTATGAGCTAACGCTCAGTAGGAAATAACAGACATGTATAAGTGATTAACAGTTTAATTACATTTTCAAAATGTCATGATACAAACGATAATGCAATGAAAAGGTAATGATGATATAATGAAACAACGGTAATAACCAGATCTTGCAAGGTCAAGAAATATATAATTGATAATGATTAACAAGAATAACAAATACAAGAATTTACAACAGGAGATATAACAAGAGATAGTAGTAAGGAATTGGCCAACAAGCAAGTATTTTAAACATTTAACCAAGTATGATCAAGTAACAAGTAACAAGATACTTTTGTCATAGACGCCAACACTCAAGCAAGTACTTCGGTGCAATGCCCCACCTTGTCATTAACATCCCATGGGCTCACTAACTTTCGGATGCTCTCCCCAGGACCAGACCGGGCCCTTATGATGCGATGGCATTGATTTACTGGGCCCAACGTCCCATCCGTCCAGACATTCAGTCAATTTTAATGGCCAATTAATCAGAGGAATTTCTGCCATAAGTTCAGATTTAAAGGACTAACCTTGTCCTTGGATTCAAGAGTACAAAACACGGTCAAACTCATTTTCAAGAGATGTGCGGTCGTAACGGAGCCGCTCGATGGGTATATACGGTTCATACAGGACCGTACGTACAGGAACTGGACTGAAACTCAGCCCGTGAAGTCAAGAAAAGAACGGCTGACAGTGGGCCACCCTAAGGTAAGAACGGTGCAATATGGGCCGCTCATGTCTAAAAGATAGTGAGGCCCAAGAACAAGATATACGGTCCATACTGGGCCGTATAAAGATATGCGGTCACGATCGGGCCGCCGAAGAGGTTATGCGGTCAAATACTAACCGCGCATGCCTCGGGTCGTCCGATTTGATCCAAGACTTAACCCAGCGGTTTAAACTCATAAAACAAGATATGCTGGCGTTAAACAGATTCTAATCATGATTATAATTATGTTCCAAGATGACGGTAAGACCACCGGATAGAGTTTCCGGGGTAGAACCGAGACTAGTACGCTAATCGGCCAATCGGCTCGTGCAAAGTCGGAAAGTTAAACATGTTGTTCCACTATACTACAGCAGCTAATCAGCAAGCTAAACAGTCATATTAATCCTAATGCCAAGCCAATTTAATAGGGATTTGGTTATATATTAACCCAAGATGCCAAGAAAAGTAATTTAAGATGATAACGAGTTCGCGTAAGTCGCGTAAGCACGAATAACAAGCAATAATCGTAAATTTAGTTGCATATTTAATTAGTTATTAAATGAGTTTCTATTTCACTAATTATCATTAATGACATGTAAATGAATGCCTTAGAACAAGTATTAAGTCCCTCTCTGAAAGGATAAACGGTTCTATATGGACCGCACATATAACTGGGCATTCAGGGGCCGAACAGGGGTCACCCTGTGACACAGGGAGATGGGCGGTTCTCCCTGGGCCGCCCAAGGGTTTGGACGGTTCCTCCTAGGCCGCCCAAGGGGTTGGGCGGCTCTGTACCAACCGCCCATCCCTTGGGATGTGTTGCCAGTGCAGGGCCGTTCAATAATATGTGGTCTGTCAGGGACCTTTCATCCAGATATGTGGTTCCTGTGGAACCGTTCATCCTGGGATAAGTGGTTCTTGAAAAACCATTTATATAAGGGCATGTTAGGGTCAAAATTGGTCAAAAGATGGGCTGGAGTTGGACGGTCTATCGTAAGACCGCCCATCTCTGGGTCGTCTCCGGTCACCCCTGCCGCGTCCGGTGAACGCCGGGAACAAGGTGATTGCTAGGGTTGCACTAAAACGTTAATAACTACTAGGATTAAGCTCCAAATAAGGGGATTTTGGTATCAATGGAAAGCTAATACAAAACTCTACCTGTCTACAAGGTCAATTGCATGATCAATTCCTGGAATCGAGATCTATTAAGTCAAGAACACAAGAAACCCTAATTCTGACATGCTGTGACTAAAACGTTAAATTCTCTCTACATACAGAATGGAATTTGGGGCTTCTTGGCTCAAATGAAACCTACTTCGATGGTGAATCCAACCATATAAGATATGGTTCATGAGGATTAAGATTAATACTTCGATATCATAAATCAGTTCGGATGAACACATCGAACTAGGTCTAAAATATGCTGTCACTATAAACAGAAATTCTATAAGTATGCTTCATGAAACTTAGGGCTTTCTACGTGAAATGAAAGCTAACACCATGCTTATTACATCATATAAATTAATTAGAGTTTGGTCTGTTACACCTACCTCAAATCGGAGAGAGAAAACTCAAACCCTAGGATGAAGAACACTTGGACAGCACCTCACAAAAAGCTCGATTTCTCCACGGATACCTAATGAAAATTGGGGCTTTTGCCACCAATGGATAGAGCTCGATGAGAGGAACAAATTGCTATACTCATAATCAAAATTTGGTTGAGAATTCCTACCTCAATCGATGGATCAAAGAAGGATGAAGGGAAGCCAACGGCCTGCTGACCCACCTCCACAATTCGAGCTAGATCTCCCCAGATCTGAAACTTCAGTGAACCCCACAGTAGCCAAATGAAAGAAGACTCGTAGGGCTTCATTTTGATAGCTCATAGAGCTTCTGGAGCCTTCGGAGTTGGGAGTATTCGCTGCTGCAAGCTACGTGTTTAGAAACGGTGCCGAAATCTTTGACTTGACCAAACTATGTCGGCAGCACGTGTTGGGGCTAGGTTTACCTCAAATTGATTGAGGGTAAATGTTCCTTACATTGTGGCCTTCCATTTGCCACTGATTTCAGATCATTTGGTTGAGTATTGAGGTCGAATTTCGTGTTTTAATCCAAGGGTTAGGTATGGGTCAAAAGTGTGCACTTTTGGGTTTAAACTCTAAATAGATCTTCCCACGGATTTACAATGTCCTAATGCCAGAAGGAAAAGTTGTTATCTACTTCGACCTTATTCTGTTTACCATTTTTCTGGATATTTATAAGGTGGTCGAAATTATCACTATTCTAATTCTAAGGAATTAAATATTAATAAATCTAAAATTCAATTATTAAATCAATAGAAATTCAATACTTAATTAACAAGAGCTAAATAAATATATTAAATCCAATAAATAATTCGGGGTCTTACACCCTCCCCTACTTAAAGGAATTTGGTCCTCCAAATTCACTGCACTAAGACTGAGAGTAGGGAAAGAGATCGCTCACCTAGAATAAGTCGGGATACCGCTTCCGCATAGTCTCTTCAGACTCCCACGTGGCTTCTTCGGTCCCACGCCGACTCCACTGAATCTTGACCATCGGTATTGAACGATTCCGGAGTTGCTGTTGCTTCCGGTCCAGAACCTTTATCGGTCTTTCCTCATAGGTCAGATCCTCCTTCAGCTCGAAATCCACATGCTGTATAACATGAGTGGGGTCGTACACATACTTCCGTAACATAGAAATATGGAAGACGTTGTGCACGCCAGACAATTGAGGCGGTAAGGCCAGCCTGTATGCCACCTCTCCCACTCTATCTAGAATCTCGAATGGACCAATGTACCTCGGACTCAGCTTGCCATGAATGCCAAATCTTCGGATCCCTCTCGTCGGAGAGACCTTTATGAACACATGCTCGCCAACCTGAAATTCCAATGCTCTTCTCCTGTTGTCGGCATAACTCTTCTGTCTTGACTGGGCTACTTGTAATCGGTCTCGGATAACACGGATGTTCTGTGAAGATTCCGAGACAAGATCCGGTCCAAGCCACTGTTTCTCACCTACCTCATCCCAACACAACGGGGATCGACAGCTTCTCCCATACAAGGCTTCAAATGGAGCCATCTGAATACTAGACTGATAGCTGTTATTGTAGGCGAATTCAATTAGTGCCAAATGCTCATTCCAAGTACCACCAAAGTCAATCATACATGCCCGCAGCATATCTTCCACTATCTGATTGGTTCTCTCCGTCTGTCCATCTGTCTGTGGATGAAAAGTAGTACTGAAATTCAGACGAGTACCAAGAGACTCTTGCAGTCCCTTCCAGAAATGAGAAGTGAATCTAGGGTCTCGATCAGATACTATATTCACTGGAATACCATGTAATCTCACCACTTCCTTCAAATACAAAGCAGCCAATACATCGACTGTCCACTTAGACTTAATGGATAAGAAATGAGCTGATTTTGTCAATCGGTCAACAATCACCCAAATTGCATCAAATCCACCACGAGTTCTAGGCAAACCCATAATGAAATCCATGCCAATACTCTCCCACTTCCATTGGGGTATGTCGAGTGGTTTCAATTTCCCTGCCGGTCTGAAGTGCTCAGCTTTAACTTGTTGGCAAACCAAGCATTTACTTACGAAGTCAGCGATTTCCCTCTTCATATTCATCCACCAAAAGGATCGCTTTAAATCTCTGTACATCTTAGTGCCTCCGGGATGAATGGTGTATCTGGATCTATGAGCTTCCACAAGAATCTTGTTCTTTACTGTAGCTTCATCAGGTACACAAGTTCTGCCTTTAAATAATAATCTACCATCATCAGCCAACCCGAAATCAGGTCTGCTGCTCAAGCTTCCCTTGATCTGTACCAGCTCGGGATCATTATCTTGCAAGGACTTGATCTCCATCAATAATTCAGGTTTAAGTTGAATCTGAGCAATCAAAACCCGATCATTGTCAATATTAAGATCCAGACTAGATAACTGTTCCAGTAACTTCCACTCTTGCAACATGAGACTTGCCAATCTAGCTACTGGCCTCCGGCTCAATGCGTCTGCCACAACATTGCCTTTGCCAGGATGATACTCAATAGAAAAGTCGAAGTCCTTCAAATACTCCAACCATCTGCGCTGCCGCATATTGAGTTCCTTCTGAGAGAATAAATACTTCAAGCTCTTGTGGTCTGAAAATACCGTGAAAGATTCTCCATACAGGTAATGCCTCCAAATTTTCAAAGCAAAAACGACTGCTGCAAGTTCCAAATCATGAACAGGATAATTCTCCTCGTGCTTCCTCAACTGCCTAGAAGAATAGGCAATCACCTTCCCATGCTGCATGAGTACACAGCCTAAGCCAATTCCTGAAGCATCAGTATAAACGACAAATCCTCCTTCACCAGAAGGTAAAGCCAATATAGGTGCAGTAGTCAAACAATCCTTTAGAGTCTGAAAGCTTTGCTGGCAATCGCCTGACCAATCAAACTTGTTCTCCTTGCGGGTTAACCTTGTCATAGGTACCGCAATCTTAGAGAAATCCTGGATAAACCTTCGATAATAACCTGCCAGGCCAAGAAAACTTCTAACTTCCGTCACACTGGTAGGCTGCTCCCAATTCTTCACTGCCTCAACCTTCGAAGGATCCATAGAAATACCTTCCTGGGTGATAATATGTCCGAGAAAGGACACTTCTTGCAGCCAGAATTCACACTTACTAAACTTGGCATAAAGTTGATGATCTCTCAATAATTGTAATGCCATCCTCAGATGTTCAGCATGCTCCACTTCACTCTTGGAATAGATCAAGATGTCATCAATAAATACCACGACCCATTGATCAAGATAGGGCCGAAATACATTGTTCATCAACTGCATGAAGGCTGCCGGAGCATTCGTTAGACCAAAAGGCATAACGACAAATTCAAAATGACCATACCTGCTGCGAAAAGCCGATTTATAGATATCCTCCTCCTTAATCCGCAACTGGTGATATCCAGATCGAAGATCGATCTTAGAGAAATATTGAGCTCCCGCTATCTGGTCAAATAACTCATCAATCCTCGGCAGTGGATATTTGTTCTTGACAGTCAACTGGTTTAACTGCCGATAATCGATGCATAATCTCATCGAACCATCTTTCTTCCGAACAAACAATACAGGGGCTCCCCACGGAGACGTACTAGGACGAATAAAGCCCTTCTCGAGTAACTCCATCAACTGTTGCTTCAACTCCCTCAGTTCTGCAGGAGACATACGGTAAGGAGCCTTGGAAATAGGAGATGTGCCCGGAAAGAGGTCAATAGAGAAGATAACTTCCCGCTCAGGAGGAAGTCCTGGTAATTCCTCTGGAAAGACATCAGAAAAATCTCGGACAATAGGAATGTCCTTGATCTCAATCTGCTGCTCAGGGGTTGCATAGATAAAGGCTAGAAAAGCCTCACATCCTCGCCTCATCAGCTTATCAGCTCGAAGAGCCGAAATAAGCGATACAGAGTTATGGTGCTTAACACCCACAAAAGAAAGCCTCGGGTGCCTAGTAAAAGACACCGAGCCAGAACTACAATGAACATTGGCCTCATATCTGGCCAACCAATCTGCTCCTAGAATTACGTCATAACCCTTCATGTCCATGCAAATCAAATCAGCTGGAAAGTTCTGCTCACCAATCAAAACCTTACTAGAAGGATAGAAATGCTGGATTGCCGATCTAGTACCAATAGGGGTTGAAATCTCTAACGGAGTATCCATCATAACCGGTTCCATAGCTAATGACTTAGCAAAACTCCGAGAAATAAAGGAATGTGTTGCACCAGTATCAAAAAGAACAAATGCTGGCTTGTCGAGTATAATAAGAGTACCTTCGACGAGTCCACCATCTTCGGCTGTTTCCGCTTCTTCTGCATACAGAGCTTGGAGCTTCCCTTGCGGTTTCTTGAAGACTTGCGGTTTTGCCGGTGTTGCTTGCTCCGCTATCAAAGGACAGTTGGGGATACGGTGCTCTTTGCTTCCACATCGCAAACAGGCGCCCAGCTTGCGCCAGCATTCCTCCACCTTGTGACCTGGACGATCACAATACTTGCACACGCCCTTAAACGGAACAATAGGGCCAGGCTTCTTGTCTTCATGCCTCGGCATCTTGCCCTTCCACGATCCGGACCCGCTCCACGAACTAGGTCCACTAACAGGCCTCTTCTTGGTATACCCGGGTTTGACACTCCCGGAACCCGTAGGTTGTTCCTTCTTCGCACCGCTTCCACGGATTCTCTCCGTCATTTCGAGGGTATCCTCTAGAACTTGAGCCTTTCTCACCATCTCGGAATAAGTGGAAATCTCCATTGGTGCCAGTTGGTTGATATAATGCAGCTTCAATCCGTTGAGAAAACGCTTCGCCTTCATTTTCTCGGTGGAAATAAGGTGTGTAGCATATCGAGAAAGCCGTGCAAATTGAGCCTCATACTCTGCCACGGACAAACCTCGTTGCTTCAAGGCCGCGAACTCTGCCGCCTTCTTCTCTTGCACTCGGTCAGAAAAATACTTGCCGTTGAAAAATTCCTCGAACTCTTCCCACGTAACCTGATGATCACCGAGAGTCGCCTTGATAGAATCCCACCAAGTACGTGCATCACGCTCCAATTGAAATGTCGAGAGAAGGACACGCTCCTGGTTGGTGCATTGCATAACTTCAAATATTCTCCCCATCTCATCTAGCCAGTGCTCGCTTGGTCGGGGTCGGTCGAACCCGCGAATCTAGGCGGATTCATCCCGCGGAAGTTCCGGTATAGATCACCGGTGCCATGTGGTGCCGCTCCTGCCTGAGCCACTTGCTGAAGGGCCTGGGTAAGGCCTTGAACCGTGCGCTGCAGGTTCCTCCATTCGGCGCGATCAGCTGCCATCTACACGAGAAATAGATTACTTAGGTTAATTCAAGATAATTAATTACACGATTAAGAAACGAACTTAACCCAAGTTTCTACCCATTCTCACCAGGTCAGGTCCTAGACTTTAACAAGATTAGGGGTCTAAAGCACCTAGACACAACCAAAACTCGGTACCTGGCGGAGATAACCGGTCCGAAGACCACTCGCGCAAGTATGCGACCTTCCGATAGGCGTAGCCTAACGTTCGGACAACATCTTTTGATATACCGGGTTATTGGGATGCCATGCAAGAACTTAGAAAACCTAGAACTTAAGAACTTAAGAAAACCTAGGAATGTGAAACCTAGGCTCTGATACCAACTAAACTGTCACGCCCCGAACAAGGCGGAAATATCGGGACGTACAGTCAGAGGCAAGCAGGAAAGAGAGAGAACTAATCTAAATATACACAAGTGCTATGGAAAGGAAATACTAAATGATCATTTAACAACCAAACTGATACAATAATCTCAAAGGCAACTTAATACAACGTGGAATAACAATCACTAAGACTCAACAACATAACTGAAACTAAATGCTCTCCAATCACAACTAACAATAAACACACTGCTAACACACTAGAACTGAAACACTTAAGACATCACTCCTGCCCTTCCCCGTCGGTAAGCGCGCCACCTGAAGAGCCTGGAAAGGGGGGAACACAACTATGAGCTAACGCTCAGTAGGAAATAACAGACATGTATAAGTGATTAACAGTTTAATTACATTTTCAAAATGTCATGATACAAACGATAATGCAATGAAAAGGTAATGATGATATAATGAAACAACGGTAATAACAAGATCTTGCAAGGTCAAGAAATATATAATTGATAATGATTAACAAGAATAACAAATACAAGAATTTACAACAGGAGATATAACAAGAGATAGTAGTAAGGAATTGGCCAACAAGCAAGTATTTTAAACATTTAACCAAGTATGATCAAGTAACAAGTAACAAGATACTTTTGTCATAGACGCCAACACTCAAGCAAGTACTTCGGTGCAATGCCCCACCTTGTCATTAACATCCCATGGGCTCACTAACTTTCGGGCGCTCTCCCCAGGACCAGACCGGGCCCTTATGATGCGATGGCATTGATTTACTGGGCCCAACGTCCCATCCGTCCAGACATTCAGTCAATTTTAATGGCCAATTAATCAGAGGAATTTCTGCCATAAGTTCAGATTTAAAGGACTAACCTTGTCCTTGGATTCAAGAGTACAAAACACGGTCAAACTCATCTTCAAGAGATGTGCGGTCGTAACGGAGCCGCTCGATGGGTATATACGGTTCATACAGGACCGTACGTACAGGAACTGGACTGAAACTCAGCCCGTGAAGTCAAGAAAAGAACGGCTGACAGTGGGCCGCCCTAAGGTAAGAACGGTGCAATATGGGCCGCTCATGTCTAAAAGACAGTGAGGCCCAAGAACAAGATATACGGTCCATACTGGGCCGTATAAAGATATGCGGTCACGATCGGGCCGCCGAAGAGGTTATGCGGTCAAATACTAACCGCGCATGCCTCGGGTCGTCCGATTTGATCCAAGACTTAACCCAGCGGTTTAAACTCATAAAACAAGGTATGCTGGTGTTAAACAGATTCTAATCATGATTATAATGATGTTCCAAGATGACGGTAAGACCACCGGATAGAGTTTCCGGGGTAGAACCGAGACTAGTACGCTAATCGGCCAATCGGCTCGTGCAAAGTCGGAAAGTTAAACATGCTGTTCCACTGTACTACAGCAGCTAATCAGCAAGCTAAACAGTCATATTAATCCTAATGCCAAGCCAATTTAATAGGGATTTGGTTATATATTAACCCAAGATGCCAAGAAAAGTAATTTAAGATGATAACGAGTTCGCGTAAGTCGCGTAAGCACGAATAACAAGCAATAATCGTAAATTTAGTTGCATATTTAATTAGTTATTAAATGAGTTTCTATTTCACTAATTATCATTAATGACATGCAAATGAATGCCTTAGAACAAGTATTAAGTCCCTCTCTGAAAGGATAAACGGTTCTATATGGACCGCACATATAACTGGGCATTCAGGGGCTGAACAGGGGTCACCCTGTGACACAGGGAGATGGGCGGTTCTCTCTGGGCCGCCCAAGGGTTTGGGCGGTTCCTCCTGGGCCGCCCAAGGGGTTGGGCGGCTCTGTACCAACCGCCCATCCCCTGTGATGTGCAGCCAGTGCAGGGCCGTTCAATGATATGTGGTCTGTCAGGGACCTTTCATCCAGATATGTGGTTCCTGTGGAACCGTTCATCCTGGGATGAGTGGTTCTTGAAAAACCGTTTATATAAGGGCATGCTAGGGTCAAAATTGGTCAAAAGATGGGCTGGAGTTGGATGGTCTATCGTAAGACCGCCCATCTCTGGGTCGTCTCCGGTCATCCCTGCCGCGTCCGGTGAACGCCGGGAACAAGGTGATTGCTAGGGTTGCACTAAAACGTTAATAACTACTAGGATTGAGCTCCAAATAAGGGGATTTTGGTATCAATGGAAAGCTAATACAAAACTCTACCTGTCTACAAGGTCAATTGCATGATCAATTGCTGGAATCGAGATCTATTAAGTCAAGAACACATGAAACCCTAATTCTGACATGCTGTGACTAAAACGTTAAATTCTCTCTACATACAGAATGGAATTTGGGGCTTCTTGGCTCAAATGAAAGCTACTTCGATGGTGAATCCAACCATATAAGATATGGTTCATGAGGATTAAGATTAATACTTCGAAATCATAAATCACTTCGGATGAACACATCGAACTAGGTCTAAAACATGCTGTTACTATAAACAGAAATTCTATAAGTATGCTTCATGAAACTTAGGGCTTTCTACGTGAAATGAAAGCTAATATCATGCTTATTACATCATATAAATTAATTAGAGTTTGGTCTGTTACACCTACCTCAAATCGGAGAGAGAAAACTCAAACCCTAGGATGAAGAACACTTGGACAGCACCTCACAAAAAGCTCGATTTCTCCACGGATACCTAATGAAAATTGGGGCTTTTGCCACCAATGGATAGAGCTCGATGAGAGGAACAATTTGCTATACTCATGATCAAAATTTGGTTGAGAATTCCTACCTCAATCGATGGATCAAAGAAGGATGAAGGGAAGCCAACGGCCTGCTGACCCACCTCCACAATTCGAGCTAGATCTCCCCAGATCTGAAACTTCAGTGAACCCCACAGCAGCCAAATGAAAGAAGACTCGTAGGGCTTCATTTTGATAGCTCATAGAGCTTCTGGAGCCTTCGGAGTTGGGAGTATTCGCTGCTGCAAGCTACGTGTTTAGAAACGGCGCCGAAATCTTTGACTTGACCAAACTATGTCGGCAGCACGTGTTGGGGCTAGGTTTACCTCAAATTGATTGAGGGTAAATGTTCCTTACATTGTGGCCTTCCATTTGCCACTGATTTCAGATCATTTGGTTGAGTATTGAGGTCGAATTTCGTGTTTTAATCCAAGGGTTAGGTATGAGTCAAAAGTGTGCACTTTTGGGTTTAAACTCTAAATAGATCTTCCCACGGATTTACAATGGCCTAATGCCAGAAGGAAAAGTTGTTATCTACCTCGACCTTAATCTGTTTACCATTTTTCTAGATTTTTATAAGGTGGTCGAAATTATCACTATTCTAATTCTAAGGAATTAAATATTAATAAATCTGAAATTCAATTATTAAATCAATAGAAATTCAATACTTAATTAACAAGAGCTAAATAAATATATTAAACCCAATAAAATAATTCGGGGTCTTACATTATTTTGTTGGAATCTCATTTTTTTGGATTCTTGACAATATCTCATTTTTTTAGATTTTTCACAATATCTCATTTTTTTTGATTTCTGAAATAGCAATCAGCAGCACCCAAAGACAGGCTCGAACTACTGGCCAGGGATCGCCGTCCCTCCCCTCTCATTAAAGAATTCCCTTGAGCAGGGCGTGCACGTGAGGGTGGCTTACCATAACCAACCGCCTCTAAAGAACGGTGCCTCTACTAAGGCCATACCCAGGATACAACCCAGCCTAAGAGGGAGAAATAGAAGAAAAAATTGGAGACAAGCTTTATGCAGGATGGGAGACATCATGACTTGAATTCCTTCTAGGGCACTACCCCTCAAAGAGTAGGTCTGTTGCGCCGGGGCTTTGTGTCTTTCATTTTTAGACCCATATTTATCAGGCACGCATGCGACTAGGCTCATGACGTCCCGCGAGGAACTATACTGCCACTCTTGCCATGCCTTTGATTCGTAATTTTCTTTTGATTCATCATTGATTTTGAAAGCCCTTATTGGCTAGATATTACATGAAATCTCACTTTCGAGGGTCAAGACTGCCCCTATTTGAGACCTCTCTCGTATTAGGGAGCGCCTGGGTTGGTCATCTCATCCATCCATCTCTTGCCCCTGCACTTGGCTGAGCAGAGAAGAGAAAACGACCTTTGTGCATACCCAAAGTATGGCCAAAGCAGCAACGGTGTTGCTCAAAGGAATCGGCTATGGCTCGTCGTGAAGTGTGTGAAAAACCCATGCTCAAAGGTCACCCTCAACGATCGGGGGAAGAACTAGACTCCCAGCGCGGAGTTATCACCAGCCTAAGGATGTTGCAGAAGCGAACTCATTTTAAATGAACTAAGCAAATTTTTAAAAGCCACTTAACCATGTTGAGGAATAACATTATAAGCGTGTGCAGAAACAATTGAAATAATAAAAATGAAAGCATGTTTCTTTGCTCAAAATAAAGATACCTTTGCAAATCCGCAGTGTGGAAGTAGCATCCTAAAGCAATCTTGATCATCGAGCTTCGAGGAGCTCGAGTAGCTTTGTATTCCTTGCTTGTCAAGATAAAAGATGAAAGGAGAGCAAAGGATTGAAAGATTCCTTGACATGAAGGAGCGATAGACACCAAACTAGACGAAATAAGAATAAAAAGGAAGATGGACGAGGGCTAGAACTCCCACGTTAAGGCACATAGACCCTGATAACAAGAACCAGATATAGAAGAAACCAGATTAGCTCAGATCAAGGCGGACTAAAGTCTCGAAAATAGCAAGAGAAAGGGCGAAAATCCCGAAAGGGTGAAGAGGAGTGAATAGAAAGATAGCGAGAGGATTGCTGTGAAGATGAGAAAGAAGGAGAAGAATAGTCCGACGCGGTCGGAGAAAAGGAATTAGAATCACCGGACAAGGTTGGGGAAGGAGAATTAGAATCACCCGACAGGGTCAGGGAATAAGAGACATAGACACCCGACAGGGTCGGGGAATAAGAGTGAAAATCACCCGACAGGGTCGGGGAAGGAGAAGTAGAGACGGAACCCGGAGATACTGGTGAAGAAGAACTGGGAGATGTCCCGAGATCGGGATGAAAAGACATAGGCCGAGGCCCATAATTGTGAGAGGAGGGAAAATCTGGAGGTTCCGGAGAAAAAGGAGAGGAATGGGGACGCACAGACCTACGAAAGGAGGAGAAAATGATGGAGATAGGATCAGATGGAGGAAGGTACACCACCTAAGGGTGGGAACTAAGTAGAAGGAAGGATGAATGAAAAGAAAGGGAGGAAGAGGTGGACCCCTGAATGCACAACTGACGGCTCTTGAACCTGCATCGCCGTCTCTTCTTAGCTAAAATTGGCTTGAAATGGACCTGCTTGGCACGGGGTTGGACCTCCAGGCCTATTATTCTACAGTGTCTCCTTAAATAACGGGCCCATCTAGCAGAGGACGTGACGCGGCTATGAATATGCAGCTTCATCGGGGCGGTTGCCCCTAGACACCCAGTGCTAACAACAATAGACAGACATTCTTGAACAACTAACTCCTCATAATGCTAACTATCATAAAACCATGGAGTCTTGTTACTTGGCACAAGTAGTATGAGATTTGGCAGCTCCACTCGGCAATCAGACTTGAAGCGTAACTCCCTTGCTAGAAGAGACAGGTGAAGCTGAGGGAGAGTAATACACGGTGTTGACATGGCCGGCTTGCTAATAAACTGAGGAAGATTACATAACAAGTGCAGAATATCTCCAGAAAGTGTAGAATATACGGCCAATTGCACCTTGAACATAGACCCATAATCTGCTTGGTGGCCGTATGCGTTAGCAAAACACGGGTAGAGAACCCTTCTTGACCTGTCATCTGAATGGCAATAGAGCGAGGAGAAATAATAGCATCAACAATGAACTCTCCAGCGAGCAAAGAGATTGCCACCGGCCTTGCTCGAGAAGAAACTGGCATCAACTCAAGGGAACTCTTCTTGTCAACCGTCTTCACTAGGAGTGTAGGCTCAACATCCCCAAAATAACTAGGGACCAGGATGCGAATCGGCATTCGGTAAATGAAGTCTTGGATCTTGAAATGCACGGCCGGCACCGAATCATCCTGACTTGGCTTATTGTCTCCCTGGGGATTAGACCCAAGGGGCACAATGGGTAATGCACACCCGCTCCGTGGGGTGGAAATAGGTGGAATAATGGGGATAGGAGTAGGTTCAGAAGACGCAGGGGTTTCAACGGGTATGGTGTGTTTAGGTGGAGGCAAAGGTAAGGGTGGAGGGTTGACTTGCTCGGGTGAGGGCGGCAAAGGTGAAATTTTCTCAGGCTCGGTCAAAGGTGATGGCGGGGGTGATGGAGGTTTAGGCAATGGTGAGGGTGGTGAAGATGGTGTAGGCGATGGAGAGGATAGTAGAGATGGTGATGTGGTCGATGGAGGTAGTGGACATGGCAAGGGTGAAGAAGGGGGTTGTGGTGCCCACCGATGACGTATTGACACAACGCGCCGAACGACATTGGGGGTGGAAGTAGTGGTGGAAGAAGTAGAAGAAGGGGAGGTGGCACTAGCCTGAGCAGAGGCTTGGGTTTGTGGAGGTTGCGGATATTGGATAAAGGATACCGAAGGTAACAGAGTAGGCTAGGTAGTAGATGATGGAGCGGGTTTAACGCTAGACGAAGAATCACTGGGGTGCCCCCGATCTTGTAGAGATGGAGACGGCTGCTTGGGTGCTGCTTCTTGTTGCTGCTGCTTGCTGCGGAGATCTAAAATAACTTTACGCATGGCGGCCCAATCAATCCTTTTATTACCTTCCAGGCCATAAACATACTCTCGGAACTCGAGATAATCCTCAACCAAATGCCCCTGCTGGCGGTGAAAATCACAATATTGAAGCATATTCCCCACCGCGGGTCGGCAAGGCACAGCCGGAGAGAGCGGCAACGCGTGAGCGGCCATCAAAGCCCTAAAAATGTCGGTAAAGCACTCCGATAATGGAGGACAAGGAGCCCTCTTCGTGCAAGGCGGATGCCGAGGGGTATGAGGTGGTGGAGAAGGTTGTGGAGACGGAAGTGAATGTTGCGTAGGCAATAGTGCTTGGCCGGCGGAGGTGGGATTTGGTGAAGGCATATGTGGAGTAGGATGAGGGGGTATACAGACGGCATCTACTTGCTCGGGATGTGGTGTTCCTTTGACCGGAAGTGGAGATGGAGACGGGTATGTGGACGTGGGAGGCTGACTCATGGAGGGTTGATATGCGGAGGCGTATGGGTATGTAGAGACGGGAGGTTGGCTCGTGGAGACGGCATCTAAAACAACTATGAGCTAACGCTCAGTAGGAAATAACAGACATGTATAAGTGATTAACAGTTTAATTACATTTTCAAAATGTCATGATACAAACGATAATGCAATGAAAATGTAATGATGATATAATGAAACAACGGTAATAACCAGATCTTGCAAGGTCAAGAAATATATAATTGATAATGATTAACAAGAATAACAAATACAAGAATTTACAACAGGAGATATAACAAGAGATATAACAAGAGATAGTAGTAAGGAATTGGCCAACAAGCAAGTATTTTAAACATTTAACCAAGTATGATCAAGTAACAAGTAACAAGATACTTTTGTCATAGACGCCAACACTCAAGCAAGTACTTCAGTGCAATGCCCCACCATATCATTAACATCCCATGGGCTCACTAACTTTCGGGCGCTCTCCCCAGGACCAGACCGGGCCCTTATGATGCGATGGCATTGATTTACTGGGCCCAACGTGCCATCCGTCCAGACATTCAGTCAATTTTAATGGCCAATTAATCAGAGGAATTTCTGCCATAAGTTCAGATTTAAAGGACTAACCTTGTCCTTGGATTCAAGAGTACAAAACATGGTCAAACTCATTTTCAAGAGATGTGCGGTCGTAACGGAGCCGCTCGATGGGTATATATGGTTCATACAGGACCGTACGTACAGGAACTGGACTGAAACTCAGCCCGTGAAGTCAAGAAAAGAACGGCTGACAGTGGGCCGCCCTAAGGTAAGAACGGTGCAATATGGGCCGCTCATGTCTAAAAGACAGTGAGGCCCAAGAACAAGATATACGGTCCATACTGGGCCGTATAAAGATATGCGGTCACGATCGGGCCGCCGAAGAGGTTATGCGGTCAAATACTAACCGCGCATGCCTCGGGTCGTCTGATTTGATCCAAGACTTAACCCAGCGGTTTAAACTCATAAAACAAGATATGCTGGTGTTAAACAGATTCTAATCATGATTATAATGATGTTCCAAGATGACGGTAAGACCACCGGATAGAGTTTCCGGGGTAGAACCGAGACTAGTACGCTAATCGGCCAATCGGCTCGTGCAAAGTCGGAAAGTTAAACATGATGTTCCACTGTACTACAGCAGCTAATCAGCAAGCTAAATAGTCATATTAATCCTAATGCCAAGCCAATTTAATAGGGATTTGGCTATATATTAACCCAAGATGCCAAGAAAAGTAATTTAAGATGATAACGAGTTCGCGTAAGTCGCGTAAGCACGAATAACAAGCAATAATCGTAAATTTAGTTGCATATTTAATTAGTTATTAAATGAGTTTCTATTTCACTAATTATCATTAATGACATGCAAATGAATGCCTTAGAACAAGTATTAAGTCCCTCTCTGAAGGATAAACGGTTCTATATGGACCGCACATATAACTGGGCATTCATGGGCCGAACAGGGGTCACCGTGTGACACAGGGAGATGGGCGGTTCTCCCTGGGCCGCCCAAGGGTTTGGGCGGTTCCTTCTGGGCCGCCCAAGGGGTTGGGCGGCTCTGTACCAACCGCCCATCCCCTGGGATGTGCGGCCAGTGCAGGGCCGTTCAATGATATGTGGTCTGTCAGGGACCTTTCATCCAGATATGTGGTTCCTGTGGAACCGTTCATCCTAGGATGAGTGGTTCTTGAAAAACCGTTTATATAAGGGCATGTTAGGGTCAAAATTGGTCAAAAGATGGGCTGGAGTTCGACGGTCTATCGTAAGACCGCCCATCTCTGGGTCATCTCCGGTCATCCCTGTCGCGTCTAGTGAACGCCGAGAACAAGGTGATTGCTAGGGTTGCACTAAAACGATAATAACTACTAGGATTGAGCTCCAAATAAAGGGATTTTGGTATCAATGGAAAGCTAATACAAAACTCTACCTGTCTACAAGGTCAATTGCATGATCAATTGCTGGAATCGAGATCTATTAAGTCAAGAACACATGAAACCCTAATTCTGACATGCTGTGACTAAAACGTTAAATTCTCTCTACATACAGAATGGAATTTGGGGCTTCTTGGCTCAAATGAAATCTACTTCGATGGTGAATCCAACCATATAAGATATGGTTCATGAGGGTTAAGATTAATACTTCGAAATCATAAATCACTTCGGATGAACACATCGAACTAGGTCTAAAACATGCTGTCACTATAAACAGAAATTCTATAAGTATGCTTCATGAAACTTAGGGCTTTCTACGTGAAATGAAAGCTAACACCATGCTTATTACATCATATAAATTAATTAGAGTTTGGTCTGTTACACCTACCTCAAATCGGAGAGAGAAAACTCAAACCCTAGGATGAAGAACACTTGGACAGCACCTCACAAAAAGCTCGATTTCTCCACGGATACCTAATGAAAATTGGGGCTTTTGCCACCAATGGATAGAGCTCGATGAGTGGAACAAATTGCTATACTCATAATCAAAATTTGGTTGAGAATTCCTACCTCAATCGATGGATCAAAGAAGGATGAAGGGAAGCCAATGGCCTGCTGACCCACCTCCACAATTCGAGCTAGATCTCCCCAGATCTGAAACTTCAGTGAACCCCACAGTAGCCAAATGAAAGAAGACTCGTAGGGCTTCATTTTGATAGCTCATAGAGCTTCTGGAGTCTTCGGAGTTGGGAGTATTCGCTGCTGCAAGCTACATGTTTAGAAACGGCGCCGAAATCTTTGACTTGACCAAACTATGTCGGCAGCACGTATTGGGGCTAGGTTTACCTCAAATTGATTGAGGGTAAATGTTCCTTACATTGTGGCCTTCCATTTGCCACTGATTTCAGATCATTTGGTTGAGTATTGAGGTCAAATTTCGTGTTTTAATCCAAGGGTTAGGTATGGGTCAAAAGTGTGCACTTTTGGGTTTAAACTCTAAATAGATCTTCCCACGGATTTACAATGGCCTAATACCAGAAGAAAAAGTTGTTATCTACCTCGACCTTAATCTGTTTACCATTTTTATGGATTTTTATAAGGTGGTCGAAATTATCACTATTCTAATTCTAAGGAATTAAATATTAATAAATCCAAAATTCAATTATTAAATAAATAGAAATTCAATACTTAATTAACAAGAGCTAAATAAATATATTAAATCCAATAAAATAATTTAGGGTCTTACACCCTCCCCTACTTAAAGGAATTTGGTCCTCCAAATTCACTGCACTAAGACTGAGAGTAGGGAAAGAGATCGCTCACCTAGAATAAGTCGGGATACCGCTTCCGCATAGTCTCTTCAGACTCCCACGTGGCTTCTTCGGTCCCACGCCGACTCCACTGAATCTTGACCATCGGTATTGAACGATTCCGGAGTTGCTGTTGCTTCCGGTCCAGAACCTTTATCGGTCTTTCCTCATAGGTCAGATCCTCTTCAGCTCGAAATCCACATGCTGTATAACATGAGTGGGGTCGTACACATACTTCCGTAACATAGAAATATGGAAGACGTTGTGCACGCCAGACAATTGAGGCGGTAAGGCCAGCCTGTATGCCACCTCTCCCACTCTATCTAGAATCTCGAATGGACCAATGTACCTCGGACTCAGCTTGCCATGAATGCCAAATCTTCGGATCCCTCTCGTCGGAGAGACCTTTATGAACACATGCTCGCCAACATGAAATTCCAATGCTCTTCTCCTGTTGTCGGCATAACTCTTCTGTCTTGACTGGGCTACTTGTAATCGGTCTCGGATAACACGGATGTTCTGTGAAGATTCCGAGACAAGATCCGGTCCAAGCCACTGTTTCTCACCTACCTCATCCCAACACAATGGGGATCGATAGCTTCTCCCATACAAGGCTTCAAATGGAGCCATCTGAATACTAGACTGATAGCTGTTATTGTAGGCGAATTCAATTAGTGCCAAATGCTCATTCCAAGTACCACCAAAGTCAATCATACATGCCCGCAGCATATCTTCCATTATCTGATTGGTTCTCTCCGTCTGTCCATCTGTCTGTGGATGAAAAGCAGTACTGAAATTCAGACGAGTACCAAGAGACTCTTGCAGTCCCTTCCAGAAATGAGAAGTGAATCTAGGGTCTCGATCAGATACTATATTGATGTGACACGAGATCGGGAGGGGGTGGCCTTCTTCAACCTTCAGATCATTGTCGCGCTATAGGTTCCTAGTGCCTTCATGAAGATCACGCTAGGACGATATGGCGCCTTCTCAGACAGCAGCCGGACGATGAAGTTGGACTTAGGGGCGCTCGTGGATGACTTCGGGGGAGTGATTCACAAGGGGAGGGCACATAGGAGGGTGGATATGACACGGGGGAATCTTTAAACAAAACATGGGGGCCCTAAACATCGATTAAACTAACCTATTGCTAGCTAGGATAACTTGGTGAATGTAGGAGCGGGGGTGGGCGACGAGGGAGAAATGGGTATGGCAGGGCGAACTAGGACCAGTAGGGTGTTGGCTGGGGCATCACACCCGATCCCATCGCAGGACAGGTGCAACCAAGCTCCGTCTTGGTCATAGCCACGTCGTTGACGGTGGTGGAGGGCGTCGATCGTCGGTGGAGGAAGAACGGAGCCCGAATGGGGCCTCACACCCGGCCTCTTCTCAAAGCCGATGCACCCGGATCTTCGAACGGTCTCCGTGAAGGGGAAGAGGGAGGATTAGAAGAAGAACATGGGCGTCACACCCGTAGAGGGGAGGAGGGAGGGGTTCTAAAGATTGGGGGGGGGGGAAGATAAGAGATATAGCCATGCTATACTCTTCAAACACTCATTTTCTCAAATCATTTCTATTCCATTTCTTAATCAAACGAGATGGAGTACATATATAGGGGGGAAGGGGAAGCCTAAAAGACACTAAAACATCAATTACAACAGTGGGAAACAGCGAACATTGAAGTCATTGAGAGTTCCAAGGGCTGGGTAGTTGGGGCGTCTGCAGTTGACCGTCTGCCTGAGAACGTGCTAGGGAAACCTAGCGCCTTCTTCAGGTCGCGCTACCCAAAGGTAGCGCGTTAATCTCCAGCCCAGCAGCTTCATCGATCGGCTTTGGCGGCAGCTGGCTTGATTTCCATCAAACCCCTCCACTTTGGAAGGTTCGTCCTCGAACCTAGAAGCTCAAGATCCCAGTCTGTGAGAACAGGCTGGTTCCCTAAGCTCTGATACCACTTGATGTGACACGAGATCGGGAGGGGGTGGCCTTCTTCAACCTTCAGATCATTGTCGCGCTATAGGTTCCTAGCGCCTTCATGAAGATCTCGCTAGGACGATATGGCGCCTTCTCAGACAGCAGCCGGACGATGAAGTTGGACTTAGGGGCGCTCGTGGATGACTTTGGGGGAGTGATTCACAAGGGGAGGGCACATAGGAGGGTGGATATGACACGGGGGAATCTTTAAACAAAACATGGGGGCCCTAAACATCGATTAAACTAACCTATTGCTAGCTAGGATAACTTGGTGAATGTGGGAGCGGGGGTGGGCGACGAGGGAGAAAGGGGTATGGCAGGGCGAACTAGGACCAGTAGGGTGTTGGCTGGGGCATCACACCCGATCCCATCGTAGGACCGGTGCAACCAAGCTCCGTCTTGGTCATAGCCACGTCGTTGACGGTGGTGGAGGGCGTCGATCGTCGATGGAGGAAGAACGGAGCCCGAATGGGGCCTCACACCCGGCCTCTTCTCAAAGCCGATGCACCCGGATCTTCGAACGGCCTCCGTGAAGGGGAAGAGGGAGGATTAGAAGAAGAACATGGGCATCGCACCCGTAGAGGGGAGGAGGGAGGGGTTCCAAAGATTGGGGGGGGAAGATAAGAGATATAGCCATGCTATACTCTTCAAACACTCATTTTCTCAAATCATTTCTATTCCATTTCTTAATCAAACGAGATGGAGTACATATATAGGGGGGAAGGGGAAGCCTAAAAGACACTAAAACATCAATTACAACAGTGGGAAATAGCGAACATTGAAGTCATTGAGAGTTCCAAGGGCTGGGTAGTTGGGGCGTCTGCAGTTGACCGTCTGCCTGAGAACGCGCTAGGGAAACCTAGCGCCTTCTTCAGGTCGCGCTACCCAAAGGTAGCGCGTTAATCTCCAGCCCATCAGCTTCATCGATCGGCTTTGGCGGCAGCTAGCTTGATTTCCATCATATATTCACTGGAATACCATGTAATCTCACCACTTCCTTCAAATACAAAGCAGCCAAATACATCGACTGTCCACTTAGACTTAATGGATAAGAAATGAGCTGATTTTGTCAATCGGTCAACAATCACCGAAATTGCATCAAATCCACCACGAGTTCTAGGCAAACCCATATTGAAATCCATGCCAATACTCTCCCACTTCCATTGGGGTATGTCGAGTGGTTTCAATTTTCCTGCCGGTCTGAAGTGCTCAGCTTTAACTTGTTGGCAAACCAAGCATTTACTTACGAAGTCAGCGATTTCCCTCTTCATATTCATCCACCAAAAGGATCGCTTTAAATCACTGTACATGTTAGTGCCTCCGGGATGAATGGTGTATCTGGATCTATGAGCTTCCACAAGAATCTTGTTCTTTACTGTAGCTTCATCAGGTACACAAGTTCTGCCTTTAAATAATAATCTACCATCATCAGCCAACCCAAAATCAGGTCTGCTGCTCAAGCTTCCCTTGATCTGTACCAGCTCGGGATCATTATCTTGCAAGGACTTGATCTCCATCAATAATTCAGGTTTAAGTCGAATCTGAGCAATCAAAACCCGATCATTGTCAATATTAAGATCCAGACTAGATAACCGTTCCAGTAACTTCCACTCTTGCAACATGAGACTTGCCAATCTAGCTACTGCCCTCCGGCTCAATGCGTCTGCCACAACATTGCCTTTGCCAGGATGATACTCAATAGAAAAGTCAAAGTCCTTCAAATACTCCAACCATCTGCGCTGCCGCATATTGAGTTCCTTCTGAGAGAATAAATACTTCAAGCTCTTGTGGTCTGAAAATACCGTGAAAGATTCTCCATACAGGTAATGCCTCCAAATTTTCAAAGCAAAAACGACTGCTGCAAGTTCCAAATCATGAACAGGATAATTCTCCTCGTGCTTCCTCAACTGCCTAGAAGAATAGGCAATCACCTTCCCATGCTGCATGAGTACACAGCCTAAGCCAATTCCTGAAGCATCAGTATAAACGACAAATCCTCCTTCACCAGAAGGTAAAGCCAATATAGGTGCAGTAGTCAAACAATCCTTTAGAGTCTGAAAGCTTTGTTGGCAATCGCCTGACCAATCAAACTTGTTCTCCTTGCGGGTTAACCTTGTCATAGGTACCGCAATCTTAGAGAAATCCTGGATAAACCTTCGATAATAACCTGCCAGGCCAAGAAAACTTCTAACTTCCGTCACACTTGTAAGCTGCTCCCAATTCTTCACTGCCTTAACCTTCGAAGGATCCACAGAAATACCTTCCTGGGTGATAATATGTCCGAGAAAGGACACTTCTTGCAGCCAGAATTCACACTTACTAAACTTGGCATAAAGTTGATGATCTCTCAATAATTGTAATGCCATCCTCAGATGTTCAGCATACTCCACTTCACTCTTGGAATAGATCAAGATGTCATCAAAAAATACCACGACCCATTGATCAAGATAGGGCCGAAATACATTGTTCATCAACTGCATGAAGGCTGCCGGAGCATTCGTTAGACCAAAAGGTATAACGACAAATTCAAAATGACCATACCTGCTGCGAAAAGCCGATTTATAGATATCCTCCTCCTTAATCCGCAACTGGTGATATCCAGATCGAAGATCGATCTTAGAGAAATATTGAGCTCCCGCTATCTGGTCAAATAACTCATCAATCCTCGGTAGTGGATATTTGTTCTTGACAGTCAACTGGTTTAACTACCGATAATCGATGCATAATCTCATCGAACCATCTTTCTTCCGAACAAACAATACATGGGCTCCCCACGGAGACGTACTAGGACGAATAAAGCCCTTCTCGAGTAACTCCATCAACTGTTGCTTCAACTCCCTTAGTTCTGCAGGAGACATACGGTAAGGAGCCTTGGAAATAGGAGATGTGCCCGGAAAGAGGTCAATAGAGAAGATAACTTCCCGCTCAGGAGGAAGTCCTGGTAATTCCTCTGGAAAGACATCAGAAAAATCTCAGACAATAGGAATGTCCTTGATCTCAATCTGCTGCTCAGGGGTTGCATAGATAAAGGCTAGAAAAGCCTCACATCCTCGCCTCATCAGCTTATCAGCTCGAAGAGCTGAAATAAGCGATACAGAGTTATGGTGCTTAACACCCACAAAAGAAAGCCTCGGGTGCCTAGTAAAAGACACCGAGCCAGAACTACAATGAACATTGGCCTCATATCTGGCCAACCAATCTGCTCCTAGAATTACGTCATAACCCTTCATGTCCATGCAAATCAACTCAGCTGGAAAGTTCTGCTCACCAATCAAAACCTTACTAGAAGGATAGAAATGCTGGATTGCCGATCTAGTACCAATAGGGGTTGAAATCTCTAACGGAGTATCCATCATAACCGGTTCCATAGCTAATGACTTAGCAAAACTCCGAGAAATAAAGGAATGTGTTGCACCAGTATCAAAAAGAATAAATGCTGGCTTGTCGAGTATAATAAGAGTACCTTCGACGAGTCCACCATCTTTGGCTGTTTCCGTTTCTTCTGCATACAGAGCT
Source organism: Amorphophallus konjac (assembly GCA_022559845.1). NCBI lineage: Eukaryota > Viridiplantae > Streptophyta > Magnoliopsida > Alismatales > Araceae > Amorphophallus > Amorphophallus konjac. The sequence goes on along the minus strand of CM040123.1, from coordinate 231,954,341 downwards.
TGGAGCTTCCCTTGCGGTTTCTTGAAGACTTGCGGTTTTGCCGGTGTTGCTTGCTCCGCTATCAAAGGACAGTTGGGGATACGGTGCTCTTTGCTTCCACATCGCAAACAGGCGCCTAGCTTGCGCCAGCATTCCTCCACCTTGTGACCTGGACGATCACAATACTTGCACACGCCCTTAAACGGAACAATAGGGCCTAGGCTTCTTGTCTTCATGCCTCGGCATCTTGCCCTTCCACGATCCGGACCCGCTCCACGAACTAGGTCCACTAACAGGCCTCTTCTTGGTATACCCGGGTTTGACACTCCCGGAACCCGTAGGTTGTTCCTTCTTCGCACCGCTTCCACGGATTCTCTCCCTCATTTCGAGGGTATCCTCTAGAACTTGAGCCTTTCTCACCATCTCAGAATAAGTGAAAATCTCCATTGGTGCCAGTTGGTTGATATAATGCAGCTTCAATCCGTTGAGAAAACGCTTCGCCTTCATTTTCTCGGTGGAAATAAGGTGTGTACCATATCGAGAAAGCCGTGCAAATTGAGCCTCATACTCTGCCACGGACAAACCTCGTTGCTTCAAGGCCGCGAACTCTGCCGCCTTTTTCTCTTGCACTCGGTCAGAAAAATACTTGCCGTTGAAAAATTCCTCGAACTCTTCCCACGTAACCTGATGATCACCGAGAGTCGCCTTGATAGAATCCCACCAAGTACGTGCATCACGCTCCAATTGAAATGTCGAGAGAAGGACACGCTCCTGGTTGGTGCATTGCATAACTTCAAATATTCTCCCCATCTCATCTAGCCAGTGCTCGGCTTGGTCGGGGTCGGTCGAACCCGCGAATCTAGGCGGATTCATCCCGCGAAAGTTCCGGTATAGATCACCGGTGCCATGTGGTGCCGCTCCTGCCTGAGCCACTTGCTGAAGGGCCTGGGTAAGGCCTTGAACCGTGCGCTGCAGGTTCCACCATTCGGCGCGATCAGCTGCCATCTACACGAGAAATAGATTACTTAGGTTAATTCAAGATAATTAATTACACGATTAAGAAACGAACTTAACCCAAGTTTCTACCCATTCTCACCAGGTCAGGTCCTAGACTTTAACAAGATTAGGGGTCTAAAGCACCTAGACACAACCAAAACTCGGTACCTGGCGGAGATAACCGGTCCGAAGACCACTCGCGCAAGTATGCGACCTTCCGATAGGCGTAGCCTAACGTTCGGATAACATCTTTTGATATACCAGGTTATTGGGATGCCATGCAAGAACTTAGAAAACCTAGAACTTAAGAACTTAAGAAAACCTAGGAATGTGAATCCTATGCTCTGATACCAACTAAACTGTCACGCCCCGAACAAGGCGGAAATATCGGGACGTACAGTCAGAGGCAAGCAGGAAAGAGAGAGAACTAATCTAAATATACACAAGTGCTATGGAAAGGAAATACTAAATGATCATTTAACAACCAAACTGATACAATAATCTCAAAGGCAACTTAATACAACGTGGAATAACAATCACTAAGACTCAACAACATAACTGAAACTAAATGCTCTCCAATCACAACTAACAATAAACACACTGCTAACACACTAGAACTGAAACACTTAAGACATCACTCCTGCCCTTCCCCGTCGGTAAGCGCGCCACCTGAAGAGCCTGGAAAGGGGGGAACACAACTATGAGCTAACGCTCAGTAGAAAATAACAGACATGTATAAGTGATTAACAGTTCAATTACATTTTCAAAATGTCATGATACAAACGATAATGCAATGAAAAGGTAATGATGATATAATGAAACAACGGTAATAACCAGATCTTGCAAGGTCAAGAAATATATAATTGATAATGATTAACAAGAATAACAAATACAAGAATTTACAACATGAGATATAACAAGAGATATAACAAGAGATAGTAGTAAGGAATTGGCCAACAAGCAAGTATTTTAAACATTTAACCAAGTATGATCAAGTAACAAGTAACAAGATACTTTTGTCATAGACGCCAACACTCAAGCAAGTACTTCGGTGCAATGCCCCACCTTGTCATTAACATCCCATGGGCTCACTAACTTTCGGGCGCTCTCCCCAGGACCAGACCGGGCCCTTATGATGCGATGGCATTGATTTACTGGGCCCAACGTCCCATCCGTCCAGACATTCAGTCAATTTTAATGGCCAATTAATCAGAGGAATTTCTGCCATAAGTTCAGATTTAAAGGACTAACCTTGTCCTTGGATTCAAGAGTACAAAACACGGTCAAACACATTTTCAAGAGATGTGCGGTCGTAACGGAGCCGCTCGATGGGTATATACGGTTCATACAGGACCGTACGTACAGGAACTGGACTGAAACTCAGCCCGTGAAGTCAAGAAAAGAACGGCTGACAGTGGGCCGCCCTAAGGTAAGAACGGTGCAATATGGGCCGCTCATGTCTAAAAGATAGTGAGGCCCAAGAACAAGATATACGGTCCATACTGGGCCGTATAAAGATATGCGGTCACGATCGGGCCGCCGAAGAGGTTATGCGGTCAAATACTAACCGCGCATGCCTCGGGTCGTCCGATTTGATCCAAGACTTAACCCAGCGGTTTAAACTCATAAAACAAGGTATGCTGGTGTTAAACAAATTCTAATCATGATTATAATGATGTTACAAGTTGACGGTAAGACCACCGGATAGAGTTTCCGGGGTAGAACCGAGACTAGTACGCTAATCGGCCAATCGGCTCGTGCAAAGTCGGAAAGTTAAACATGCTGTTCCACTGTACTACAGCAGCTAATCAGCAAGCTAAACAGTCATATTAATCCTAATGCCAAGCCAATTTAATAGGGATTTGGTTATATATTAACCCAAGATGCCAAGAAAAGTAATTTAAGATGATAACGAGTTCGCGTAAGTCGCGTAAGCACGAATAACAAGCAATAATCGTAAATTTAGTTGCATATTAAATTAGTTATTAAATGAGTTTCTATTTCACTAATTATCATTAATGACATGCAAATGAATGCCTTAGAACAAGTATTAAGTCCCTCTCTGAAAGGATAAACGGTTCTATATGGACCGCACATATAACTGGGCATTCAGGGGCCGAACAGGGGTCACCCTGTGACACAGGGAGATGGGCGGTTCTCCCTGGGCCGTCCAAGGGTTTGGGCGGTTCTTCCTGGGCCGCCCAAGGGGTTGGGCAGCTCTGTACCAACCGCCCATCCCCTGGGATGTGCGGCCAGTGCAGGGCCGTTCAATGATATGTGGTCTGTCAGGGACCTTTCATCCAGATATGTGGTTCCTGTGGAACCGTTCATCCTAGGATGAGTGATTCTTGAAAAACCGTTTATATAAGGGCATGTTAACGTCAAAATTGGTCAAAAGATGGGCTGGAGTTGGACGGTCTATCGTAAGACCGCCCATCTCTGGGTCATCTCCGGTCATCCCTGCCGCGTCCGGTGAACGCCGAGAACAAGGTGATTGCTAGGGTTGCACTAAGACGATAATAACTACTAGGATTGAGCTCCAAATAAAGGGATTTTGGTATCAATGGAAAGCTAATACAAAACTCTACCTGTCTACAAGGTCAATTGCATGATCAATTGCTGGAATCGAGATCTATTAAGTCAAGAACACATGAAACCCTAATTCTGACATGCTGTGACTAAAACGTTAAATTCTCTCTACATACAGAATGGAATTTGGGGCTTCTTGGCTCAAATGAAAGGTACTTCGATGGTGAATCCAACCATATAAGATATGGTTCATGAGGATTAAGATTAATACTTCGAAATCATAAATCACTTCGGATGAACACATCGAACTAGGTCTAAAACATGCTGTCACTATAAACAGAAATTCTATAAGTATGCTTCATGAAACTTAGGGCTTTCTACGTGAAATGAAAGCTAAAACCATGCTTATTACATCATATAAATTAATTAGAGTTTGGTCTGTTACACCTACCTCAAGTCGGAGAGAGAAAACTCAAACCCTAGGATGAAGAACACTTGGACAGCACCTCACAAAAAGCTCGATTTCTCCACGGATACCTAATGAAAATTGGGGCTTTTGCCACCAATGGATAGAGCTCGATGAGAGGAACAAATTGCTATACTCATAATCAAAATTTGGTTGAGAATTCCTACCTCAATCGATGGATCAAAGAAGGATGAAGGGGAGCCAACGGCCTGCTGACCCACCTCCACAATTCGAGCTAGATCTCCCCAGATCTGAAACTTCAGTGAACCCCACAGCAGCTAAATGAAAGAAGACTCGTAGGGCTTCATTTTGATAGCTCATAGAGCTTCTGGAGCCTTCGGAGTTAGGAGTATTCGCTGCTGCAAGCTACGTGTTTAGAAACGACGCCGAAATCTTTGACTTGACCAAACTATGTCGGCAGCACGTGTTGGGGCTAGGTTTACCTCAAATTGATTGAGGGTAAATGTTCCTTACATTGTGGCCTTCCATTTGCCACTGATTTCAGATCATTTGATTGAGTATTGAGGTCGAATTTCGTGTTTTAATCCAAGGGTTAGGTATGGGTCAAAAGTGTGCACTTTTGGGTTTAAACTCTAAATAGATCTTCCCACGGATTTACAATGGCCTATTGCCAGAAGGAAAAGTTGTTATCTACCTCGACATTAATCTGTTTACCATTTTTCTGGATTTTTATAAGGTGGTCGAAATTATCACTATTCTAATTCTAAGGAACTAAATATTAATAAATCTGAAATTCAATTATTAAATCAATAGAAATTCAATACTTAATTAACAAGAGCTAAATAAATATATTAAATCCAATAAAATAATTCGGGGTCTTACATTATTTTTTTGGAATCTCATTTTTTTGGATTCTTGACAATATCTCATTTTTTTAGATTTTTCACAATATCTCATTTTTTTTTATTTCTGAAATAGCAATCCGCAGCACCCAAAGACAGGCTCGAACTACTGGCCAGGGATCGCCGTCCCTCCCTTCTCATTAAAGAATTCCCTTGAGCAGGGCGTGCACGTGAGGGTGGCTTACCATAACCAACCGCCTCTAAAGAACGGTGCCTCTACTAAGGCCATACCCAGGATACAACCCAGCCTAAGAGAGAGAAATAGAAGAAAAAATTGGAGACAAGCTTTATGCAGGATGGGAGACATCAGGACTTGAATTCCTTCTAGGGCACTACCCCTCAAAAAGTAGGTCTGTTGCGCCGGGGCTTTGTGTCTCTCATTTTTAGACCCATATTTATCAGGCACGCATGCGACTAGGCTCATGACGTCCCGCGAGGAACTATACTGCCACTCTTGCCATGCCTTTGATTTGTAATTTTCTTTTGATTCATCATTAATTTTGAAAGCCCTTATTGGCTAGATATTGCATGAAAGCTCACTTTCGAGAGTCAAGACTGCCCCTATTTGAGACCTCTCTCGTATTAGGGAGCGCCTGGGTTGGTCATCTCATCCATCCATCTCTTGCCCCTGCACTTGGCCGAGCAGAGAAGAGAAAACGACCTTTGTGCATACCCAAAGTATAGCCAAAGCAGCAACGGTGTTGCTCAAAGGAATCGGCTATGGCTCGCCGTGAAGTGTGTGAAAAACCCATGCTCAAAGGTCACCCTCAACGATCGGGGGAAGAACTAGACTCCCAGCGTGGAGTTATCACCAGCCTAAGGATGTTGCAGAAGCGAACTCATTTTAAAAGAACTAAGTAAAATTTTAAAAGCCACTTAACCATGTTGAGGAATAACATTATAAGCGTGTGCAGAAACAATTGAAATAATGAAAATGAAAGCATGTTTCTTTACTCAAAATAAAGATACCTTTGCAAATCCGCAGTGTGGAAGTAGCATCCTAAAGCAATCTTGATCATCGAGCTTAGAGGAGCTCGAGTAGCTTTGTATTCCTTGCTTGTCAAGATAAAAGATGAAAGGAGAGCAAAGGATTGAAAGATTCCTTGACATGGAGGAGCGATAGACACCAAACTAGATGAAATAAAAAGGAAGATGGACGAGGGCTAGAACTCCCTCATTAAGGCACATAGACCCTGATAACAAGGAACCAGATATAGAAGAAACCAGATTAGCTCAGATCAAGGCTGACTAAAGTCTCGAAAACAGCAAGAGAAAGGGCGAAAATCCTGAAAGGGTGAAGAGGAGTGAATAGAAAGATAGCGAGAGGATTGCTATGAAGATGAGAAAGAAGGAGAAGAATAGTCCGACGCGGTCGGAGAAAAGGAATTAGAATCACCGGACAAGGTTGGGGAAGGAGAATTAGAATCACCCGACAGGGTCAGGGAATAAGAGACATAGACACCCGACAGGGTCGGGGAATAAGAGTGAAAATCACCCGACAAGGTCGGGGAAGGAGAATTAGAGATGGAACCCGGAGATACTGGAGAAGAAGAACTGGGAGATGTCCCGAGATCGGGATGAAATGACATAGGCCGAGGCCCATAATTGTGAGAGGAGGGAAAATCTGGAGGATCCGGAGAAAAAGGAGAGGAATGGGGACGCACAGACCTACGAAAGGAGGAGAAAATGATGGAGATAGGATCAGATGGAGGAAGGTACACCACCTAAGGGTGGGAACTAAGTAGAAGGAAGGATGAATGAAAAGAAAGGGAGGAAGAGGTGGACCCCTGAATGCACAACTGACGCCTCTTGAACCTGCATCGCCGTCTCTTCTTAGCTAAAATTGGCTTGAAATGGACCTGCTTGGCACGGGGTTGGACCTCCAGGCCTATAATTCTACAGTGTCTCCTTAAATAACGGGCCCATCTAGCAGAGGATGTGACCCGGCTATGAATATGCAGCTTCATCGGGGCGGTTGCCCCTAGACACCCAGTGCTAACAACAATAGACAGACATTCTTGAACAACTAACTCCTCATAATGCTAAATATCATAAAACCATGGAGTCTTGTTACTTGGCACAAGCAGTATGAGATTTGGCAGCTCCACTCGGCAATCAGACTTGAAGCGTAACTCCCTTGCTAGAAGTGACAGGTGAAGCTGAGGGAGAGTAATACACGGTGTTGACATGGCCGGCTTGCTAATAAACTGAGGAAGATTACATAACAAGTGCAGAATATCTCCAGAAAGTGTAGAATATACGGCCAATTGCACCTTGAACATAGACCCATAATCTGCTTGGTGGCCGTATGCGTTAGCAAAACACGGGTAGAGAACCCTTCTTGACCTGTCATCTGAATGGCAATAGAGCGAGGAGAAATAATAGCATCAACAATGAACTCTCCAGCGAGCAAAGAGATTGCCACCGGCCTTGCTCGAGAAGAAACTGGCATCAACTCAAGGGAACTCTTCTTGTCAACCGTCTTCACTAGGAGTGTAGGCTCAACATCCCCAAAATAACTAGGGACCAGGATGCGGATCGGCATTCGGTAAATGAAGTCTTGGATCTTGAAATGCACGGCCGGCACCGAATCATCCTGACTTGGCTTATTGTCTCCCTGGGGATTAGACCCAAGGGGCACCATGGGTAATGCACACCCGCTCCGTGGGGTGGAAATAGGTGGAATAATGGGGATAGGAGTAGGTTCAGAAGACGCAGGGGTTTCAACGGGTATGGTGTGTTTAGGTGGAGGCAAAGGTAAGGGTGGAGGGTTGACTTGCTCGGGCGAGGGCGGCAAAGGTGAAATTTGCTCAGGCTCGGTCAAAGGTGATGGCGGGGGTGATGGAGGTTTAGGCAATGGTGAGGGTGGTGAAGATGGTGTTGGCGATGGAGAGGATAGTAGAGATGGTGATGTGGTCGATGGAGGTAGTGGACATGGCAAGGGTGAAGAAGGGGGTTGTGGTGCCCACCGATGACGTATTGACACAACGCGCCGAACGACATTGGGGGTGGAAGTAGTGGTGGAAGAAGTAGAAGAAGGGGAGGTGGCACTAGCCTGAGCAGAGGCTTGGGTTTGTGGAGGTTGCGGATATTGGATAAAGGATACCGAAGGTAACAGAGTAGGCTAGGTAGTAGATGATGGAGCAGGTTTAACGCTAGACGAAGAATCACTGGGGTGCCCCCGGTCTTGTAGAGATGGAGACGGCTGCTTGGGTGCTGCTTCTTGTTGCTGCGGAGATCTAAAACAACTTTACGCATGGCGGCCCAATCAATCCTTTTATTACCTTCCAGGCCATAAACATACTCTCGGAACTCGGGATAATCCTCAACCAAATGCCCCTGCTGGCGGTGAAAATCACAATATTGAAGCATATTCCCGACCGCGGGTCGGCAAGGCACAGCCGGAGAGAGCGGCAACGAGTGAGCGGCCATCAAAGCCCTAAAAATGTCGGTAAAGCACTCCGACAACGGAGGACAAGGAGCCCGCTTCGTGCAAGGCGGATGCCGAGGGGTATGAGGTGGTGGAGAAGGTTGTGGAGACGGAAGTGAATGTTGCGTAGGCAATAGTGCTTGGCCGGCAGAGGTGGGATTTGGTGAAGGCATATGTGGAGTAGGATGAGGGGGTATACAGACGGCATCTACTTGCTCGGGATGTGGTGTTCCTTTGACCGGAAGTGGAGATGGAGACGGGTATGTGGACGTGGGAGGCTGACTCATGGAGTGTTGATATGCGGAGGCGTATGGGTATGTAGAGATGGGAGGTTGGCTCGTGGAGGGATATGCGGCGGAAGGCTGACTCATGGCGGGCTGACTCATGGGAGCGTAGGGTTGGCACGTGGAGGGTGAAGGTTGATATGTGGAGGTGGATGGTGGAGACTCGGGGCCAAGGGAATCTTGGATTTTTTGGTGAATGAAGTGGGCTCGGCTGTATAGTTGTTGCCAGGAGGTGATGTCGTTGAGGGCTAAGATAAACTGATACTCGGGCGCGGCATTGGATATCAGCATCTTCATTTGTTCTCCCTCCGGAATGTGTCCCGGGACTTGTGCGGCCAAGCGACGCCAACGGTCAGCAAAGGTGCAGAACTCCTCGTCGGGCTTCATCATCTCATGGGTAGATCCACAATAGAGTACTTGGGCCCAACCTGGTCTTGAAACTGCTGTATAAATTTTTCTTGAACGGCTTGAAAATTCACAACTTGCTCTTGCGGAAGAGAGAAGAACCAATCCTGAGCCGGGCCTTCCAATGACAGACCAAACAAATAAGCCATCAAGTGTTGGTCATGTCGAAATTGGGCCAACTCATAAACAAACTCCTTCAAGTGCACATACGGGTCACCGACTCCACTATAACAACGATATGTGGGAATTTGTGATGGAGGTGGGAGTCGAAGACCTTGGAAAGTGAACGGAACACTTAAAGAGGATTTAGGATCGATCCGACATTGAAGCTCATCAAGTTGGCGTTGGGTTTAAAAATAAAATTTCTTGGGTAGGGAGAGATCGAGAAGAATATGGGCCAGCTTGAGCAAGAGGATGTAAATTCGGACCAGTATGATGATAATGTGCCGGATAAGAGGATCCGGGCTGAGAAGAAGAAGGGCCCATTTCGGGAATGGAAGGATATGTGGGCCTGGAAGAAGCATGAGCATAAGGACCCATTGGGCTGGTAGCATAAGGAGAAGAAGAATGAGTCGCATTAGAAAAATAAGGCCCATTAGGAGAATGGGGCTCGTTAAGATGATGAGGCCCATCAATGAGAGAAGAAGGCCCATTAAGAGAAGTAGGCCCATGAAGATGAGATGTAATGAGACGTTGGGCCTGGGCCGGGTCCATTTGGCGAACAAGGCTTGAAAGATGGGCTATGAGATTAGCCTGTTCCTCGGAGGGATCAGAGGGACCACGGGAAAATGGGCCCGCGTGGGAAGAGGATTCCACGCGGGAATGGGAAGAAGATTGGAAAGTAGAATGATACAAGGCGTTAGAATGATACTCCATGAGGGAAAATGGAGACTTAATACAAGGATATCAAGGAGAATACAAGTGGGGAAGGAAGGGCTTAATGGGCTTGAGAACAAGGGGGGCTGACCCACTAATGCAAAGATGAATGGATAACGGACCAAGAGACGATGGACTGGACAATGAACCCACAAAATGGACTGACTTAAGTGGGCTTAACAATGACGAAACATGTGGATGCAACATAAAACACCACTAATGGGCTTGGACAAGCCCAAACAGCACAAACAATGCAATGTGAGAGTTTTCACCCAAGTCAAACAAGTTGATATGATGGGAAATATTTTAGGGATTTTAATAGACCTTTTAATGATTTGAATTAATAAGGTCCAAACTTTGGGTTGACTAAGGTTAACTCTCTCACACTTATGCAAATGCAAGCCTGATGGGGTGGAAGGTACAACCGGCCGGTGTCCGTGTGGGAATCTACGGCTCACGGGGACTTATGGAGGTCCCAGATAAGATCACCTAGTCGACTCTAAGGAATATGGAGGCGAGAGGATCACTTACGAAGGTAGGAAATGGAACTATGATATGCAATGTATAGCCCTATGTGCACCGGAGTGCATGTAAATTCTAGCTTAAAACTAGAAAATCAAGACTAGATTAAACTATGCAAACGTGATCCAACTAAGACAAATAGTATATGGATGGAAAGACAATACAAAGGTCTGCACAACGGGTCCAAGAACAGATCAATCTGACCCCGGGAGGTCAATTAAATCACTGAGCAAAGTTACCCCCGTGAACCTGTGCGCAGACCACATGCAGATTTTATGGATAAAATGCTAAAATGATGATAATTTTAAACTAAGTAAATGAGACCCAAATGATGCAAATAAGCTATGGATGGAAAGACAATACAAAGGACTATGCAATGGAACAAAAATCAGTGCAATCAGACACCGGGAAGATAGTTAAATCACTGAGTAAAGATGTACTTGTGAACCTGTCCCTGAGCCTGCCTGCAGAACTTATGCACAAAACTCGAAAAGTTACACAATACTAGAATATGCAAATGTTAACCAAATGATGCAAATGATATATGGATGGAAAGAAAATAGAAAGAGCTATCCAACGGAAGAAAAATCAGCGCAATCGGACATCGGGATCAAAAGTTATGCCCCGACGAACACGGCCCCGTGAGCATGCGCGTAGGATTGCCAGAATCTGTAACGGTCTACCAAAGGACCGTTACATTCATGTGGCGGTCTACTATAGGACCGTCACACTACCAGAGCCCTTAAAACACCCCAAGCAGTGGAAGAATGGATAAAATATCACCTAAACATGCATATGCACACACCCAACTTACAAAAGAGCATTAAAACAAATGTGATGGGCATTGGTGTCCCACCGTGATCGCCAAAAACTATAGATTTGTTTTTAATTAAATTCCTATCCCGCCCCCTTTAAATACATACATGCATAAACAAGTGAATCAAAGACAATGGGGGATGAAAGGATGAGAAATACTAACCGTGATCGCCACCAAGGATTAACAACGCCAAAGGATGAAGAAGTGTAAAGAACGGCGCCGTGTACCTTGGAAAGAAAACTTGATCACGCTTGACAAACGAGGTGTGAGAAACTTGTGGATTCAAACCTTCTCTCCTTCCAGCCGGCTAGAGGAAGAGGGCCTCACATTGTATTCATGCTCTCCTGTAAAATAAAGCCAAAACAAGGACAAAAAACCCATTAGAACATGCAGGTGTAGTATAGATCCCGGAGTGATAAAATATGAGTAGAGATTAAGGGAGAACGCACCGGGGGAAGGTTTTTAACCCCAGTTGAAGGGTGGAAAAGATAGGTGGGTGTGTTGTGCATGCATGAGATTTGAAATCACGAGATTTGATTGAGAGAATAGAGGGAAATCATCGATACAAAATGTGTAAAAGTGCATGTGTAGCAGAAAAGTGTAGGAAACTATGATGATTTGTGATTTTGAGAGGAAGAGAACTAAGAATATAGACCATGAAATCAAGCCCAAAAGGATGGAATTGAAAGCTAATACTTCCCTCTTCAAGTCAAGGTCAAAGTTGTGAGTTGGAATTGTAGCATGGCTTCGCCCCGAACCAAGAAAGAGCCCCCCTTTGCAACTGCGAACTGGGTAGGTTTTATAGAAAAGTGGTGAAACCCCCAACTTTCCTCCACAAGTTTGAGAGATAGAGTCCATCAAATCTTGAGATCTATGGATCAATCTCGAGATAATAGTCAAGATAAGTCATAGGAGAAAACGGGACTCTATTTGGATGAAGGATCTAGAAGATATGGCTTCTGGAAGGGAGCCCCGGAGCTTAATCTGCAGAGTTTGAGTTGAACTAGGACACCTAAACCCTCAACTTTTGAACGTGATTCTGAGCAAGATAGCCAATGAAATTTAGAGTTTTTTGGACTGAATTCAAGATAATATAAAGGAGAAACCATAGGAACAAACGACGCTCAATTCAGAGTAGAATTCAAGAAGTTATGGGCTCTATAAGAGGGCCACGACGCACAGAAACGGAGCAGAGTCCAGCATGAATTAGACTCTCAGGTGTGTGCAACGGTCTATCGTACGACCGTCAGAGTTATGCAATAGACTAGGGTAGGTCCGTCACACTCTGGGGGTCAAACGGTACGATTTCGGACAAGTTTTGATGTAATGCACCCATACTAGACCGTCACATGGACTCTGACGATCTAGGGTAGGACCGCCACGCTCTAGGGGTCGAACAGAGCGATTTCGGGCAAGTTTCGGTGGGATGGTCTATCGTAGGACCGTCACACTGCCCTGGCGGTCTAGGGTAGGGCCGTCACCTTGATGGAGGAAGATTTTGGACAGACTGCACGTGACTTTGGAAATTGAAGTGTATCTCTCAAACGGTGCAGAACTAGAGAGAGTGGTAAAAGAAGAAATTGTAGATAACTGAGAGAGGAACAACTTTTATGAAGAAAGCAAGTTGAGAAAATGATTATAAGAGGGATAAAATGGTGCTAAAAGAGAGAAAAAGATTCTGGGACATATGTGAACAGCGCAGCACGCCAGAAAAATGTGAATAGCTCACAATAGGGGCAGAACTGGCCAACGGCGTAGAGGAAGAAATTGTATATATTTGAAAGATGAACAACTTTGATAAAGATAACTTTTGGAAAAGAGTAATAGAAGGAGATGAAAAAGGACCACTTTCAGGACTGTGCAGTGAGAGAGAGCCGATTACTTGAGGGAAGCCGGCCTAAATGGGCCGTAAGTCGACTTAGAAGCTAGAAGTTGATAAGACAAGCTCCAGAGCTCTATGAAATCATGATCTCCAAGACTCAAAGGATATGAAATGGTAAAAATGGGCTTGAAATCCATCCGAGAAAGCTCCAAAACAATGGCTAATTCGGGACATCAAAAAATGATGAATAAGAGAAATGACACAACTTGTGAGCTAAAACGGGTGTCAACAGCCGACAGCTCTTTAATCATCGGCTTTCATGCCGATAGCTTCTCAATTATCAGCTTTCATGTCGATAGCTTCTCAACCATCGGTGTCTAGGCCGATAGCTGTTCAAAGATGTTCAACAAACAAAAAGAAAGAAACAAACAAAAAAATAAACAAACAAAAGAATAAATAAACAAACAAATATGCAAACAAACAATAAACACAAACAAAAAGAAACAAACAAAAAGAAACAAATAAAAAGAATAAAGAAACAAACAAAAAATAAACAAACAATAATAAAAAACAAACAAACAAACAACGAACCAGAATAAATGAATAAAACAAATGAAACAATGATAATAAAGTATATCTCATTATCGGCTTCCATGCCGACAGCTATCCCAATATCAGCTTCCATGCCGACAGCTATCCCAATATCGGCTACCATGCCGACATCTATCTCATCATCGGCTTCCATGCCGACAGCTATCTCAGTATCGGCTTCCATGCCGACAGCTATCTCAATATCGGCTTTCATGCGGACATCTATCTCATTATCGGTTTCCATGCCGAAAGCTATCTCATCATCGGCTTCCATGCCGATAGCTATCCCAATATCGGCTTCCATACCGACAGCTATCTCATCATCGGCTTCCATGCCGATAGCTATCTCAGTATCGGCTTCCATGCCGATAGCTATCTCAATATCAACTTTCATGCCGACATCTATCTCATTATCGGCTTCCATGCCGACAACTATCCCAATATCGACTTCCATGCCGACAGCTACCTTATTATCGGCTTCCATGTCGACAACTATCCCACCATCGGCGTCCATGCCGACAGCTATCCCAATATCGGCTTCCATGCCGACAGCTATCTCATTATTGATCGGCTTCCATGTCGATAGCTATCTCATCATCGGCTTCCATGCCGACAGCTATCACAATATCGGCTTTCATGCCGACAGCTATCTCATTATCGGCTTCCATGTCGACAGTTATCCCACCATCGGCTTCCATGCCGACAGCTATCTCATTATCGGCATTTAAGCCGACAACTATCTAAATATCGACATTTAAGTCGATAGCTTTCCAATTATCGGCGTCTGTGTCGACAGCTTCCTAATTACCTGCATCCAGGCCGACAACTTCTAACTATTGGCGTCCGAGCCAGCAGCTCTTCACTATCGACATCCACGCTTGCAGCTACCCACAGTTGTTCAAAGAAAAAGAAGAGAAGAAGAAAAAGAAGGGAAAGAAAAGAAGAAGAGAAGAAGAAAAAGAAGGGAAAGAAAAGAAGAAGAAAAAAAAGAAGAAGAGAAGAAAAAAAAATAGAAGAAAAAAAAAGAAAGAAGAGAAGAAAAAAAATCATCATCAAAGCCTCCGAGGGATGTCGACTCGTCAAGTCTCGCCAGAGATCAAAATATTTTCAGTCTCACCGACGTACAAACCAGTGGCCCAGACCTTCCGTCTGAAGTCATGAACCAAAAGACCCTTGCTTTGGCACTGACCCCGTATTGGTGAAAATATCTCAATTTCCAGTCCCACCGACGAATAAACCTGCAGCTCGGACCTTCCGTCTGAAGCTATAAACAAAAAAAACCCTCCACTCTGGATCGGAACCTTCGTCTGGCTAGAGAACAAAAGATCCCATATATTGTCGGCAACCCCGACACAATAAAGACCCCCTTCGCTTGGCTAGGAACTTCCGTCCAAGTGCATGAACAAAAAGAAAACCTCCTTGCTTGGCTCGGACCTTCCGTCCGAGTTGATGAATAAAAAGAACCCCTTGCTTGGCTCGGACCTTCCGTTCGAGTCGATGATCAAAAAGAACCCCTTTGCTTGGCTCGGACCTTCCATCCGAGTCGATGAATAAAAAGAACCCCTTGCTTGGTTCGGACCTTCCGTCCAAGTTCATGATCAAAAAGAACCGCTTTGCTTGGCTCGGACCTTCCGTTAGAGTCGGTGAATAACCCCTTGCTTGGCTCGGACCTTCCGTCCAAGTCCATGATCAAAAAGAACCTCTTTGCTTGGCTCGGACCTTCCGTTCGAGTCGATGAACAAAAAGAACACCTTTGCTTGGCTCGGACCTTCCATCCAAGTCGATGAACAAAAGGAAACCTCCTTGCTTGGCTCGGACCTTCCGACCAAGTCGATGAATAAAAAGAACCCCTTGCTTGGCTCGGACCTTCCATTCGAGTCGATGATCAAAAAGAACCTCTTTGATTGGCTCGGACCTTCCGTTCGATTCGATGAACAAAAAGAACCCCTTTGCTTGGCTCGGACCTTCTGTCCAAGTCAATGAACAAAAAGAAACCTCCTTGCTTGGCTCGGACCTTCCGTCCGAGTCGATGAATAAAAGGAACCCCTTGCTTGGCTCGGACCTTCCATCTAAGTCCATGATCAAAAAGAACCTCTTTGCTTGGCTCGGACCTTCCGTCCGAGTCGATAAATGAACAACTTTCCTAAACCCGGCACAAGTCACCAACTCCCCATTGGGATTGGCCTCATCTAAGTCATTTTAGGCCTCTTGCTTGGGACGATGCATAAACCCTTCTTTCTTACTTTGGTATTCACCCCATGCCGATGACTAAACCCCCACTCTGACATGCCGGTCCGTGTGCCTACGCGGTGAAGCGATTCCTTCATCCCTTTGTTGAAGGAGTGAGCGCTTTCCCGCAAACTCGCACCAGACCGGCGTTCCACTAGCCTAGGAGAACAAACATCATATCAAAGAACTCTACACTCGAGGGCCCCACGCACTCGTCCCTTGCTTACGCCACCCGCAAGTGGACGGCATTTGTGGACGTCAAAAAATGATGATGAAGTTCATACGGCACGTACATCTCCGCATCCGAGAGCAAGTCAAAGATGGAAATGTCGAATAAACCCAATACCTCGCCTGATCAGGACGAGAACGTGCTTGGTGGTCCGCTACCCGATAAGGAAGCCCCTCAAGCAGAAGATATGGCCACGACTCTCCAACTGGCCATATTGAAGCCCAAATTGAGAGAAAACCCAGGAATCCGAACACGGGTTCGTCATGTCCTGAAAATCACTCCGAGTTCTAAACTAGGGCTCAAAGGCATCAAACAAAACACCGCAGAGGCAATGCATTGTAACCGGAGCATTCTAAGAATACAAGCGGTCGTTTGAATGGCCGAGACCTCAAGGTGAAGCCAAAACGGGCGCGGCCATCACCTAAACCGACACGCCCCTTCAACCGGCGCGCTCCTTCCTCTTTGGATGTTAATACGGCGCGCTCCCTTGCATAGCCCCTTAAATCGGCGCACATAACTATTCACGTGTCACTATTCATGCCTTACTATTCACGCCCCTTTGCTATTCCGGCGCGGCCTTGCTTCTTGGCATTTAACCGGCGCGCCCCCCCTGCATCTTGGAATTTAACCGGCGTGCCCCCATATCTTGTCTTAACTGGCGCGCCCCTCTTTGTATTGCTAATCCGGCATGCACAATGTCTCGCCATTTTAGCCCAAAGCCATCCCATCCTACTTTCGGTCCCCTGTTTCCCACGGACAGATGGACCGAGAGTTGCGTAAAGTAGAGAAGTCTCCCGACAGCATCCCAATAATCCGTCGGCCGAGCCCTGGTAGTCAGAAGAGCTTGCTACAAACTCATCTATCGACCAGCCGCGGTCTTTGGTCAGGGAGAAAGAAAAGAAGAAGCTTCGGGGAGGTTTCTTCCCTAGATGAGCCTCCCCTGCATCCTACACGGTTCTAGAACAAAAAGAAGAAAGTGGGAGAGAACTTCCTTGGGGATCGAACACACACCACGAGAGAGCTCTCGGGAACGGAGAGAGCCGGCCAACAGAGAAGAAGAAAAAGAGAGAAGAGTGCCAGAGGTGAAGAGAGGAGAGTCGAGTGAGAGGTGAGTCGGAGGGGAAGAGCTTTTGCTCTCTTCCCCTTCCCCATCGGTGTATCTTTTCCTTTTTTTCCCCCTTGCAATGTATTTTCTTTCTATTTTGAGATGAAACCTCCTCCTATGTATCCATATTTCCCCCCTGTGGTGGATGAATAAAAAGAAAAGAGAGTTTTGGCAAGCACGATGTTTTTTTTGTTGAGCCTCCATTCTCTTCTACTCTCAGTCTCCCACTCATCTAGGGTCTTTGAAGCTCGCTTTCCCATAGCGTGGCCTTCAAAGGAATCCACGGAAGGATGAACATCCATAGCTATGCTGGGCAAACATTTGTCCCGCTTCGCGAATCATCACCCGTGAGTTGTGAGAGCTCTCGATGGCTAGTCCTCGAGCTTTTTCCACACTCACATCTGGGTTATCGGACCGCCGTGAGGTCTGAATTCTGAGGTTCACCTCGGAGCAATCCGTTTGGTGTACCGTTATTTTCTCTGGCAAACCTCAGTCCGGGAGAGATGCTGCCCAAATTTTGCCAGGGCCAATAACACATAAGAATAAGCGAACAAACTGAGCTCTCTGGGGATAAGAACACCATATGTTTGAAGCCCCCCGAATCAAACTAAACCTCTGAGTTCCCGCACACCAATCCTTTCTAATAAAACATCCAAACTCTCATGCTAATTCACCTTAACAAACGATCAAAACACTTAAACTTCCTCTCTACAAACCCAATCCATCAATTGGATGAGCAAATCATTCATCAAAGTAACCTGCGGGTGAAAGAAAGAATAAATAGAACCCAAAAGAATGAAATAAAACCCATAGAACCTAACCCGGCGCGCCCCTAATCCGGCACGGTACCCCCCGCGTCGGTTTAGCTTCACACTCAAAACTATCTTCAAATTCTTGGAATGAATAGTGCGCGCTCCCATTACTGTTTGAGCCTCAATCCGGCGCGCCCTCCTATTCTTGGCCTTAATCTGGCACGCCCCCCTGTGCTCCCTTATCTGGCGCGCCCCTCTCACTATTCATCCCACATAACCGGCGTGCCCCACTATTTTTTGGGCCATTAAACCGACGCACCCTCCCTAGTGTTATGCTAAACCGACGTGCCCTATCCTCTCTTCATATCCCCTTTAACCGGCACACCCTATCCTCTCTTGGTATCCCCTTAAACCAGCGTGCCTAAAAGAGAAAGAATGATTAACCAAATAGAAGAAAAGACTTGAAGCTAATGGATACAAAAATGAATTGAATATGAAACCTATAATCGAAAGTTGCCCTTGCTATAATCAAAATTTTGTTCCCGGGGCTTCGCCCCTGGAAGCCCCCGCAAGGGGCGCTGCCCCCTTGACCCCCGCGACCTGATCGCGCAGGTCTATCCGCGTGCGAGAGCGCACGTTGGCGAGTTCAGGGTTCACACTTAACAATTCGTTCCCCCAGACTGTGCGTGAAGAGAAAAGCAATGATGCCCCATGGTACTGGATGTGGACCTCGGAATCCCCGAAATGGCCATGATTTGGGCACATCTTGCGCCGATAGTTCATCAGCTTGACCCACCTCTACCGGGATCCAATCCCGCAACCACATTAAACTTTCCGTACCTACGGCAGACATCCGTATGGCTTTGTCGTTGTCTTCGATGCTTCAAATGCGGACTCTCGTCCGAACAATGAATGGTATGTTAGTGACCGACACATATACTGGGATCTAATCCCGCACTTGCATTAAACTTCCCGTACTCATGGCAGACATTTGTTCGTTTTGTCACCGTCTCTTACGCTAGAAACGCGGACATCCGTTCGAACAAGAAATGGTCCGCTAGTGACCGACATGCACGCATCTATGAATGATTACGCCCCGATGGAAAATATGTTTAAACGCAATCTGAGGTTTTGGCTCTTGCTTCCGTTATTATGAATCTCAGGCCATAGGGCCCCCTTTTCTGATGATTAATCAAGGGTTTTCTCCTCTCCAGGGGGATGTAATTAACGTCATAGCCTTTATGGTATGACGGGTTCTCAGTCCTGACAC
Source organism: Amorphophallus konjac (assembly GCA_022559845.1). Lineage (NCBI taxonomy): Eukaryota > Viridiplantae > Streptophyta > Magnoliopsida > Alismatales > Araceae > Amorphophallus > Amorphophallus konjac. The sequence continues at coordinate 231,935,176 of CM040123.1, read as the reverse complement.
GATGCACACAATCGTCTGATTAGTCAGATCGAGTGCACCACGGGCTTCTTTCAAGCCCGCATAAATTGTCACCTTGGTGACTGGCACGCTCTCGCACTAATAAACCAAAAAAAGAACAAAAGGACGAATAAACTAATAGAAATGAGCAATGTCCCGAAAGTGCATCCACACTTACTATGGCTAACACAAACATGCACAGACCTTACTATGGCTTAACACAAACATGCACAGACCTTACTATGGCTAACACAGACATGCACAGACCTTACGATGGCTTAACACAAACATGCACAGACCTTACTATGGCTAACACAGACATGCACAGACCTTACTATGGCTAACAGCGACATGCACAGACCTTACTATAGCTAACACAAACATGCACAGACCCTACCTCAAAGGCTGACCTTCCCAGGGGTTGTGCAAATCCTTAGAGACACAGAGGTAACTCGTGGAAGCCCAAAACTTGATGAAACCAAAATCCAAAATGAACATGGTGGTGGTACCCACGTGCCCTTAATCCCCCTTTAAAGTGTATAAAATATGTTTAAAACTTTCTAATGCATCATTGACCCCTAAAGTTTGATGTTAGGTGCTTGAGATGGTAAACCGATGATCCAGGGATAAAATCCACACCCCAGATCCTCCTAAAGCTTTTCCTTCCGATCCGAGGATGAGTTCCACACCCCAGATCTACCCAAGACTTCGCTGCAGGTTCACCATTTACGAAATGCCAAGGTTCCTCACTTCTCTTCCTTACCCGAGAGAAACCGTAGATGGTGGGTGTTGAGGATAAGTGTTGCTAAAGGTTGATCACCCTTGGAACCCACTTCTTTATATTTGTTTCAAGCCTCCCAAGGCATGTCCCACGTCTAGCAAGGTTCAGCCCAGCCCCCAGGTCGCTGGCTTAAAGAGGGTTTAATGCTAAGCATCCCTTCGGGTTTGAACAGGTGTGACCCTTTGACCGCTGATCATAAATACTAGTGGGCGCACATTTCTGTTGGGAATTAGGTTGGAATGTCTTCATATGAAATGAAGAGGACTTCTAGATCTAACTCTCAGTCAAAGTTTCATCGAATTTCATCAATTTTAAGGTGAGTTATGATTTTAGCAATTTTAATCATTATTCCTCCTCTGTTTCAGTCGTGACCCTTCGTCTACCTGGTCGTAAATGCGAGTGGGAGCGCTCTTATGTTGGGATTTGGATTTGGATGTCTTCAGATGAAATCAAGAGGGCTTCTATATCTAAATTTGGGTTATGGTTTATGTGAATTTAAATATACCTAGCAATAGTTATGATTTTTGTAATATTAATATTTATTTTCCCCCATTCCAGTCGTGACCTTTCGGTACCCCGAGATAATTTGAGTATAACTCTAGTATCCAAGTGGAATTTGGCTTCAACCTCAACATAGAAGATGTGGCTAACACCCAATTCAAAATTATGGCCCTAGTCTCAGGTCCTTTCGTTAACTACAGATGAAGTTATAAATTTCTCCTTAATTATATTCGAATTCTCCTAATAGTCACACCTCTTCATGACAGCTGACAGTAAATGGGCTCACAAGCTTGAATTCTAGTGCGAATTAAGTTTCCATGTCAACAGAAGAGTTTGGGTTAAGGGCCCAATCTCTCTAATGAGCCTAGTTTCAACCCATTTGGTTGACTGTGGACCAAGATATCCTTATTTTAATGGGTGACTATGTTTTTTATAATAATTTCGGCCCATTATCATAATTCCTTCTTATCTTCTATTAAGCCCATTTTTCAGAAGTTATACTCTTCATCAAAGTTGTTCCTTACCTAATGGTCGTTGCATGGGCTTTAGTTTCATCTAATTCTGACATTCTTATAATAAGTGACCAATTTCATAAGAATCCTTCAATTGCATGGTCCAGATTTCTAGCTCATTGAGTTCACGGGCCCGAATTATTCTCAATTGGGCTAGTGCCCAAATTGGTGGTCTTAACATCCTCTCCCCATTAAAATAATTTCATCCTTTAAATTAACTTGAGAAATTTCTCCATAAAACCTTCACCAGCCAGATGGTTTAAGCTTGCTTATCGTACTTCCTAATCCAGTCATCAATGATCAGTTGACCTTCTTCTGACATGGAGAAGAAGCTTTCACGTGTAATGCACAAGCTATGTTTCAAGGGCTCATTAACTATCATCTTACTTAAAAATAATTGTAACCTACAACTCATGCCACACAGTGTATGCTTTTGGGGTTTTTATCAGTTACATTCGAAGGTTCAGCCTGTTATGCGACTTGCAAACTAAAATGGGTCATTGCTCCGTACCTTCAGTCACGGTAGGGGTATTGTCTGCCTCCTATTGTATTAGTGTGTTAACTCACCCTCTGTACTGAATCCTCTCCCGTGGTGGTACTGGCTTTTGCCGAGTCTTCTTAGGGAAGTTCCTTGCGATATGTCCAACCTCGCCGCATCCATAGCACTTGCCCTTTGTCCTCCAGCACTCCTGCCCCGGATGGGTGCGTTTAAAAGGGACACATAATGGAACCCCCAACCTGTTCCTTGGTACCAGCTCCTGACGTGCCACCTTTTCTTTGTCCTACCTTCCTTCTGCCTGCCTAGGCCTCTTGCCCATCGTCTTCTGCTCCTTAGTGGACCTATACATAGGTATTCATTAGAACCTAACTTAATATGTCCCTAAAATCCTTATGGTTTCAGTTATTACCTATGAGGGTTTGTCTGTTTGAAATGGGTTCTAAAAATACTCTACCCCTTTTCACTCTAGCCTACCTCTTCTTCTACTACTTGCTGTTGATCGTTTGTTTGCCTATCTTTGATCTTACTTTTGAGGTCTGCTAAGTAATATGGCAAGATGACAAACAAGCAATCAAAGATCTGCTCAAACCTATGAACATGTGAACATGAACCTAGGCAATCATAGCTAGCTCTAGCATGGGCATGCTATCTCAATCAAATTACGCTAAGGAAAAGGGAAAAACACACGCCGGGGCGTGGAGCAAGGAGTAAATAAAAACACACCACTAGGGGTGGAACAAGCAAGGAAATAAAGATGTGATGAAGGAAATAGCTATTGCCCAGCACTAAGGAAAGATGTGATCGCCACCAAAGTAAACACAAGTCAAAGACTCGAATATACCTTGGAAATAGGAGGATGAAGCACCCGCCCACGGGAGAGAAAACCAAAGAAAGCCTGCAGATCAGCTTGAAAGTGACGGCCAGAGACCCGTGCGTCGCTTATAAATAACGGTCCCACCCTAGACCGCCAGAAGAGAGTGACGCTCCTAAACCAGACCGTCAGACAACCTGCAGTAGTAAAGCTTGAATTCTTTTAACTCCAACTCTTCAGCCGGCTAGAAGACTTGGGCCTCGTGCTAATGAACCTGTAAACCTGCCAAAGAAATAGAAAGACAAGACAAGACAACCTCAATCAACCCTCTTCACAAGCATAGCATCAATTCTTAAAGAACCTAAGAACATCAAAAGGAGAGGGAATTACCGGGGAGTTTTGGTTTTTTTTAACCCCTCTGGGCGTTTTCAAAAGTTGGGAGGATGTTTGTATGCTTAAAACAACAGTGAAAAAAAAACGTGGAGGAGGAGGAGGGACAATGCTCTGTTTAAAAAGACCAAGGAAGAACTCAAGCATGCAAAGATGAACTTGAAAGATCAAAAACAAAAGTACTCCCTTGACTGGAAGATGGATGGACGTGGGAAGCAACTCCTCCTGGATGAAGATGGCTCCTGGGTTCGGCAGCACTTCGTCGTGAATCAAAAATCTCCCCCCTTGATTATGAAATCAAAGGTTCTATTTATAGACCTTCAAAACTCATGGGTCGAGTTGAAGATAAATCAGCCAAGAAAGGAGGATAATCCTTAGCAAATCTTTGAGGATAATATCAACAAGAGTCCAAAGAAACAAACGAGAGGTCCTGAGGATTAGAATTGAAGGAGATAACGCCAATCCAAAACCCTATCTCGTCCACGGAGTAGCAGAGAAAAGGCCTGAACTGTCAGGACTCTCTGAAGGAAGTAACGGTTGCACGATAGACCGCCACTTGGAAGTAACGCATCAAGGCATCACCGTCATTTCAACCCTATCCAAAGGACAAGCTCGACGGGAAGAAGATCAAAACAATAGGACTCTGCAAGTAAGTAACGGCCATGGAAAAGGGCGTCATAATAAAAAAAACGGCTAGAGAGTAGACCGTTATTATCAAAGGACAACGAGGCCCTAAGTCTTGGGACTCTTCAAAGAGTAACGGCCTAGTCTTCATGCGTTATTATGAAATGACGCGCCTAGTCCAGACCGTTATTATCATTGATTTTCAAGAAAATAGAATGGAGGGATTGCCAAGCTCTTGAACAAAGTGCCACCAGGAACCAGGTCTAATCCAGGAATTGAGACCCAGAAAACAGGCTTCAACTGATTAAAAGGAATTCAATGAAGAGTGAACAACTCAGAGCATCATATTGAATAAATAAGGAGATGACCCGACTTATTGGGTATAAAACGGGTGTCAACAGATGCCCCTCCTTAACGTCCTCTTTGCAGGGGAAGGAGCGGAAGTGAAGCGAAAGTGAAATGGAACATGGAGATGAAGCGGAAATGAAGCGGAGTGGATCAAAAAGAGGGCGTTAAGGTAAACGACACCCGTTCTTCACCAACAAGCGATAAGAATTTTCTGGAAAAACTTCAAAACTGATCACAAGAAATAGCTAACCAAAGGACGCAAGTCTGGAGGATTTAATTAACTAAGGAAAGGAAACACGGCTGGCCGCCGGAGGCAACGGAAAGGAAAGAGACTAAACTCCAGACAGGAATCTTCAGTCAACTAGATCAAGCGAGCAAATCGAAGGAAATCTTCAAATTCAGAGTGGAATAATTCTCCTTATCCGGGATTAAGAACACAGCTGTTCACCGTCAATGAGACCTCTTGAACAAATGAAGCTCATGAATGCTCAAAGAATGCGTATGATGCATGCTGGGCTAAAGAAAAACAAATCTTCAAAGTTTATGCAAAGAAAGATAAAATAACAAGATACTCGAGAATAATATTGCTAGATTTGGGGAAACCAGAGTCAGGATACCATCTGCAACCACGGCGTGCAAGATAGAACTGTCATCCTCAAATTTTCCAACCTAACGGCCTATCCAACGATTATTCATGTGAACTTAGATCATCATCATTTTTGTTTAAGGGGAACATCAGATCCCAGGACACCTGAATGACCAGCCGGTTCTCGAGGTAATATATTATAGATAACATATAGTAATGCATTAAGGGATAAGGGAACGAGATACAATACCTGACTTACCTGCCTAACGAGCGTCAGAGCGTGCCTTCTGTTCATAATCTTTCATAAATAGGTTAGCCAATAAGATAGTTATGATAATAGTTAAGGCATAACCATTGTGATAAACTCATCAAAATGTTTTCATGATGGAGATAAGTTTAAACATTAAATTTGGGCCATTCATTCATCAAGAAACTTGCAAGAATATAACGGCCCGACTCAGGAGCGTCACAAAAAAAATAACGGATTAAGCCTAGACCGTCAACACCGAGTCGGTTCAAATTCTTCAATAAAACAGTCGTCACAAGCGACGGCCTTAGAGGGGGCGTCAGAGTTATGTGACGGTCCAACGATGGACCGTCGCTTCTCCTGAGTTTTCAAAAAAAAACAAACCGAACGGCCGTTCGGTCTCATTTCACGCTCAAACAACCAAAACGCCAAACCAGAAAACCCACCGGCGACCTCCATCTCCACCCTCCAATGGCCGGCGACGAGGCACCGCAGCCACCACCTCAGAAGAGAGGGAGAGGAAAGAAGATGGCCATAAGGCGGTTCCACCGCCGGCTTGAACGAGAGATCACCCCACCGCTCGTGGAGGAAGAACCAAGGGGAAGGGAGCCAAGGGAAGAGGAGGAGGTCCCTACGGTCGTGGAAGAACCAACCGAAGCCTCCTTGGGTGCAGAGGAGCCCAAGGAACCAGAGCAGAAGAAGAGGAAGGTCCTCGACCATGAGGTAGGCCCTCCGCCCCAATTTTTAAATTTTTGATTTTTATGTTTTTATTTATGAATGCATGTGGGGGATAAGGGTAGAAATGGGTCTATGAACCCACTAGGAACACTTGTAGGCCATTTGGCCAAAGTGAGAAATCATGGGGATGCAGGGGAGAAATTCCCTACTGGCAGACTAAGTGACGGTCCCGCCAGCGACCGTCACTTCTCTGACGCTTCAGGATAAGGCCGTCAGAGACAAGTAACGCCCTATCCCAGGGCCGTTACTTCTGCCAGGGTTCCAAACTCTTTTTAGGGTTTTCAATTTTCAAATTTTTGTTTTTCTTTTCGATATTTAATGTTTATGCAATGTCTATATGATGCAAATGGACTAATCAGTGCTCTAATATGCAATGCAGGGAAAGAGGAGATCGAGGATCTCATGGCTGCAGATTCGGGCGGTGTACCAGGCACTGCCCGATTACCAGAGAGACAGACTCGCAGAGATGGGTTTCGCCGAGATGCTCAGCATTGAGGTGATCCGGATGGATACGCCGTTGCTGTACGCTTTGCACGAGAGGTGGGACCCAGTTAGCAGGGCGTTCATCTTCCCGTGGGGCCACATGATCCCCACGCTAGAAGACATGGCGAGGATTACAGGACTGAGGGTCCATGGCTCCGCGGTGACGGGATGGACATACGGCGACTATCGGGAGATAGCGCAGCAGCTACTGGGGTTGGACCTGATCAGGCCGGGCCAGTCTTCATCCCAGCTCTCGAGATCGGTGCTGCAGGAGAGTTTGGGGCTGAGAGGGGCAGCGATTGCCGTGGGGGAACTGCCCGAGGAGCATCTGGGCAGAGTGATTGACCAGGTGCGCCCTCGCGTGGCGGCAGAGGCAGGAGAGGAGGGAGATCGAGTGCTGAGACGCTTCCTGATGCTGCTGTTCGGGAAGCTCCTGTTCGCGACTCGGGCGGATGTCATCAGCTGCAAACTGCTGCCGCTGATAGAGGATCTGAGCAGAGTGAGGAAATATGCCTGGGGAGCAGCGGTCTTGGCCTTCCTGATTAACTCGTTGAGCACCACGGACCGACTGACGATGCTGGGAGGCTTCTCGCCCTTCCTACAGGTAAAAATGCGCTTAAATGCTTTTTAATATGCCATGATGTATGCTATGATTGATGATTTATGTAACTGACTTGACTTCTAAATGCAGATCTGGAGCTACATGTACCTCCCGGGCATTGGGAGAGGTGTATTACTCCATCCCGGCCTCATACCAATCGCGAGGCGATGGTCGGTGGCGAGGGACACGGGATCGATCCTTAGATTGACCCGGACGATCCAGGAGGACCTGGACTCCTACCCACACACATCGGTAAGCCCGAGACTCAAAATGATTTCTATATGCTTCTATATGCTGACAAATGCTGACAAATGAATGAAATGCTTTCAGGTGAGATGGACCCCGTACCGCAGCGAGGGCTACACAGGACAGCCGTGGGTGGAGGCGTCCTTATCGTACCGGGGGCGAGACATATGGTTGCATTGCATCCATATCATCGAGCCTCTTCACTACAGGCTGATCCTGCGGACTCGGGGACTACACCAGCCCGAGGTGACCTTTCCACACCGCAACGATGATCGCCCAGGAAAGTCGGCGAGGGGCATTAGTGGGAGCGTGGATTGGCGCGCCCGGAAGGCAAAGTACGTCCTCGACTGGAGGCAGCGAGGCAGGGCCGTGAAGGAGCGGGCAGAGAGCGACGAGGCCTACCTGAAGGCCTTCGCTCGACACTACGGCGACCGGGTATACCGAGGTACCCGACGACCGGTATGCAATTCTAAACTAAAAACTCTCTTTTATATGATGAAATGTGGATGTGATATGCTGGCCTATGTTTTCTATATGCAGCTCGATCCTGAAGGGCGGATAGCGGAGCTAGAGGGATTACTCCACTCTACCATCCTGCAGCGGGATGAGTATAGGACGGCGCTGGAGCTCCTGGTGAGACTCTAAATGCTTATGATATGACTATGATTATGCATGATGCTAATGCTTCGATTATGACAATGCAGCGAGCAGAGGGAGCTCAGCGAGCAGGACCAGACGCCCCATCGTCGTCCTCGCATCCTGCGGGAGACAGGGTTGGGCGAGATGCTGACTTTGCTCGGGCAATTGCCCGGGCCGAGGAGGCGGAGGCCACCCTCGCGGAGCGGGTAAGATACTTACATGCTTTATGATTATGCTTATGCTAATTAAATTTATATGACTAACCTATATGCAATGCAAATGCAATCTACAGGCGATAGAGCTAGCAGCGGCAGTGGCGGAGGCCACCCAGGCGAGGGCAGAGGTAGAGAGGAGCCGGGCCGAGACTGATCGAGCTCGAGCAGAGACGGAGCTCGTGCGGGCAGAGCTAGCCCGACTGAGAGCGGAGACCCCTCGTCATGTGGACGATGTGGAGATGGAGCGACTTCGAGCAGATTTAGCGCGAGCACAGGCCGAGGTGAAGGACCTTCGCCTTGGGACTGCGGATCTTGATCGCTACCGTACCGAGGCACGGGAGACGCGACGCCAGATCTTCACACTGAAGATTAGGCTGCAGACCATGGAGCAGACGGTCCGGATGCTAGGCCGGGCACCAGAGCGGAGTTCTTCCCGGAGCGGGGCTCATAGGAGTGCTGCCCCTAGTGGCTCGATTGGGGATTTCTTAGTTAGTTCCGCCGGCCAACAGAGAAATGAGAGGGCAGAGAGAGGACAGCAGGAGGAGAGTGCTTCCATAGCACCGCCACCCAGGAAACCCGAGGGTGGAGAGGATGAGGGCGGCCCGACTGATAAGCCGGCCGAATGATGTACTTTTATGCTTTTCTTACCACTTGTACATGCCCTTTTATGAAAATGAAATTTTTGTTGACTTTTTATGTGGATGTATGAATGAATGAGTGATTGAAAGTACGCATGATGGATGTGTATGTGTGAATGAATGCTTGTGTGGAAAAGGTGTGGTGTACAGATGTGAAAGACCACCAGGTCTAGGCAAAGAATAGACTAACTGCCTGAATTTAGTAGCAGAGGAAATGACGGTCTGGTCTTGGACCGTCATAATTAAATGACGCGCCTACCTTAGGCCGTCATTCATGAAACATCTTATTCTGATAGCCGGGCTGCAGAAGAAATAGCGGCCCATGGTAGGAGCGTTAAAAGAAAACAACGGCCCTAGGCCGGACCGTTATTCATGGCAGAACATGGTTTTAGAACTACTCGCAGAAAATGCGACGGCCTGAAGGAGACGCGTCATAACGAAACGACGGTCCTAACCTGACCGTTACATGGCGTTGAGCCTAGAAGAGAGAGACTTGAGCGATTTGAAGGATATAACGGATTAGGGTTCGTCCGTTGAAAGGCGACGGTCTGAGACCGGACCGTAAACAGCCACAGAACATGTTTTAAGAAAAACCCAACCCACAGAAAAGGTGACGGCCCAGGGTAGGCGCGCCAGAGTGAAGTAACGGCCCTACGACAGACCGTCAGAGTCTGGGTCGTTTCCAAAAACGGATTCGGCCGTGAGAGCTTAGAGTCCGAGGTTCAGCCACTTAATCTCTTGCTAGAACTTATCCAAATTTCAGATAAAGCCTCCCAATTCCAATCTTATCCTTCCAAAGTTAATAAAAAGCCCCAGCAACTTGGGAAACTTACCCAAAATCGCAGTTTGCACAAAAAAACTCCGTTCTAGGGTTGAAGAATTCTCCCTAATCAAGCAGAAATCAAGATGAAGAGATGCTTCGAGATGGCGGCTATGGCAGAGAAGATCTACACCGGCCCTAAGGCTGCAAGGAGGGAACATGGGGAGCTTCAACGGCTGTCCTTGATCCCCAAGCATCTAAGCTCTAATGTCCAAAGGGTGGTAAGCTTGCATGACTTCATCTAAAGTTCAAATTTTTTTTTGCTGCACTTTAATTTTCTTCGTAACTTTCCTTCTTCTTTTCTTCTTCAAGCCTCTTCCTGGCCCAAGGTGTTATTCCAACCTGAAGTGGGTGGCTCCCATGGTAAAGGCACTCCCTTTAGAGGTGGTATCAATCCTCAAAGCATGGCACCTCCAACCCCTCTTGGTTCTAGGCAAAAATTTCCAGAAATTGTCTTTGGATTGGCCATGCCTTTCAGCCCTAGTGGAACTATGGCATCCACAAACTCATACCTTTATCTTCCCCTCATTTGAAGCAACCGTCCTATTGGAGGAGGTAGAGACCTACCTAGCCCTTCCTAAGACTAAGGCGGGGGATGAGGATCGGGTTTGCTATACAATAGAACCTATTGATCCGTCCTTGATCTTAAGCGACTTCATTCATAACCCAAAGGATGTGCGGACCATGATCAGCCCGCGCCACATTCACTTGATCCCTATAGCACAATGGATAGTGTCTCACTGTAAAAATAAGTGGGAGAGACACGAAGCAATAGCCAAGGCGGTGGCGGTTTGCTTGTGCGGGGTCTTCCTTTTCTCCACGACCGACCACCTCTTAGATATCCAAAATCTTAGCATTATTAGTGGACTGTGGCGGGGTATGTCTATTTCTCAAGCGGTCCTCTCATACCTCTATGAAGGACTAAGCTCGGCTTGCCTTGGAGGGCCTTTGTTCGGTTCCATGATACTCCTTGAGTGTTGGATAGGAGTGAGAATCAAATTCCTTCCTAAGGAAGATATAACTTCGGCGAGCCGGATCTTCGGGAGCCATCCTCTCTTCTTCATTGGAGGGGCTTTTGGATATTCTCCTCAGGTTGAATGCAAGACAGCGGATAAGAAAACTCGGGATGAATGGCGCCTCTTCTTCAACACTTTACCAATGGACAAGTTCATCATGCGACCAAGAGTCCTCCGAAGTGCCCTTCTTAAAATACAGCGGCGCCAAGGCCTCGACCTCCAGCTAGTAGGGAACACTACCATGGCGATCTACAACCCGCACCGATGCCATCTTCAGATCGGATTACCTCGAATCAGCGTTTCTGCACTATCACACTACCCTCCCCTTTTACCTAGGAAGATGGGGACCGAGGAAGATGAAAGAGCGATCCGGAACGCACTAACCATGTGGGAGATCAGCAAGGTGCGTCCGTGGCAAGCAGAAGTTGAAGAGAACGACGACACACGCCGAGATTACTTGAAAGAGTTAAGAAGAATCCGCGCTCTTGCGGATAAGAAGTCGAATGTATCTTGATTCCTTTTGCTTGTAAAAGATGTTATTAGATTGCCATTTCAGAATTTGATTTATCACGACTTATATTTTACTAAACTTGCTTGAATAAGATGAGATTGCCTTAATTGAAAGAACCTGAGTTGTGTGCTTTGGAAGATTAGACCGATATGAATAAACAGAGTTTCTGGGGGGAGTAACGGATACCCTTTGGGCCGTTATTATTATACGACGGTCCGGAGTAGGCCGTCAGAATGGAAGTAGTAAGAACTCATTCTCTGAAGGATGCGACGGATGGATCTTGGGCCGTTATTTGAAAGTAACGGTATGTTCTCAGACCGTCATGATGATGGTTTAACGAAAGGAAGAAAGCCCGTGCCTGAAGGAAGTGACGGTCCGAGGGGGACCCGTTAAACGAATGTAACGGTCTGATGCTGGCGCGTTACACACCTGAACCTGCATAGTTGTGAGTTTTTTTACCTTTGGGCTTGCCCCTGTACTCTGCACACACTTAGACATGAAACATGTTAGATCCGTCCTTAGACTCAACCCCTTGCCTCGAGGCAGGTTAGATAATGACCGTTTCTTGATATTTGGTCAAGGGGTGGAGCCTTATTAAAATAGGCGAAAACGTAAATAAAAATGCGATGCATGTTATGCGAATGATGGAAATGTTGAATGCTTTTGATGATTTTTTTTTTTTTTGATTTTTTTTCTTTTTGAAAAATATTTGATTTGTTTGGATGTTTGAAATATTTGATTTTTTTTGGTTTTCGAAATATATTTGATTGTTTTTTGGATTTTGAGACGTATTTGATTATTTTTTTTTTTGGATTTTGAAACATATTTGATTGTTTTTTTTTTTTTTTTTGGATTTTGAAAACATATTTGATTGTTTTTGGATTTTGACAACATCAGTGCCTCTCTAGCAATACGAGACCTCCCATACTTTTAGCTTGGGTCCCGAGATCGGCGTGTATATAGCGTGACAACCCCCGGCCGAGATCTGGTCATTGTGACGGTGTTTTTACCGAAGCTGTACCCAGGGTACTTGTTTCAGTCCTAAAAGGAAAAAAAGAATATGGGGGTAAGCTTAGGCCAGTCATAGAAGTTTTTAGAACTTGATTCCCTCACCGTACAACTTTAATAGAGATTCGGTCTGTTGCGCCGGGGCTTTTTATGTCCGCCATCGAACCCTTGTCCACTTAGGCATGCATGCGACCGGGCTCATAACGTCCCGCGGGGAACTGTACTGCCACTCTTGTCATGCCTAATCCTTTTCTTTTGGAGCTTTTGAGAATTCATTTACAGACCTTGAGATGATGCTTTTGATTTTGTGGTAAAGAACACTCCTTTTTCTCTTCTTTTCTTTACTTTCTTGTGGAGTCAGGTCATAACGGACTTGCCCCTATTTGAGACCTCCTCTCATTAGGGAGTTTGGATCGGTTGTCTCCTTCTTATTCACTCCTTGCCTCTGGATTCAGCCGAAGAATGAAACGTACAGAGACTTTGACTTTCCCCCGAAGCATGGCCGAGGAAAAACAGTGTCTTTTTTTTAAGCAAAGAACCCGACCAGGGGCGTCGTGTAGTGTGTGTTTGCCTTACTCGAGACTCTCTTTTGAAGATAGGAGGCATTTCTTATTGCCAGAAAGCACATAGTTTAGATTTGTTCAAGGAAAGAAACGCTTAAGATACAATCCATTCCATGGGTGAGAGAGCTCCTCACCTTCCGCATTGATTAGACGATAGGCATTCCCTGAATAAGCTTCTTTTATTACAAACGGTCCTTCCCAGTTAGGTTGCAATTTAGACCTAGGACCTGCAGACCGAATGAATTTGCGTTTCAAAACCATTTCACCCTTGCAAAATTTTCGTTCAATTACCTTCTTTTGAAAATAACGCGAAACTCTCTTTTGATAAACAGATACGTGATCGGCCGCATTCATCCTCTTCTCATCTAGGAGTTCCAGTTGGACGAGCAACGCCTCTCGACGTTCATCGAGATTAAGTTCCTTATCGAGCTGTACTCTGAGTGAAGGGATTAAGATCTCATATGGGAGCACCGCCTCCATCCCGTAGGTTAGAGAGTAGGGAGTTTGTCCCGTAGGAGTACGGACGGAGGTGCGGTAAGCCCACAGAGCTTCCACCAATCTTTCAGGCCAATCAGAAAACTTATGTGCTTCACACGTTTTCTTAATGATTTTAAGAAGAGTTTTATTAGTGGCTTCGGCTTGACCATTGCCTTGAGGGTAATATGGTGATGAATGATGTAATGTAATTCTGAACTTCTTACAGAGGTCTTTAAGCTCCTGGGAGACGAACTGGGGTCCGTTGTCGGTGATGATGCTGCTTGGTACTCCGAATCGCGAGATGATATTCTTCATGATGAAGCGGCACACTGTTGTAGCTTTGATCTCTGCGTATGCTTCGGCTTCGGCCCATTTGGTGAAGTACTCAGTGGCTGTGAGAATGAAGGATTTCTGCTTGATCTGAGAATTAGGATCACCGAGTGGGCCGACGACGTCGAAAGCCCACATAGAGAATGGCCAAGGAGCGGTCATAGGATGAAGAGATGAAGCTGGAGAGTGAATCTTATCAGCGTGGAGTTGGCATTTAAGACACCTCCGGACATAGAGGGAGCAGTCTTCCTCTAGAGTGGGCCAATAGTAACCCTGCCTAAGGATCTTCTTCGCTAGAGCCTGGCCATTGACATGGCCTCCACACTCGCTAGAATGTGCTGCTTCCGCTACTTTCCAAGCTTCCAGGTCATCTAGGCATCTCATGAGCATTCCGTTAGTAGCGCGCCTGTACAGTTCTCCTGCAATGATAGTGTATTTTGCGGCGGCTCTTCTTATCGCTTTGCGCTGCTCAGCTCTTGCCCCTTCTGGGAAAGTCCCTTCTTTGCAAAATAACTCGATTTCATGGTACCAAGGCAATTCTTCCTCATCCAAAATTTCCTCTAGTTCTGCCAATGATACCTCCTTGAGATCTTCCTTCTCGGCTCTCACTTCTGCAGACCTCCCAAGGTTGGTGAACCAAGGGTCCTGGATAGAGGGTACGTCCATCCTCTGGACGACGACAGTCTCAGTACTACGACTGAGAGGGAAGGATAAGGAGGAGGCCAGAGATGCTAATGCATCTGCCAGAATGTTCAGTGAACGGGGAGTATGGATATAGATTAGCTTGCGGAACCGCTTAGCGATGAGCGTGACCAGATCTTGATAGGGCTTGAGTTTGGGGTCACGGGTACGGTAAGTGGCCAGAACTTGCCGTAAGACGAGCTGAGAGTCTCCTATGATGTTTAAATAACGCGCGCCTAAGAGATAGGCGTGCTTCAAGCCGGCCAGGAGAGCCTCATATTCAGCGATGTTGTTGGTAGCAGGAAATCGAAGTTGGTAAGCAAAGGGGATGGTCACTCCCTCAGGAGTAAGCAGGACAGCACCGATCCCTTGGCCCTGTGAGTTAAGCGCACCGTCAAAGTGCAGAGACCAGAAGGGATGCTGAGAAAGGACAGAGAGATGCTCATCAGGGAAATCGTCCTGAATAGAGTCGGTGTGAGGAATAGGGAGATGTGCAAGATGCTCAGCAATGGCATATCCTTTGACTGCCTTCTGAACGACAAAGGTGATATCGAATTGAGATAAGAAGCTCTGCCAACGAGCTAACCTACTAGAAAGAACGGGCTTTTCTAAGAGATAACGGATCGGGTCCATTCTAGAGATCAGCCTAACCGGGTGAGCGAGAAAGTAATGTTTAAGCTTCTGAACTACCCATACTAAGGCGGCACAAGTCTTCTCCATAGCGGTGTACTTAGATTCGGCTGGATTAAATAGCCGAGAAAGATAGTACGCAGCCCGCTCTTTTCCTTCGTCATCCACTTGTGCTAAAACCGCCCCTAGGGAGTCCTCAATGACCGAGATGTATAGGATCAGGGGTTTCCCAGGGACAGGAGGTTGCAAAACCGGGGGATTGGATAGATATTCCTTGAGGTCCTCATAGGCCTTTTGACAATCTTGATTCCATTCGAACTTGACCCCCGCCTTGAGCAATTCATAAAACGGACGGCACCTTTGAGAATGCTGGGATATGAATCTTCTAATGAATTGCAACCTACCAATCAGTCCACGAAGTTCCGTAATGTTCTTTGGCGGAGGCATATCCATGACGGCCTGTGCTTTGTTAGGATCAATCTGGATCCCCCGTTTGCTCACTATGAAACCTAGCAGCTTCCCCGAGGAGACTCCGAATACACACTTCTTCGGATTCATCTTTAGCTTGTACTCCCTGGCTCTCTGCAGCACCTTAGCCAAAATAGAGGGGTGCTCTTCTTTCGATCTTGACTTCACCAAGATGTCATCCACATAAGCTTCCATATAGACGTGCATCATGTCGTGGAAGATAGCCATCATCGCCCTTTGATAGGTGGCGCCTGCGTTCTTTAATCCAAAAGGCATAACTACATAGCAGTATGTGCCCCAGGGCGTGGTGAAGGAAGTTTTCTCTTGATCTTCAGGAGCGAGACGGATCTGATTATAGCCCGAGTACCCATCCATAAATGATAGAGCTTCGTACCCGGCAGTGTTATCAACAAGGACGTCTATATGAGGTAGCGGGAAATCATCTTTGGGACATGCTTTGTTTAGATCCCTGAAATCAATACATATGCGCACTTTGCCATCCTTTTTGAGAACAGGGACTATGTTTGCCACCCACTGAGGATATAAAACTACTCTGACGAACTTGGCCTTGTAAAGCTTGTCGACCTCTTCCTTAATCCGCAAGGCCATGTGGGGGTGAAATCTTCTCGACCTTTGTTTAACAGGTGTTGCCCCTGGTTTGAGCACGAGTCGGTGTTCCACTAAGGAGGGGTCAAGACCTGGCATGTCCTCATAAGACCAGGCGAAAGAATCGCTATACTCCCTCAGTACCTTTATTAGATCCTCTTCTACCTGTGGAGGGAGATTAGCTGAAATATTGATGGGCCTTGGATCTTCTTCTGTTCCCAAGTTAATTTCCTTGGTAGGTTCATCCACTGCCGTCGACGGCTGGTCGAATCTTCTTAGTCCCTTGGTATATAAGTCGGCAGTGTCCTCTACATCGCTGTCTTCATCAATTGGGTCCTTCTCATCCAGCACTTCATAGACGCCTAATCCATCATCGCTCCACACCCCTTCTATTTCTTCTTCATCTTCAATTGCAATTGTTGTGGCGGCGAATTCTGGGCACTTCAAAAGAGCACGACACCGCTGAGCTAAATCTTGCAAGAACCTATCGGGAATAGATCGGGGAGGATGCGCAAGCGAGCGCGGCTCAGGAGGGGAAGGGTTGGACGACCTAGAACAAGACCCTACTTCTCTAGACCTAACAGACTCTACTTCTCCAGACTCGCTAGACCCTAACTCTGACCTAGGAGAGAGGAAGCCTAATGGAAGGGAAGGAGCAGGGGACCCGTGCCCCTGGGACGAGGAGGATGGAGATAGGATAGCATAATCTTCCACTGAAATCTCCGTTTTAAATTTGACGTTTTTTTTTTTGAGATCAGTGGAGACCATGCAGCACGATGGAGGAAGCAGGAGCTGTATAGGGAACAGCTCAGGAAAGATGCAATTAAAGAAAAGATCACAAGAGGAGGAACCCCATATCTTGTAGATTTGAGATTTAAATGACGGAGGGATGGGGAAAGCAGGCAGATTAATGGGGCAGTAAGGCCTATAAGCAGGAGGATTGATTAGAGTCTGAAATGGATCACTGAAAGATGGATTGATCATAATCGGAGGAGGACGGGGTATGAACCCCTTTAACTGGATCATGCACTGAAAATGAGAGGGAGATAGAGAAAGAGCAATCAGCGAGTTCCCTTCTTTCTTTGAATTATCACTAGGCTGCTTCTTTGGCCTCCACCGCATAAGCTGACCCTTCTGTGGCTTCTGGCTGCCTCTTTCACAAAACAGCCCCTGGAGGGCCCAGCTGTAGTCGATCACATCGTCATTTAGCCCCCTTGGCAACGGGGGTGGACTGGTGACTGGACAAACCGTGTCGATTTCTGACTGGACTGGCTTCGCAGCTAACGTGCCCGGCTGTGGGGGGCCTCTGACAAAATGCTGACGGTAATCCCAGGTAAGCGGCCCAGAGTCACCCATCATTGATAATGCTGTCTCCTTGTAACCGAGACCTCGTCTGCCCATTTTTCTTCCTTTTGGTATGGGCTTGGTCATCCCTTGCAGCTGTGCACCGAGACCTCTCCCCGGTTGATAGCCCAGTTTCAATATAATGTTCCACCCCTTTGAATCTCGAATCTGCGGCTTTGCCTTGATGTTGACTGGGGTAGTGACGGGCTTAGGAGTGGTGTACGCCCAAGGAAAGTTTAGGTCTAGTACTGATAGCACGGGCCTGCTGCTTGGCCAGAGAGTAGGCAGAATCTGTTCAGAAATGGCCTTCACTGACTGTACCGTGGATAAACTTTTAACTTTGACGACCCTCCCTTGAAAAGGGAATTTGATGCATTGGTGCGCGGTGGAGGGCACGGCGCCAAGTGTGTCGATCCAGGGACGACCCAAGATGGCTTTGAACATAGGGTCGATGTCAAGTACATAGAATTCTATAGCCATGGACAGAGGCCCGAGCTCAGCCTGAATAGTGACTACCCCGTGACATGCCCGCCTTGAGTTGTCGTATGCTGCTATGGTGGTGGGGGTAGACCGTAGTAACTCCTCAGATATATTGCAGGCTCGGAGAGTGCTGAGGGGACAGACATTAATTGAGGCCCCAGTGTCGACCAAGGCTGCTTCAACGTCGACTTTGTTCAAAGTAATTGTTATGCAGAGTGGCATTTGACGAGCCCCCGGAGGTGCAAGCTCGGTCTCAGAGAATGTGATTGCCGGCCCTTTAGAGATAGTTGCTAGTGCCGTTGGTAGACTGTCGACTGCCATGTCTTCACTAACCATGACCTTCTGTAAAAAATCCCTCAGTGCATCTTGATGGAGAGTGGACCTCTTGATTAACTCCAGCACAGATATCTTGGCGGGTACCCGATCTAGATGATGCAGTAAATCATATTGAGTCCCTGGTAATGGTTCGGCTTCTTCTTGCTCGGCCACATGTTGGGAAGGCTGGGGATTGCTAGTAGTGACGTAGCTCCGATGGAACATCTTCCCACTCCTCAGAGCACAATTTGCCGCGGCATCGGGGGATAGTCTGATGGGCCCTGCGGGGCGAATGAGTGGAATAGGTGGCGTGGGGGAGGCAGTTTGGTAAAGCGGAGGGTTGGTGAAGTTAATGGGGGATGCGCGGATGATAGGTGAAGGATTGGTGGGTGGTAGGGTGGTGATGGATGTGGATGCTGGTGAAGGTAGGGTGAACGGATGGGTAAGGATAGGTGCGAGATTGGATGGTGGTGTGATGACGGTGATGGAGGTTGGCGAAGGATACGGCGGGGTGGTGAGCGGATTTAGTGGAGCGGGTGTGAATGGTGGGATGAGCGGAGAGGGTGTTGGTTGTGTAGGGAGGATGAAGGAAGGTTTGTGGTGGAAGGCCATGACCTGTGGCGCGGTGCCATCATCATCAAATGACCACGCGGTGTTGGAGGCCGGTGGTTGGACTACATTAACCTGTGCTGGCGCTTGCGGCTGTTGCGGAGGAGCGGGTTGGTGGTTCGGCATCGGATTCTGATGGATACCCAGATCTTGCACTTGCTGTGGTGGCTGCAGTTGTGGCGGCTGCTGCGGCTGCGGTGCTAGATGTTGCTGCACTTGCTGCCCCTGCGGCTGCCTTCTCTTTTCTTTGATCTCCATAATGGCCCTATGCATCTCGGCCCAGTCTATTCTCTGTGCTTCGTGTAAGTCGTACACGAGATCTCGGAAGTGAAAACATGCTTCTATAGTGTGACCTGGCTGCCGGTGGAACATGCAATACTTGGTTTGGTCCACAGCTGGATTCCAGACAGTCTTTTCTGGGGGAAGTTGAATTGCATTTACTGCCATGAGTGCTGAGAATATGTCTGTAAGTGTCTCTGGCAATGGAGGATACTGGGCTCTTCTAGGAGCCGGGCGCTTGCTGTTGGGATTATTATTGTTGTAGCCGCCGGGTGGAGGGACGTTATGGTATTGTGGTGATGGTGGTGGTTGTTGTGGTGCGGTGAAGGTGTTTTGCGGGATGGTGAAGGTAGGCGGAGGGTTTTGTGGAGTGTTTTGAAAGTGTTGCGGAGCGGAGTTTTGCGGATTGCGGGGGCTTTGGTTGTAGCGGAATGGTGCGGCTTGGTAGGGAAAAGCAACAGCTTGTACTTGCTCATTTGTCTGGACTCCTTCGGTAACCGGCCCCTGTGGTTTCTTATGGTACTTGGGCTTTTGGTTTTCGAAAAGAGAATGGATAGGGGAGTCCTTAAACTGAGTTTGTATAAATCGCGCCCGGCTATACAGTTGATGCATATTGGCTATATCGTTCATTGCCAGGATGTTCTTGAAGGTGGGCGTAGCATTTGAAATCAGCAGCTTAACTTTTTCTTCCTCTGGAATATGGCCGGGCACCTTGGCGGCCATCTGCCTCCATCTATCTGCATAAGTTGCGAATTCCTCATCCGACTTCATTTTCTCGGCCACCAGATCTGTGAATGAATATTCCGGGCCAACCCGGTCTTGAAACCGCTGAATAAACTTGTCCTTGACCAATTTGAAGCTCTCGGCCTCTTCTAGGGGCAGAGAATAAAACCATTCCAGAGCAACGCCATCTAATGATCGGCGGAATAGGTACGCCATAAGGCGATCATCATATTGGAACTGCGCCGATTCATACAGAAAATCCCTCACATGGATGAAGGGATTGCTGTTCCCATCATACTTACGGTAGTTGGGGAGCTCAGACTGTGGAGGGAAACGGATGTTCTGGAAGCTTGGGACGGGAATATCAGCCAAGGATTGTGGGCCCACCTTCTTCTGAAGAAAATCAAGTTGTTGCTGCATGGTGGCCCACTTATTAAGCAAATCCTGCTCTCGAGAGGGAGCAAGGGCAGTGAAGGGAGTTGATTGCGCCTGGTGATTGGGAGGAATGGCGGTTGCCGAGGGCGGGAGCCCATAGGAAGGAGCTGAAGGATAACTAGTGGAATTAGGGGGGCCGTAAGAAGAATACTGGGCTTGAGACAGACCCGGATTGGAGTGAAATTGGGCCACCCCGTGCTGTTGGGGCAAGAAATCGGATGGGCCGACAAGGACCTGTGGAGCCGCCGGAGCAGAGGAGTGATAATCCACCGGAAGAGAGGGGATAGGTGATTTCCCCTTATCAAAAGATTGATGGGTCGAATTGGAGGATTGACCCATCTCTGTGCCAGCAAAGGTGATGGTCCGGGGCTGGACCGGGGTGAGCTCAATCGTGGTGGGCTGAACAGACGGCCCAATAATAGAAGAATTAGAGTGCCCCTGGACGGTAGCGGAGGGAGGAGGATTGGACCCTTGCATGGCCTGATAGAGGACCTGGAGCTGGGTCGGATCCAACTGGGCCATCATATGGAGAACAGAGCCTGCGGAAGGAGTGGATGAAGAAGGGATGACCTGACCACCTTCCATGGGAGTGGAGGATGAGAGAGGGACGATCCCCTCTCCGGCGGAGAAAGAGATAACCCTCGGGGGGTTCTCAAGGAGCCCTTGAGGAAGGGAATCCTCTTGGGAGCGAGGAGGATTGCAAGATGCCATGGTAGAGTCGAAGAGGGGATTGGAATAGAATGTGAAGGAGGAAGCGATTCGTGGATATGATTCGGACGAACGAAAACAACTCCACATGCAACGGACAACCTTGGTAATGCAAAACAAAGAACACCACAAACACACGATGAGCAATCGCCCCTAGGTGATTCAGACCAAGATATAAGTGAAAGGGAATGAAGACACTCAACAACCAACCAAGTTGCTTAAGATGATGCAAACAAAATTTCTTTATGGTTTCTCCTTTGGAACTTTAGTGAATTGATTGATGTGTGCTTTCTCCAAATGGGTTCCTAATAGGAGGTGGATATGGACTTGGCTTAACCTTAAGTGTGACCTCTCCTTCACTTATGCAACCCTAGACAAAAAAGGGGGGAAAAGGTACAACCAGCCCGGCGTCCGTGTGGGAATCCACGGCTCGCGGGGACTTATGGAGGTCCCTGCTGTGATTTCCTAGTCGGCCCCAAGGAATATGGAGGCGAGAGGTCTTCACAACAAGGTAGGAAAATGCAGTCTAATATATGAAAAGATGGATGACCCTATGTGCACCGGAGTGCATGCAAAGTCTAGCCTAGAATCTAGCAAACAAGAGTGCATATAATGATATCAAGCTATGAACAGAATGATGGCAGAAATCAAACAGCATCCAAGCAACAAATCACAGCCAAAAACTGCGGAAATAAATGCACCTCGGATGCGTACCTGCCAGGAGAGTGACGGACGAAGGCCACTGCGTCAGAGAGAAATAACGGTCGGAGACCAGACCGCCATAAATAATGTAACGCAGGGGTTCCGGACCGTCGTAATAGCCAGGGGACCAAAAACAAACTGAAGTAACAGGAAAACCCGTGAAAGCTCACACCACAAAACACAAGCGACGGCCTGATGTCCCTGCGTCACACCACTGTAACGCGCCGAGACAGGGCCGTCTTATGATTCAGAAAACCAGAAAGACGGGCAATAACAAAGAGATCAAAAGACAACTGAACAAACGGATGATGGCAAGTTTAAACAAGAATCAGAAGCACGATTGGCACTAGTCGTCCCACCGTGATCGCCAAAAAATTATCTGTTGATCGTTTGTTTGCCTATCTTTGATCTTACTTTTGAGGTCTGCTAAGTAATATGGCAAGATGACAAACAAGCAATCAAAGATCTGCTCAAACCTATGAACATGTGAACATGAACCTAGGCAATCATAGCTAGCTCTAGCATGGGCATGCTATCTCAATCAAATTACGCTAAGGAAAAGGGAAAAACACACGCCGGGGCGTGGAGCAAGGAGTAAATAAAAACACACCACTAGGGGTGGAACAAGCAAGGAAATAAAGATGTGATGAAGGAAATAGCTATTGCCCAGCACTAAGGAAAGATGTGATCGCCACCAAAGTAAACACAAGTCAAAGACTCGAATATACCTTGGAAATAGGAGGATGAAGCACCCGCCCACGGGAGAGAAAACCAAAGAAAGCCTGCAGATCAGCTTGAAAGTGACGGCCAGAGACCCGTGCGTCGCTTATAAATAACGGTCCCACCCTAGACCGCCAGAAGAGAGTGACGCTCCTAAACCAGACCGTCAGACAACCTGCAGTAGTAAAGCTTGAATTCTTTTAACTCCAACTCTTCCAGCCGGCTAGAAGACTTGGGCCTCGTGCTAATGAACCTGTAAACCTGCCAAAGAAATAGAAAGACAAGACAAGACAACCTCAATCAACCCTCTTCACAAGCATAGCATCAATTCTTAAAGAACCTAAGAACATCAAAAGGAGAGGGAATTACCGGGGAGTTTTGGTTTTTTTAACCCCTCTGGGCGTTTTCAAAAGTTGGGAGGATGTTTGTATGCTTAAAACAACAGTGAAAAAAAACGTGGAGGAGGAGGAGGGACAATGCTCTGTTTAAAAAGACCAAGGAAGAACTCAAGCATGCAAAGATGAACTTGAAAGATCAAAAACAAAAGTACTCCCTTGACTGGAAGATGGATGGACGTGGGAAGCAACTCCTCCTGGATGAAGATGGCTCCTGGGTTCGGCAGCACTTCGTCGTGAATCAAAAATCTCCCCCCTTGATTATGAAATCAAAGGTTCTATTTATAGACCTTCAAAACTCATGGGTCGAGTTGAAGATAAATCAGCCAAGAAAGGAGGATAATCCTTAGCAAATCTTTGAGGATAATATCAACAAGAGTCCAAAGAAACAAACGAGAGGTCCTGAGGATTAGAATTGAAGGAGATAACGCCAATCCAAAACCCTATCTCGTCCACGGAGTAGCAGAGAAAAGGCCTGAACTGTCAGGACTCTCTGAAGGAAGTAACGGTTGCACGATAGACCGCCACTTGGAAGTAACGCATCAAGGCATCACCGTCATTTCAACCCTATCCAAAGGACAAGCTCGACGGGAAGAAGATCTAAACAATAGGACTCTGCAAGTAAGTAACGGCCATGGAAAAGGGCGTTATAATAAAAAAAACGGCTAGAGAGTAGACCGTTATTATCAAAGGACAACGAGGCCCTAAGTCTTGGGACTCTTCAAAGAGTAACGGCCTAGTATTCATGTGTTATTATGAAATGACGCGCCTAGTCCAGACCGTTATTATCATTGATTTTCAAGAAAATAGAATGGAGGGATTGCCAAGCTCTTGAACAAAGTACCACCAGGAACCAGGTCTAATCCAGGAATTGAGACCCAGAAAACAGGCTTCAACTGATTAAAAGGAATTCAATGAAGAGTGAACAACTCAGAGCATCATATTGAATAAATAAGGAGATGACCCGACTTATTGGGTATAAAACGGGTGTCAACACTTGCGTAATTGGAATGGTTGTAACCATGGTTTATCTCTCGCGCTCTGATATCACTCTGTAACACCCCGAGATCCGATCCTCAATTTATGGACATTTTTTTTCTTTATCGGACCCCAAAGCATTACTTCGTACGTATCGCGGAAGCATAATATATAAACATGCATACATTCGTATGAAAGAGAGAGAGATAAACCACAATTACACTAAATGTAAATAACATCTCAGCCATTCATAATTTCCAAGAAGAGTACATGTCCTTTGTTCCAAAATAACAAGAATCCATATAGGCACCACCCCATAACCATACATATGAGAGAGACATTAATCCATAACATACCCAGACGAACTATGAACTAGCACTACTCCTCAGCTGCAGCCTCCTCCTCAACCTTCTTCTCTATGTTTCCTGAAAACGTGTGTCACAAAGGGGTGAGTGTGACGCTCAGTAGGCAGCCTAAACAAACCGAGATTAACTCGCATCTATATAACCATTTTATAAGCATAATTCTGATGTTAATGATAGAATAATCCATTCATTATCATCTACTTAAAATCACTCATATGAGGAAAATACATATTCTTTAACTAACATATAAGGTACCCATGCATGCGTTAAAACTACGGTGAATGAGCAGTTTACTTATTATCATATTTTCTCATTTTTCACATTTTCACATTTTCACAATTCTGTTAATATTAGAAACAAATAGCTACCACGACACAGGTGACCCCCCACACACACAAACAAACGAACGAAAGAGTACTGCGCAAACCCGAGAGCGAACTCCCACCTAGACTCTTGTGGCCCACCGTGAACTGTGGCGTTACGTATCGCCGTCCCACAGAACGAGCCGAGTCATCGGATTTCACCTAGATTCCTCTGGCCCACCGCGAACTATGGCGTTACGTATCGCCGTCCCACAGAACGGACCAGCCAAAACGATAGGTTTTGACCAGCTCGTTAAGCATCGCCGTCCCCTGGGATCTTTTACTTCCGCGGCGTTATGTATCGTCGTCCTGCAAAAAGGGACGCCCCACAAAGGGACCTAAGTCCTATCTCACAGAATGTTGTTGTTCCCACTCATAACATTCACATCGTATTCGTATTCATACTCATTTTACAAATACTTGTATGATACTTTATCATAACATGCATGCTTCCAATAGTTTAATTGGGCTAAACATATTTATATGCTGACTGGTGCGGAACAGTGCATGATCAGGTTACTATATAAAAAGAATATGTTTATCCTTCTAGGCTACACATGCATAGAAAAATTATTTATATCTGAAAGTACAGAATTTCTGTGAGCATGAAATTTTTTCTGTGGGTTACTAACTTAGCCTTCTGCCATTTTCTAATTTTTCAGATTTTTCTGAATTAAAATGACCTCCCAAAACTCTCCTTTTCTAAGTTTCTGGAAATTGGACAGACCCACAGGTGCACCAACCTTACCTAAGTCTATACAGCACGTGCACCGACCTTACCTATGGCTTCAGAAAAAATATGCACCGACCTTACTTTGGCCTGGGTAAAACATGCACTGACCTTGCTTTAGCCTAGGCAAAACATGCACTGACCTTACTGTGGCTTGGGTAAAAACATGCACCGACCTTATCTATGCTTGGACAAAACATGCACTAACCTTACTATGCTTTGGACAAAACATGTCCCGACCTTACCTATGTATGGGCCGAATGTGCACCGACCTTAGTTATGCTTGGACCAAACATGCACCGACCTACTATGCACGGACCTTAGTTATGCTAACACAAAACATGCACAGACCTTACTATGCACAGACCTTACCATGGCAAACACAAAACGTGCACAAACCTACTATGCATAGACCTCACTGTGGCCAACACAAAACATGCACAGACCTGCTATGCATTGACCTTACCGTGGCCAACACAAACATACACAGACCTTACCATGCACAAACCTTACTATGCACGGACCTTACCGTGGCTAAAACATGCACAGACCTTACTACGCACAGACCTCACTGTGGCTAACACAAAACGTGCACAGACCTACTATGCATTGACCTCACCGTGGCCAACACAAAACATGCACAGACCTACTATGCACAGACCTTACCGTGGCCAACACAAACATGCACAGACCTTACTATGCACAGACCTTACTATGCATGGACCTTACCGTGGCTAAAACATGCACAGACCTTACTATGCACAGACCTTTACCTACGCATGGACCAAAAGTGCACCGATGCTAACACAAACATACACAGACCTTGCTATGGCTAACACAAACTTGCACAGACCTTACTATGCACAGACCTTACTATGGCTAACACAGACATGCATAGCCCTTACTATGGCTAACACAGACATGTACAAACCTTACTATCGCTTAACATAGACATGCACCGACCTTACTATGGCTAACACAAACATGCACAGACCTTACCTCAAATGCTGACCTTCCCAGGGGCTGTGCAAATCCTTAGAGACACAGAGATAACTCGTGGAAGCCAAAAACTTGATGAAACCAAAATCCAAAATGAACATGGTAGTGGTCCCCACGTGCCCTTAATCCCTCTTTGAAATGTATAAGATATGTTTAAAACGTTCTAATGCATCATTGACCCCTAAAGTTTGAGGTTAGGTGCCTACCTTTGAGATGGTAAACCGACGATCCGGGGATGAAATCCACACCCCAGATCCTCCTAAAACTTTTCCTTCTGATACGAGGATGAGTTCCACACCCCAGATCCACCCAAGACTTCGCTGCAGGTTCACCCTTTACGAAATGCCAAGGTTCCTCACTTCTCTTCTTTACCCGAGAGAAACCGTAGATGGTGGGTGTTGAGGATAGGTGTTGCTAAATGCTGATCACCTTGGGAACCCACTTCTTTATATAGGTTTCAAGCCTCCCAAGACTGTCCCACGTCCAGCAAGGTTCAGCCTAGCTCCCAGGTCACTGGCTTAAAGAGGGGTTAATGTTAAGCATCCCTTCGGGTTTGAACAGGTGTGACCCTTTGACCGCTGATCATAAATGCTAGTGGGCCCACATTGCTGTTGGGAATTAGGTTGGGATGTCTTCACATGAAATCAAGAGGACTTCTAGATCTAACTCTCAGTCATGATTTCATCAAATTTCATCAAAACTAGAGTGAGTTATGATTTTCTCAATATTAATCATTATTCCTCTTCTGTTTTAGTCACGACCCTTCGTCCACCTGGTCATAAATGCGAGTGGGCGGGCTCTTCTATTGGCATTTGGATTCATATGGCTTCAGATGAAATCAAGAGGGCTACCATATCAAACTTTGGGTCATTATTTCATCAAATTTAAGTATCCCTAGCAATAGTTATGATTTTCGCAATATTAATATTTATTTTCCCCCATTCCAGTCGCGACCTTTCGGTAGCCCGAGGTAATTTGAGTATAACTCTAGTATCCAGGTGGAATTTGGCCTCGACCTCAATATAGAAGATGTGGCTAACACCCAATGCAAAATTATGGACTTGGTTTTAGGTCCTGTCATTAACCACAGACGAAGTTATGAATTTCTCATTAATTACATTCGAATTCTCCTAACGGTCACACCTATTCATGATAGCTGGCAGTAAATGGGCTCAGAACCTTGGGTTCTAGTGCGAATTGGGTTTCCATGTCAACAGAAGAGTTTGGGCTAAGGGCCCATGCTTCTTAATGAGCCTAGTTTAATCTCATTTGGTTGACAGTGGACCAAGATATCTTTATTTTAATGGGTGACTATGTTTTCTGTAATAATTTCAGCCCATTATCATAATTCCTTCTTGTCTCCTATTAGGCCCATTTTTCAGAAGTTATACTCTTCATCAAAGTTGTTCCTTATCTAATGATCGTTGCATGGGCTTTAGTTTCATCTAATTCTGACCTCCCTATAGTAAGTTACCAATTTCC
Source organism: Amorphophallus konjac (assembly GCA_022559845.1). Classification (NCBI taxonomy): domain Eukaryota; kingdom Viridiplantae; phylum Streptophyta; class Magnoliopsida; order Alismatales; family Araceae; genus Amorphophallus; species Amorphophallus konjac. Next base: position 231,907,584 of record CM040123.1, on the reverse strand, counting down.
TAAGAATCCTTCAATAATCTGTCCAGATTTCTAGCTCATTGAGTTCACGGGCCCGAATTATTCTCAATTGGGCCCGTGCCCAAATTGGTGGTCGTAACATCTCCACAGGTTCACCCACGCTCCAGGGTATAAAGGCCAAAGGAAGCAGCCATAGATGCTCTACCAACGCGAGGTCGCGGGTGCCGCTGCGTCGTCCGCTCTCTCTAGGGCTGGAAACGACTGGGGTTCTTGCAAGGAGGGAGTGTGGGGACGAAAGGAGGGTGGCACTGGATGTGTAAGGGCTTTAGGGCACGAAATGAAGGAGGTTCGAATAGGTGCGAACGTGGTTCGAACCCCTGCGGACTGGTTCGCGAAAGGGTCGCGATCGGAAGGTGTCGACACCTATTGTCAACACCGATTTCACCCTATTCTGCCCACGACAAAAAAAAAAAAAGGACCCAGAGGCAAGTGTCGACTCTTGATGTCGACACCACCCTGTATCCCTTATGAAAATACTTCAGTAGCTATTTTTGGGGGTATTGATGAACTCCAAGGAATAAGGCTTGAACCAAATGACTTTGGAAATAATTTTAGCAACTCAAATGATATAATGCTTGGGATTGTCAATTTGGGGAAGTTCAAAGACATAGTCAATCATACACACCAATTTCTATTTCCAATCTTCCCGGGCCTTGTTTCATCCTGTTCCTTCATGTGGCCGTGCTTTATTTATCAAGGAGTATGTAGTCATAGAAAACCAAAGGAGTTCATATTTAGGTTTTTCTAACAAAGCCCACACCATACACGGACATTTCACATTCAAGCATTCAAAATGCAATACACACACCAACATGATGCATATGCATGACCAAAGGAAATTACAAATGCAAGGGTCTACTAGTAAATTAAAGCAAATGTAGATTCATGAGATGAGACAAAACAAATGTAAGACATTCACTAACCTTCTAAACGATAAATGCCCAATTCTCTCCTAAATGAAGTGAATTTATCTTCATTAAGAGGTTTAGTGAATATATCTATAATTTGATTATTTGTATCAACAAACTTTATTTTGACGTCTCCTTTGCTTACATGATCACGCAGTGCCTAACTTCAATATGCTTAGTGCGAGAATGATGCACCGGATTTTTTGATAGATTTATTGCTGAGGTGTTATCACATAGAATGGCTGTGTTTTTACGTGTGATGCCAAAGTCAATCAATTGTTGTTGTATCTAGAGCACTTGGGCAATACAACTACCTACGGCCACATATTCGGCCTCGGCAGTTGATAATGCCACAGAGTTTTGTTTCTTGGGGGCCCATGATACTAAGCAACCTCCAAGGAACTGGCAGTACCCACTTGTGCTCTTCCGATCTATTTTGCAACCCGTGTAATCAGCATCGGAATAAGCAACCAATTCAAGACATGAACTACGCGGAAACCACAGTCCTAATTCACAAGTACCAACAACATATCGAAAGATGCGTTTCACGGCCGACATATGAGACTCTTTAGGATTTGATTGAAATCTAGCACACAAACATACTGCATATTGAATGTCGGGCCTACTGGCAGTCAGATACAACAGAGATCCTATCATGCTTCTGAAAAGAGTTTGATTGACTCGCTTACCTTGCTCATCATGGTCAAGCTTAATGATGTGGACATGGGAGTTGGTTGTGGCTTGGTTGTGGTCAGATTAAATTTCTTGAGCAGCTCCATAGCATAATTTTTTTGGTTTATGAATAAGCCATCAATCGTCTGTGTCACCTGCAATCCAAAAAAAAATGTTAGCTTTCCCATAAGGCTCATTTCAAACTCACTTTGCATTAATTTTGCAAAGTGTTCGCTGAGAGCATCCTTAGTGGAGCCAAAAATGATGTCATCTACATACACTTGAACGATTAGAATTTCCTAACCATTCAATTGTGTAAAAAGGGTCTGATCGACATTATCTCGTTTGAATCCGTTTTGAATGAGGAATTCACTTAACCGTTCATACCATGCACGGGGTGCTTGTTTCAGACCATAAAGGGCTTTGTCTAGCTTGTATATGTGGTCTAGATGCTCTGTGTCTTCAAACCCCGGCGGGTGCTCCACATACACGTCCTCCTGGATATAGCAATTTAAGATTGCACTCTTAACATCCATTTGAAACAATTTAATATTGTTGCAACATGCAAATGCCAAAAGAATCGTCACTGCCTCGAGTCTTGCTACTGGAGCAAAGGACTCTTCAAAATCAATTCCTAGCTCTTGACTATAGCCTTTGGCTACCAACCTGACCTTGTTCCTAGTTACCACACCTTGATCGTTTGTTTTGTTTCAGAAAACCCATTTTGTTCCGATCACTGAGTGGTCTCTAAGACATGGCACGAGGAATCACACTTTGTTCCTTTGGAACTGGTGTAGTTCGTCTTGCATAGCCATGATCCAGTAATCATCTTTTAAGGCATCTGCTACTGAGTGAGGTTCAAATTGTGAGAGTAAGGCTATGTAATCAAGATTTTCAACTTCCCTGAAAGAGGATCGCGTCCTTATTCCTTCTTCTACATTGCTAATGACATTCTCCGACGGATGGTTCTTTGCAAAAGTCCATTGCCTTGGTAGCTGCTGCTCAACTTGATTTTCTTGATTTTTACCAACTTCTTGTTCTTCTTCAATTCCTTGTTTCTCAACTCTCTCTAACATCTTTCCTGTATCATCATCTTCAATTGCTTCCACATGCAACATAGATTTTTCATTAGTTCCCTTGGATGATGATTCATCAACAATGACATAGGGACTTTCGTCAATTATAAGAGTTCTCAAGTTGTACACTCGATAGGCTCTTGAGCTAAGGGAGTACCCAAGAAAGATGCCCTTGTCACTCTTGGGGTCAAATTTTCCCAAATCCAACTTACCATTGTTGTGGATGTAATAAATGGAGCCAAAAGGTTTGAAGTAAGAAATATTTGGTTTCTTACCTCGATATAACTCATACGATATTTTCTTTAACAATGACCTTACCATGGCTCGGTTGATTATATAGCATGCATTGTTCATAGCTTCAGCCCAGGAATACCTTGGCAAGTTGTTCTCATTTAGCATTGTTCTAGCCATTCCAACAAGTGTCCTATTCTTTCTTTCAACAACCCCATTTTGCTCGGGGGTCCTTGGTGCGGAGAAATTGTGCATATATCCTTGAGCCCTGCAAAAATTGCTGAACTCATGATTATCAAATTCCTTACCATGATCGCTCTGCACCACCTTGATGTAACATCCCTTTTCATTTTGAACTAACCTGTAAAATGCTTCAAACTCCATCAAGGCATCATTTTTATGTGAGAGAAAATATACTCAGTAATATCTTGAAAAATCATCCACAATCACAAACCCATACAACTTACCACCCAAGCTATGTGTTCTGCTTGGTCCAAACAAATCAATATGAATCAACTCAAGGGGTCTAGTAGTGGTCACAGCATTTTTACACTTGAAAGATGTTCCAGTCTGCTTGCCCCTACTACATGCCCCACAAGGTCTTTCATCATCAATTTTCAACTTGGGTAAACCAACAACCAAATTATTTCTAGACAATTTCTATAGAACATTAAAACTCGCATGGCCAAGACGGCGATGCCAAAGCCAAGCATCATCAGAATTTTTAGCAACCAAGCACAGATTGTCATGAGAAGCATCATTTAGATCTATCATATATATATTATTATGTCTAAACCCTATGAACTTTATTTCATGAGTATTTTTTTGGTAATTAATGATTCTATGCTTGTATTAATAGAAGAAATAATTCATGAGTATTATTTCATGAGTATTTCTATCTACCATAGTACAATCAGTAGAATCAAATGTCACAATGCAACCCTTGTCGCAAAGTTGACTTATGCTTAGGAGATTATGATGCAAGCCTTTCACAAGTAAAATATTTTCAATGGCGTGAGTTTGATTCTTACCTATCTTACCTTCTCCGACAATTTTCCCTTTGTCTTTGCCGCCAAAAGCTACCACTCCACCATCCTTTTCTTGCAGGTCTATGAATATTTCCTTGTTTCCCGTCATATGTCGTGAACATCCACTGTCCAAATACCATTTGTTCCTTTGAGCCTTCAAGTAGACCTGCAAGAACAATATGAATACTTATGTAATTTTTGGTACCCAAGCAAGGTTGGCTCCACGATGGTTAGGAACATAAGGCCTATGTGACCTATTCGGCATTCTTGCAAAATGTTCATCATCAACCTTCATGGTTCTACAAACATACATGTCATGGCCTGACCTTCCACAATAGAAACATGTAATGATTCTTGTAACACCATTCCTCCTCCTGTTCACATTTATAGATGAATTATGCACATGAGTGTTTGATGAGGAGGGTGATAAACTTCTTGGAACCCAGAGTGGTGTGTGTGCTTTAGGTTGTGATGTTTTCTTCTTTTCAAGGATATGTTGTGAGGTTTCTTCATGAGAATCCACACAAGTGTTCATGAATTGTTTCCCCTTTTCAAAAGTTGCAAGAGCATTCGTCAACTCATTTATTTTATGCATCAAAGACTCAATTTTATTTTTAGCCATTTCTTTTGCTTGATTACATGCATTTCTTTCCAAATTTTCTTATTCTAAATCCCTCTTCAACTCTTCATGCATTTTAACAAAAGTGCTTTGGTCTTCATGCATGCATGACCTCTCTTCTTCAAACAATTCAATTTTAGACACAAGAATCTCATTTTCATGTTCAAGATTTTCAATTACAGATTTCAAAGCGGTGCAATTTTCACATGGACTTTCAACCTGCCCAAGGTGCTCCACTTTCTTTTTCAGGAGTTTGTTTTCAGATTTAAACTTTTTGCATTTTTCATATGGTGATTCATATGCAATTTGCCACTGTTCACATGTAAGGGATTCTGTTTCAGAATCTACCTGATTTGAGTCATCTTCGTTTGCCATGAAACACAAATTCTGAACCAACTCATCCATGTCATCTTCATTCCCGGACTCTTCCTCATCCTCGTAGCTCCACGTGGCGACCATGGCCTTTGACTTCTTGAATTTTCCTTTCTTGAATTTTTTCATCAAATCGGGGCACTCACCCCGCATGTGACCAGGTTTCTTGCATTCGTAGCAGATTACTTCTTTCTTCTTACTACTTTCACTTTTCGTAGGACCTTGCTTTCTTGGTCCTTTTCTGAACTGACCACCGAACTTCCTAGTTTTCTTGACAAATTTTCTCGCCCTTCTGGTGATTATAGCGACAAGCTCTTCATCTTCAGTATTAGCCGTGGAGTCTTCTGCACTTCCTTCAGATTCTTGTGGGTTTACCTTCATTTCCAATATTGTAGCTACCTTTTTCTTTTTGTGAACCTCCTCGCTCCTTTTGATATTAATTTCGTATGTCATCAAGGAGCCAATTAATTCATCCAAGGTCAAGGTGCTGAGGTCCTTTGAGTCCTCAATTACAGTTGCCTTTGTATGGCACTATGGTGATAGTGATCTCAATACCTTCCTTACAAGATCTTGGTTTGAATACTCCTTGCCTAGAGCCTTCAAACCATTTGTAATCTCCATCAGCCTTGCAACATTTCAGAAATAGATTCTTCCGGCTTCATCATAAACAACTCATAATCTCGGACCAATAGATTTGCTTTCTCTTTGACTTCAGATTTTCCTTCATAAATCAAGCGTAGCTTATTCCACACTTCCTGCGCAGAGGCATACATAGAAATTTGTGAATATTCATTGGGATGTATAGCACACTGATATATATTCATAGCCTTAAAGTTAGCTGCACAATTCTTGATATGTTCATCATCCCAATCATCTTCATTTACAGGTAATTCATAAGGACCATTATTAATCACATTCCACACATCATACTCTTGAGCACGTAGGAAAACATACATTCTATTTTTCTAATAAGGGTAGTTTGTTCCATCGAAAAACGGAGGCCTGTGTACCGAATGCCCTTCGGGCATCATCTCTCTATTTGCCATACTCTAGGATCTCACTCTACGACCGTGTGGTTGACTTAATAAGAGACCAAAACTCTGATACCAATTGTTGTGCCCGGACTAGTGGCAATCAAGAGGGGATGGGTGAATTGATTGCTCCAAAAAAAAACTTCAATAGATGAGATGCTTGTTAAAAACGTTGACTGTAGATTTGGATGAATTTTAAATAGACAAGCACTCACTCTTACGCGAACATGATCTCTCTCGTGAACACGAGTAGATGAATGCAGCAGAACTATAACGAAAGGAATGTCCACTCGACGTAGCACAGGGCCCACTCGTAAAAGTATGCAATGAAGCAAACCACAAAGGAGCATAGGATTTTTAAGTGGTTCGGGTTCACAAACGTATCCCTTACGTCCACCCCTCACCGAGTGAGGATTAACGCTCCACTAAGATGTGAGCCACACACGCTGTATACAACAGCCAAGACACACACGGCAGCCGAGCTAGGCCACCTAGAAATGATTTCAAAGTGTCAACCTTTGCAGTAGATTTTCAAGAAAGTACTAAGAGGAACTAGAGAAGTCGAAATGCAGCTGATTTTTCAGTGGATAGAGCTCCCCCTTTCATTTCATCAGATGTGCTTGGGCTTTTCAGCAGGTTGATGGGCATTCTTCAGAGTTTGTGGCTAATTTTTGGCTCAAACCATGTATCACTTGATCATCCACGCAGCAACCAGCAAAGGACTGTTGGGAAGATGAAATCCAGCTCTCCTCCACTAGCTTTGGTGCTCAAATTGACCCCCAGAGAGAGCCTCTTGCTGCAGTCGCCGCCCTGCTAAACAAAAAGAATAAAACCGTGTAAACCATAAAACCTACCTTTAAGTGGACGCCCTAGGAGCTTCTATTTATACCCAAACATGTCTCCACACTTGTGGAAGTCTAGGGATCCACAAGCCAATCATTTGAGAGCATTGGGATCGGAGTTGGTAGGGTTTCGAGATGGTTCGCAAAAGTCACGACCGGACCGTGCCGTCGAGGTGTTGACACCTGGTGTCGACACCAGCACCATAGCCTAAGTAGAAACGAGCCAGCCAGAGCACCTGGGAATAGGTGTCGACACCTGGTGTCGACACTTGTTCGCCCAGTGTGAATAAAATGCCCAGCCAGAACAGGTCAAAGTGGGTGTCGACACCTGGTGTCGACACCTACTTCTCAGGGCTATTAAAAACCAGAACAAACGGGAATGGGTGTCGACACCAGGTGTCGACACCTTCTTCCTAGGGCATTGATAACAAAGGCCAGTAGAGCATAAGGATTTTGGTGTCGACACCAGCTGTTGACACTTAGTCCCTTTGAAAGTAAAAAGGCCCAATCTGCTAGAAATAAAAACCTACAACCTCACCAGGGTTTTGGCATTATAAATAGGGTTTTGAAAGATCTTCCAACCTGCAAAAACACCATAAGAAAATTAAGTTTGTATTGGCATTAATAGTATAAACTTGTTCATGCATTCCACCTTATATCATGAACCTTTGAATGTTTAAGGAAGCTTACCCCCGTGCCATTTTCCCTGCTCTAACCTGTGATGTAGGAAGGCTCATTTCTATATGATTTCCATTGGCCATCCAAGAAGAATTTACTGACGCATTTCATTAATCAAGCACAAATTAGCACATTAGATTTGTACGCACACCTTTACCCATTCGTTCCATCTTGTATTATGAAGCCATGAAAAACTTACAAATGTGGCAATTTTTCTGCTCAACCCAAAAGGTTTCCAATGTCCATACAAAAGTGTTTCATGAGGCATCACACACAAAAACTCATCGAATCAGTCATCATGAAGATCTAGAGAGTAAAGCCGCAATCCACTTGATCACATTGCATTGGTCATCATCAGAACTCTCTAAGCCACACATCATAACATTGGGGGCAACAGTTATGCCATGGAGAAAAATCGACAGCATAACGACATATTCTTTAATTTCCATAATTCATTAGGTAGCTTTGAAAACAAGGTGTGAGGTTCTAGATAATCATAGACCATCTAGGATCATAGGAAAATCAACCTTTGGGTCCAACCTTGGGTTAATCAATACTTAGACGCCAAACGGTCATATCGGGACCGTTTCTGGAAATTGCGGTCGTTTACTGGACCGTATGTGGATCTATGTGGTCATGACTGGACCGTTTAACAACATAGTCAATGAAATGAATGAACTGGTAACACCCCGGTTAAATAATAAAATATAAAAGTAAAATTTTGAAATATGTATTGGAATTAAAGTTATTTCCTTCCTATTTTTATGATTCTCTTAATTAAAGAATATTGTTTATTTTTGAAAGCGGCCAAATTATGTCAACCAAAAGAAATAATTATTTTTCTTCAATGACCAAAAAAATAATTTCATATTTCACAATGCAATTGAATTTTTCATAATAATCTGAATTTAATATATATATATAGATTAAATTAATGCGATTTCATCCTAGGCTAAAGTTTCGACTAATTTCGAAAAATATGAAAAAATTATATTCTTATAGAAAATGAAGCGTTTAACAATATTGTCAACTGGGCCGACCCCTAATAAAAATCTAATGAGGCCGAATTAAAGAGGTTTTTAGTCCAAAATCGTTATTCTTAATAGCCCAACCTTAATCGATCAAATTCGAGCCCATTTCTCAACCAATCGAGCCCAAACCAGGCCCATTTGATAGGTTTACCCAAGAAGCCCATCTTCCTTTTGAAAACCCTAACTCTAGAGCCTTCTATTGGCGGTGGCGGTGTGGATTAGGTGGAAGAACCGAGTTTTTCACCGATTTTAATCCCTTGGACTCTTGACACTAATTCCATCGGTAGGAAGCTTCTTAGACCCTATAAATAAGGGGCTTTCGACCCCCTGGAACCCTATTTGTCTCCCTAGCTGGTGGCGTGACCTAGGGTGGCCGATCGAGAGCGAATTTGGGTGAGGATCGGAGGCATGTTCGCGGATTAGGGTTTCGGGCATCTTCCTCCTTCTTCTTCGATTAAGGTAGGTTTAACTCAGGCCCAACCTAATTAACTCACATGATTGTATAGAGCTCGTTCGTAGCTTTCATTTGAATCTATTTTACCCAATTTGTGCTATCTATATCATGCATATTTCTAGTTTTATGTAAGGCATGTGATTAGGGTTTGTATCGTTCTTTCCGCTTGATTTAGGTAGGCTTATCATAGTTAAATCCCTGAATTGATCATGCTATCTTGTGTATTTTTAAGTGCTCTTTCCAGTGATAGCTTATTGCCCAATTTTTATGCGTCGTACGATGAGTATTTAGTCGTCTTATAGAACACTAGCCGAGCTCGCTGGAGTTCGGACGTGGCGTCATTAGCGCGGCACAACATAAACCACTCTATTTTTGAACGGCCCCTCGATAGACTGTGTGGTCGATATCGACAGCCAGTTTTTGGCTGCCTAATTGCTCTTGCGTTAAAATTCTTCTTGTGCAGGATGGGCATGTCCAAACCGTTCACGAACCCCCGCGACCCTAGATAAACCATTCAGGCCCTGTCTGACCTTCAGGCCAGCTTGACCTACACGGCCTATCGACCGACCGCTGAGGCCCATTGAGCGGTTCTTGGCAGACCGTTCTGTCACGCAAAATTGTTTTGAATCTTGTTTTAAGCATGACTAGTTCTGATTAAATAACACTAACGATAGGGTAGCAACCCACAATTAAATTGGAATATATTGAAGATAAATTTATATCAGATCTTGCTCTATTATCTTGTTCCTTTCTTCCAATCATTTTCTTTCGTTCTTATCAATTTAAATAAAGTATACAACTCAATTATGTTATATTAGAAATGAGAAATTGATATTAGGACTGTTTTGCTAGTCATTTCACTCCGGTGGAAATTTGACTGACTGTCTATATTCATTTTTCGATGATTTATAACCCCCAATTCATGCAATGGTTGGAACTCTCCGCTGGATACTCCTTCCGTCGGACTAGGACCTCCATTATGTGACCTCCGTAAGTCTTCGCGAGCATGGGATTCCCACTAGGACGCCGGGCAGGTTGTACCTCAAGTCCTGCACCTGTGAACTCGACCGGATCGCTTGCTTGTCTATGCTCAGATTCATGGCCCATATGGAACCGTTCGAGTCCCTACGCGGCCTGGATCTGACCGTTGATTTATAAGCGGCTTATATCCGATCGTTGTATGCCATTTGAGTGGCTCGATTAAGACCGCGTATCACTAGCTAAATGCCAAGTCTTGATGGTCGACTATCCTTGATTATTCTTCGACCAGGCCCTGTTAAGTCGACCCAGAAAGCCTCTAGGCTAACCTAAGAATCGTGGGCTGAACCGTGGTTCAGTTCCACCATCCCTATGGTGGCCTAGGAGCCATTTTTGGGTAGATTTCTCTATCCTGCTTGGCCCAGTTACTGAACGGCCAAGACTGGACCGTTTAGTTACTGGAGCGGACTATCGTCCGACAGCTCAATTGTTGCGCGGCCCAATCTAGCCTATGTAGCCTTCATCACGGGCTCCTTTTCTTCTTGCATTGGACGGCTCTTTGTGGACCGCCTAGTTCGGTTCAGCGGCCCAATTTTGGACCGTTCTTTTATAGCGCGGCCCATTTTAGATCGTGCACCCACTTAGCTTCGGCTGGGTTATTCTTCGGCCCAGTCATCTTTGCACGGCCCAGTGTGTGACCGTTCTGTCTTAAGTGGCCCAATATTGACCACATACCTTCCAACTTTCCGAAAGTTGATGTTTTCATGGTTTTGATTGTGTGAGCTGCTCTAGCCTATCCAGGCTATGGTACCTCGAGTTGGGACCTATTGTTAGGTCTATTGATGACATTATCAATTCTAAGTCATTTCCTTGAATGACATTTCCTCTTGATTAAGGAGCTTATTGTTTGGAATCTCAAGAAAATCAATATTCTTATGAGCTTTACCTTGATTACATGAACTTGATCTTGGAACTCTTGGCCATTAAACATTGTGGATGTCTATATTTCGTGGGATCTATGATCCAAGCAAATCAATGCCAAGGTAAACACATTAAAGGGCCCAGTCTGGTCCTAGGAGGCGCACCCGAAACATATTTGATCCCCGGGGAGGTGAATGACTAGGTGTGGCATTTGGCACCAGTACTATCTAGCGTGTTGGGTCTACGACATTCCACACTCTTGTGATACTTGCTATACTTACTTGAAAGCAGGAAGTGCTTGCTTGCATGACTCGACTTGACTTGACTTGATATATAGCCATTCACTTGAAGTTCTGATTACTTGCCCTTGCTATAGTGACTTGCAATCTTTATCGTGCTAGTTATCTTGTTATCATGCTTAATTATTTTCTCGCGTTATCTATGCATTCATGAAATGGTTAATTACGTAAACTATGCCTGATGATAGAGTGTAATTCCTACTGAGCTTCTTGCTCACCCCTACTTCCCAACCCTTTTCAGGTAACGCGGTAGATGGAACGATTGCGATTGGGATCGGGACAGCGTGATTGAGTGAACCCGGAGCTTTAGAGACCGGAGTCTGTCCTTTTTATTTTCTTTAGTCTAGATATTATAGTGAGTCTTGTCATTTTCTCTTCTTTATGTCTTTTATGGAGTCCAAATTGTAAATTTAAAATTTCAATCATCAATAAAAATATATTTTTATCAAATTAGTATGGCCTCCATGTGTCTAACTGTGTTTATTTATTCTGCTCTTGCTATCGTGACTGTGTCGCTGTACGTTCCGAACGCTGCTTCCCGCTGCTATCGGTTCGGGGTGTGACAGAAGTGGTATGAGAGCCTCGGTTGTTGAGTCCTAGGTTCTTGCTTGTAAGTATAGGTTACCCTAAATAATAGGTCGTGTCATCCTTTTCATTCCTTTTGTCACCTCGTGAGATTGGGTAGTGCTTCGGGTTAAGTAATAAAATATATGTGAGATTGCGTAGCACGACGCGTAAGGGTAATAAAATTTTAACCCTATAATTATTTTTGCAGGTATCTAAGCTCCTTTTTGACATGAAAGAAAGAGGGTCTACGAATAAGCTAAGGTTCGGTTTCGCCAGAAGGTGGCGAGTCCATCGTAAAAAGGTCTGGAGTAATAAGAAGAAAAAGAATAACCTTTCACAAATGAAATATTTTCACTGTCACAAATTTGGTCATCTAATCAAGGAGTGCTGGCGAAGGAGCGGAGCGTGTCTTCATTACGAAAATAAAGATCATGTAATGGCTAGTTGCCCTAAGCTACTTCTACAAGCAAATTGGGACTGATTTCTATCAAATGCAGAATTTTATATAAGGTATCGTTCTCCCTTATCTTTAACTATAGTTAAAATTCTTTTACATTCCATTAGTTGTATGATTACCATGTTATTTTGTAAGTAACTAATGGCGATTGACGAATTTGGGGACCAAATTCCTTAAAGTGGGGGAAGATGTAGCACCCCGGTTAAATAATAAAAAATAAAAGTAAAATTTAGAAATATGTATTGAAATTAAAGTTATTTCCTTGCTATTTTTATGATTTTCTTAATTAAAGAATATTATTTATTTTTGAAAGCGGCCAAATTATGTCAACCAAAAGAAATAATTATTTTTCTGCAATGACCATAAAAAGAATTTCATATTTCACAATGCAATTGAATTTTCCACAATAATCTGAATTTAATATATATATAGATAAAATTAATGCGATTTCACCCGTAGGTTAAAGTTTTGACAAATTTTTAAAAATATGAAAAAATTATATTCTTGTAGAAAATGAGGTTTTTAACAATATTGTCAACTGGGCCGACCCCTAATAAAAATTTAGTGTGGCCGAATTAACGAGATTTTTAGTCCAAAATCGTTGTTCTTAATAGCCCAACCTTAATCGATCAAATTCGACCCCATTTCTCAACCAATCGAGCCCAAATCAGTCCCATTTGATAGGTTTACCCTAGAAACCCATCTTCCTTTCGAAAACCCTAACTCTAGAGCCATCTATTGGTGGTGGCGGCGTGGATTAGGTGGAAGAACCAAGTTTTTCACCGATTTTAATCCCTTGGACTCTTGAGACTAATTCGATCTGTAGGAACCTTCTTAGACCCTATTAATAGAGGGCTTTCAACCCCCTGGAACCCTATTTGTCTCCCCAGCCGGTGGCGTGACCTAGGGTGGCCGATCGAGATCGAATTTGGGTGAGGATCGGAGGCGCGTTCGCGGATTAGGGTTTCGGACGTCTTCCTCCTCCTTCTTCGATTAATGTAGGTTTCTCTCAGACCCAACCTTATTAACTAACATGATTGTATAGAGCTCGTTCGTAGCTTTCATTTGAATCTATTTTGCTCAATTTGTGCTTTCTATATCATGCGTATTTCTAGTTTTATGAAAGGCATGTGATTAGGGTTTGTATCGTTCTTTCCACTTGATTTAGGTAGGCATATCGTAGTTAAATCCTTGAATTGATCATGCTATCTTGTGTATTTTTAAGTCCGCTTTCCAGTGATAGCTTATTGCCCATTTTTTATCCGTCGTACGATGAGTATTTAGTCGCCTTATGGAACCCTAGCCGAGCTCGCTATAGTTCGGGCGTGGCGTCATTAGCGCGGTACAACATAAACCGCTATGTTTTTGAACGGCCCCTCGATAGACTGTGTGGTCGATATCGACGGCCAGTTTTTGACCGCCTAATTACTCTTGCGTTAAAATTATTCTTGAGCAGGCCGGGCATGTCCAGACCGTTCACGAACCCCCACAGCCCTAGATAAACCGTTCAGGCCCTGTCTGACCTTCGGGCCAGCTTGACCTGCACGGCCTATCGACCGACCATTGAGGCCCATTGAGCGGTTCTAGGCAGACCGTTCTGTCTCGCAAAATTATTTTGAATCTTTTTTTAAGCATGACTAGTTCTGATTAAATAATGCTAACAATAGGGTAGCAACCCACAATTAAATAGGAATATATGGAAGATAAATTAATAGTAGATCTTGCTCTATTATCTTGTTCCTTTCTTCCAATCATATTCTTTCATTCTTATCAATTTAAATAAAGTATAAAACTCAATTATGTTATATTAGAAATGAGAAATTGATATTAGGACTGTTTTGACTGTCATTTCACTCCGGTGGCAATTTGACTGACCGTCTATATTCATTTTCTGATGATTTATAACCCTCAATTCTTGTAATGGTTGGAACTCTTCGCCAGATACTCCTTCCGTCGGACTAGGACCTCCATTATGAGAACTCCGTAAATCCCCGCGAGCCTGGGATTCCCACTAGGACATCGGGCAGGTTGTACCTCAAGTCCGGCACCTGTGAACTCGATCGGATCGCTTGCATGTCTCTGCTCAAGTTCATGGCACATATGGAACCGTTCGAGTCCCTACGCGGCCTGGATGTGACTGTTGATTTATAAGCGGCTTATATCGGACCCTTGTATGCCGTTTGAGCGGCCCGATTAAGACCGCGTATCAATGGGTAAATGCCAAGTCTTGATGGTCGATTATCCTTGACTGTTCTTTGACCAGGCCCTGTTAAGTCAGCCCAGAAAGCCTCTAGGCTGACCTAAGAATCATGGGCTGAACCCTGGTCCAGTTCCACCATCCCTATGGTGGCCTAGGAGCCCTTTTTGGGTAGCTTTCTCTATCCTGCTTGGCCCAGTTACTTAACGGCCAAGACTGGACCGTTTAGTTACTGGAGCGGACTATCGTCCGACCGCTCAATTGTTGTGAGTCCCAATCTAGCCCATGTAGCCTTCATCATGGGCTCCTTTTCTTCTTGCATTGGACGGCTCTTTGTGGACCGCCTAGTTCGGTTCAGCGGCCCAATTTTGGACCGTTCTTTTATAATGCGGCCCATTTTAGATCGTGTACCCACTTAGCTTCGGCTAGGTTGTTCTTCGGCCCAGTCATCTTTGCACGGCCCAGTGTGTGACCGTTCTGTCTTAAGCGGCCCAATATTGACCACGTACCCTCCAACTTTTCGAAAGTTGATGTTTTCATGGTTTTGATTGTCTGAGCTGCTCTAGCCTATTCAGGCAATGGTACCTCGAGTTGGGACCTATTGTTAGGTCTATTGATGACATTATCAATTCTAAGTTATTTCCTTGAATGACTTTTCCTCCCGATTAAGGAGCTTATTGTTTGGAATCTCAAGAAAATCAATATTCTTACGCGCTTTACCTTGATTACATGAACTTGATCTTGGAACTCTTGGCCATTAAACATTATGGATGTCTAGATTTCGTGGGATCTATGATCCAAGCAAATCAATGCCAAGGCAAACACATTAAAGGGCCTAGTCTAGTCCTGGGAGGCGCACCCGAAAAGTATTTGATCCCCGGGGAGGTGAATGACTAGGTGTGACATTTGGCACCGGTACTATCTAGCGTGTTGGGTCTACGACATTCCACACTCTTGTGATACTTGCTATACTTGCTTGAAAGCAGGAAGTGCTTGCTCGCATGACTTGACTTGACTTGATATATGGCCATTCACTTGAAGTTCTGATTACTTGCTCTTGCTATCGTGACTTGCAATCTTTATCGTGCTAGTTATCTTGTTATCATGCTTAATTGTTTTCTCACGTTATCCATGCATTCATGAAATGGTTAATTATGTAAACTATGCCAGATGATATAGTGTAATTCCTACTGAGCTTCTTGCTCACCGCTACTTCCCAACCGTTTTCAGGTAACATTGTAGATGGAACGCTTGCGATTGGGATCGGGACAGCGTGATCGAGTGAACCTGGAGCTTTAGAGACCGGAGTCTGTCCTTTTTATTTTCTTGAGTCTAGATAGTATAGTGAGTCTTGTCATTTTCTCTTCTTTATGTCTTTTATTCAGTCCAAATTATAAATTTAAATTTTCAATCATCAATAAAAATATATTTTTATCAAATTAGTATGGCCTCCACGTGTCTAAATGCGTTTATTTATTCTGCTCTTTCTATCATGACTATTTCGTTGTACTTTCCGAACACTACTTCCCGCTGCTATCGGTTCGGGACGTGACAGAAGTGGTATCAGAGCCTCGTTTGTTGAGTCCTAGGTTCTTGCCTGTAAGTATAGGTTACCCTAAATAATAGGCTGTGTCATCCTTGTCATTCCTTTTGTCTCCTCGTGAGATTGGGTAGTGCTTCGGGTTAAGTAATAAAATATATGTAAGATTACGTAGCACGACGCGTAAGGGTAATAAAATTTTAACATTATAATTATTTTTGCAGGTATCTAAGCTCTTTTTTGACATGAAAGCAAGAGGGTCTACGAATAAGGTAAGGTTCGGTTTCGCCAGAAGGTGGCGAGTCCATCGTAAAAAGGTCCGGAGTAATAAGAAGAAAAAGAATAACCTTTTGCAAATGAAATGTTTTCACTGTCACATATTTGGTCATCTAATCAAGGAGTGCTGGCGATGGAGCGGAGCGTGTCTTCACTACAGAAATAATGATAATGTAATGGCAAGTTGCCCTAAGCTACTTCTACATATAAATTGGGACTGATTTCTATCAAATAGAGAATTTTATATAAGGTATCGTTCTCCCTTATCTTTAACTATAGTTAAAATTCTTTTACATTCCATTAGTTGTATGATTACCATGTTATTTTGTAAATAGCTAATGACGATTGACAAATTTGGTGACAAAATTCTTTAAAGTGGGGGAGGATGTAACACCCCGGTTAAATAATAAAATATAAAAGTAAAATTTTAAAATATGTATTGGAATTAAAGTTATTTCCTTGCTATTTTTATGATTTTCTTAATTAAATAATATTATTTATTTTTGAAAGCGGCCAAATTATGTCAACCAAAAGAAATAATTATTTTTCTGCAATGACCATAAAAAATTTCATATTTCCCAATGTAATTGAATTTTCCACAATAATCTGAATTTAATATATATATATATATATATTAAATTAATGCGATTTCACCCGTAAGATAAAGTTTCGATTAATTTCTAAAAATATGAAAAATATATTTTCTTGTAGAAAATGAAGTGTTTAACAATATTGTCAACTGGGCCGACCCCTAATAAAAATTTAATGAGGCCGAATTAAAGAGGTTTTTAGTCCAAAGTCGTTATTCTTAATAGCCCAACCTTAATCAATCAAATTCGAGCCCATTTCTCAACCAATCGAGCCCAAACCAAGTCCATTTGATAGGTTTACCCTAGAAGCCTATCTTCCTTTCAAAAACCCTAACTCTAGAGCCTTCTATTGGCGGTGGCCGCGTGGATTAGGTGGAAGAATCGAGTTTTTCACCGATTTGAATCCCGTGGACTCTTGAGACTAATTCGATTTGTAGAAACCTTCTAAGACCCTATAAACAGAGGGCTTTCGACCCCCTGGAACCCTATTTGTCTCCCCAGCCGGCAGCTTGATCTACGGTGGCCGATGGAGAGCGAATTTCGGTGAGAATCGGAGGCGTGTTTACGGATTAGGGTTTCGGGCGTCTTCCTCCTTCTTCTTCGATTAAGGTAGGTTTCTCTCAGGCCCAGCCTAATTAACTAACATGATTGCATAGAGCACGTTCGTAGCTTTTATTTGAATCTATTTTGCCCAATTTGTGCTTTCTATATCATGTGTATTTCTAGTTTTATGAAAGGCATGTGATTAGGGTTTGTATCGTTCTTTCCACTTGATTTAGGTAGGCTTATCGTAGTTAAATCTCTGAATTGATCATGCTATCTTGTGTATTTTTAAGTCCTGTTTCCAGTGATAGCTTGTTGCCCAATTTTTATGCGTCGTACGATGAGTATTTAGTCGTCTTATGGAACCCTAGCCGAGCTCGCTGGAGTTCAGGCGTGGCGTCATTAGAGAGGTACAACATAAACCGCTCTATTTTTGAACGGCCACTCGATAGACCGTGTGGTCGATATCGACGGCCTATTTATGACCGCCTAATTACGCTTGCGTTAAAATTCTTCTTGAGTAGGACGGGCATGTCCGGAGCTTCAGGAACCCATGCGGCCCTAGATAAATCATTTAGGCCTTGTCTGACCTTCGGGCCAGGTTGACCTGCACGGCCTATCGGCCGACCGCAGAGGCCCATTGAGCGGTTCTTGGCAGGCCGTTCTGTCACGCAAAATTGTTTTGAATCTTGTTTTAAGCATGACTAGTTCTGATTAAATAATGCTAACGATAGGGTAGCAACCCACAATTAAATTGGAATATATGGAAGATAAATTAATATCAAATATTGTTCTATTATCTTATTCCTTTCTTCCAATTATATTCTTTCATTCTTATCAATTTAAATAAAGTATAAAACTTAATTATGTTATATTAGAAATGAGAAATTGATATTAGGACTGTTTTGACAGTCATTTCACTCCGATGGAAATTTGACTGACTGTCTATATTCATTTTCTGATGATTTATAACCCTCAATTCTTGTAAAGGTTGGAATTATTCGCCGGATACTCCTTCCGTCGGACTAGGACCTCCATTATGAGACCGTCGTAAGTCCCCGCGAGCCTGGGATTCCCACTAGGACACCGGGTAGGTTGTACCTCAAGTCCTGCACTTGTGAACTCGACTGGATCTCCTGCTTGTCTCTGCTCAGATTCATGGCCCATATGGAACCATTCGAGTCCCTACACGGCCTGCATCTGACCGTTGATTTATAAGCGGCTTATATCGGACCGTTGTATGCCATTTGAGCGGCCCGATTAAGACAGCGTATAACTGGCTAAATGCCAAGTCTTGATGGTCGATTATCCTTGACTGTTCTTCGACCAGGCCATGTTAAGTCAACCCAGAAAGCCTCTAGGCTGACCTAAGAATCGTGGGCTGAACCCTGGTTCAGTTCCACCATCCCTATGGTGGCCTAGGAGCCCTTTTTGGGTAGCTTTCTCTATCCTGCTTGGCCCAGTTACTAAACGGCCAAGACTGGACCGTTGAGTTACTAGAGCGGACTATCGTCCGACCGCTCAATTGTTGCGAGGCCCAATCTAGCCCGTGTAGCCGTCATCATGGGCTCCTTTTCTTCTTGCATTGGACGGCTCTTTATGGACCGCCTAGTTCGGTTCAGCGGCCCAATTTTGGACCGTTCTTTTATAGCGCGGCCCATTTTATATCATGTACCAACTTAGCTTCGGCAGGGTTGTTCTTCGGCCCCGTCATCTTTGCACGGCCCAGTGTGACAGTTCTGTCTTAAGCGGCCCAATATTGACTGCGTACCTTCTAGCTTTCCGAAAGTTGATGTTTTCAAGGTTTTGATTGTGTGAGCTGCTCTAGCCTATCCAGGGTATGGTACCTCGATTTGGGACCTATTGTTAGGTCTATTGATGACATTATCAATTCTAAGTCATTTCCTTGAATGACTTTTCCTCTCGATTAAGCAGCTTATTGTTTGGAATCTCAAGAAAATCAATATTCTTATGTGCTTTACCTTAATTACATGAACTTGATCTTCGAACTCTTGGCCATTAAACATTGTGGATGTTAAGATTTCGTGGGATCTATGACCCAAGCAAATCAATGCCAAGGTAAACACATTAAAGGGCCCAGTCTGGTCCTGGGAGGCACACCCGAAAAGTATTTGATCCCCGGGGAGGTGAATGACTAGGTGTGGCATTTGGCACCGGTACTATCTAGCGTGTTCGGTCTACGACATTCCACACTCTTGTGATACTTGCTATACTTGCTTGAAAGCAGGAAGTGCTTGCTTGCATGACTCGACTTGACTTGACTTGTTATATGGCCATTCACTTGAAGTTCTGATTACTTGAGACTAATTCGATCTGTAGGAACCTTCTTAGACCCTATAAATAGAGGGCTTTCGACCCCCTGGAACCCTATTTGTCTCCCCAGCCGGCGGCATGACCTAGGGTGGCCGATCGATAGCGAATTTGGGTGAGGATCGGAGGCGTGTTTGCGGATTAGGGTTTCATGCGTCTTCCTCCTTCTTCTTCGATTAAAGTTGGTTTCTCTCAGAGCCAACCTAAATAACTAACATGATTGTATAGAGCTCGTTCATAGCTTTCATTTGAATCTATTTTGAGCAATTTGTGCTTTCTATATCATGCGTATTTCTAGTTTTATGAAAGGCATGTGATTCGGGCTTGTATCGATCTTTCTGTTTGATTTAGGTAGGCTTATCGTAGTTAAATCCCTGAATTGATCGTGCTATCTTGTGTATTTTTAAGTCCTCCTTCCAGTGATAGCTTGTTCCCAAATTTTTAGGCGTCGTACGATGAGTATTTAGTC
Source organism: Amorphophallus konjac (assembly GCA_022559845.1). Classification (NCBI taxonomy): domain Eukaryota; kingdom Viridiplantae; phylum Streptophyta; class Magnoliopsida; order Alismatales; family Araceae; genus Amorphophallus; species Amorphophallus konjac. The sequence continues at coordinate 231,887,456 of CM040123.1, read as the reverse complement.
GTCTTATGGAACCCTAGCCGAGCTCGCTATAGTTCGGGCGTGGCGTCATTAGCGCGGTACAACATAAACCGCTCTATTTTTGAACGGCCCCTCGATAGACTGTGTGGTCGATCTCGACGGCCAATTTTTGACCGCCTAATTGCTCTTGCGTTAAAATTCTTCTTGAGCAGGATGGGCATGTCCACACCGTTCACGAACCCCCGCAGCCCTAGATAAACTGTTCAGGTCCTGTCTGACCTTCGGGCCAGCTTGACCTGCACGGCCTATTGACTGACCGCTGAGCCCCATTGAGCAGTTCTTGGCAGACCGTTCTATCACGCAAAATTGTTTTGAATCTTGTTTTAAGCATGACTAGTTCTGATTAAATAATGCTAACGATAGGGTAGCAACCCACAATTAAATAGGAATATATGGAAGATAAATTAATATCAGATCTTGCTCAATTATCTTGTTCCTTTCTTCCAATCATATTCTTTCATTCTTATCAATTTAAATAAAGTATAAAACTCAATTATGTTATATTATAAATGAGAAATTGATATTAGGACTATTTTGACAGTCATTTCACTCCGGTGGAAATTTGACTGACCGTCTATATTCATTTTCCGATGATTTATAACCCTCAATTATTATAATGGTTGGAACTCTTCGCCGGATACTCCTTCCGTTTGACTAGGACCTCCATTATGAGACCTATGTAAGTCCCCGCGAGTCTGGGATTCCCACTAGGACGTCGGGCAGGTTGTACCTCAAGTCCTGCACCTGTGAACTTGACCGGATCGCTTGCTTGTCTCTGCTCAGATTCATGGCACATATGGAACCGTTCGAGTCCCTACGCAGCCTGGATCTGACCGTTGATTTATAAGCGGCTTATATCGGACCGTTGTATGCCGTTTGAGCGGCCCGATTAAGACCGCGTATCAATGGCTAAATGCCAAGTCTTGATGGTCGATTATCCTTGACTGTTCTTCGACCAGGCCATGTTAAGTCAACCCAGAAAGCCTCTAGGCTGACCTAAGAATCGTGGGCTGAACCCTGGTTCAGTTCCACCATCCCTATGGTGGCCTAGGAGCCCTTTTTGGGTAGCTTTCTCTATCTTGCTTGCCCCAGTTACTAAACGACCAAGACTGGACCGTTGAGTTACTAGAGTGGACTATCGTCCGACCGCTCAATTGTTGCGAGGCCCAATCTAGCCCGTGTAGCCGTCATCATGGGCTCCTTTTCTTCTTGCATTGGACGGCTCGTTATGGACCGCCTAGTTCGGTTCAGCGGCCCAATTTTGGACCGTTCTTTTATAGCGCGGCCCATTTTATATCATGTACCAACTTAGCTTAGGCAGGGTTGTTCTTCGGCCCCGTCATCTTTGCACGGTCCAGTGTGACAGTTCTGTCTTAAGCGGCCCAATATTGACTGCGTACCTTCCAGCTTTCCGAAAGTTGATGTTTTTAAGGTTTTGATTGTGTGAGGTGCTCTAGCCTATCCAGGTTATGCTACCTCGAGTTGGGACCTATTGTTAGGTCTATTGATGACATTATCAATTCTAAGTCATTTCCTTGAATGACTTTTCCTCTCGATTAAGGAGCTTATTGTTTGGAATCTCAATAAAATCAATATTCTTATGCGCTTTACCTTGATTACATGAACTTGATCTTGGAACTCTTGGCCATTAAACATTGTGGATGTCTAGATTTCGGGAGATCTGAGAGATGCACCCGAAAAGTACTTGATCCCCGGGGAGGTGAATGACTAGGTGTGGCATTTGGCACCAGTACTATCTAGCGTGTTGGGTCTACGACATTCCACACCCTTGTGATACTTGCTATACTTGCTTGAAAGTAGGAAGTGCTTGCTTGCATGACTCGACTTGACTTGACTTGATATATGGCCATTCACTTGAAGTTCTGATTACTTGCTCTTGCTATCGTGACTTGCAATCTTTATCATGCTAGTTATCTTGTTATCACGCTTAATTGTTTCCTCGCGTTATCTATGCATTCATGAAATGGTTAATTACGTAAACTATGCCTGATGATAGAGTGTAATTTCTTCTGAGCTTGTTGCTCACCACTACTTCCCAACCGTTTTCAGGTAATGCGGTAGGTGGAACGCTTGCGATTGGGATCGGGACAGCGTGATCGAGTGAACCCGGAGCTTTAGAGACTGGAGTCTGTCCTTTTTATTTTCTTGAGTCTAGATAGTATAGTGAGTCTTGTCATTTTCTCTTCTTTGCGTCTTTTATTGAGTCCAAATTGTAAATTTAAATTTTCAATCATCAATAAAAATATATTTTTATCAAATTAGTATGGCCTCCATGTGTCTAACTGTGTTTATTTATTCTGTTCTTTCTATCATGACTATTTCGATGTACGTTCCGAACACTGCTTCCCGCTTCTATCGGTTCGGGGCGTGACCGAAGTGGTATCAGAGCCTCGATTGTTGAGTCGTAGGTTCTTACCTGTAAGTATAGGATACCCTAAATAATAGGCCATGTCATCCTTGTCATTCCTTTTGTCACCTCGTGAGATTGGGTAGTGCTTCGGGTTAAGTAATAAAATATATGTAAGATTGCGTAGCACGACGGGTAAGGGTAATAAAATTTTAACCTTATAATTAATTTTGCAGGTATCTAAGCTCCTTTTTGACATGAAAGCAAGAGGGTTTATGAATAAGCTAAGCTTCGGTTTCGCAAGAAGGTGGCGAGTCCATCATAAAAAGGTCCAGAGTAATAAGAAGAAAAAGAATTATCTTTCGCAAATGAAATATTTTCACTGTCACAAATTTGGTCATCTAATCAAGGAGTGCTGGCGAAGGAGCGGAGCATGTCTTCGTTGCGAAAATAAAGATCATATAATGGCTAGTTACCTTAAGCTACTTCAACAAGCAAATTGGGATTGATTTCTATCAAATGAAGAATTTTATATAAGGTATCGTTCTCCCTTATCTTTAACTATAGTTAAAATTCTTTTACATTCCATTAGTTGTATGATTACCATGTTATTTTGCAAATAGCTAATGGCGATTGATAAATTTGGGGATCAAATTTCTTAAAGTGGTGGAGGATGTAACACCCCGGTTAAAAAATAAAATATAAAAGTAAAATTTTAAAATATGTTTTAGAATTAAAGTTATTTCCTTGCTATTTTTATGATTTTCTGAATTAAAGAATATTGTTTATTTTTGAAAGCGGCCAAATTATGTCAACCAAAAGAAATAATTATTTTTCTGCAATGACCATAAAAAGAATTTCATATTTCACAATGCAATTGAATTTTTCACAATAATCTGAATTTAATATATATATACATTAAATTAATACGATTTCACCCGTAGGATAAAGTTTCGACTAATTTCTAAAAATATGAAAAAATTACATTCTTATAGAAAATGAAGTGTTTAACAATATTGTCAACTGGGCCGACCCCTAATAAAAATTTATTGAGGCTAAATTAAAAAGGTTTTTAGTCCAAAATCGTTGTTCTTAATAGCCCAACCTTAATCGATCAAATTCGAGCCCATTTCTCAACCAATCGAGCCCAAACAAGGCCCATTTGATAGGTTTACCCTAGAAGCCCATCTTCCTTTCGAAAACCCTAACTCTAGAGCCTTCTATTGGCGGTGGCGACATAGATTAGGTGGAAGAACTAAGTTTTTCGCCGATTTTAATCCCTTGGACTCTTGAGACTAATTCGATCTGTAGGAACCTTCTTAGACCCTATAAATAGAGGGCTTTCGACCCCCGGGAACCCTATTTGTCTCCCCAGCCGGTGGCATGACCTAGGGTGGCTGATCGAGAGCGAATTTGGGTGAGGATCGGAGGCGTGTTCACGGATTAGGGTTTCGGGCGTCTTCCTCCTTCTTCTTCGATTAAGGTATGTTTCTCTTAGGCCCAACCTAATTAAATAACATGATTGTATAGAGCTCGTTCATAGGTTTCATTTGAATCTATTTTGCCCAATTTGTGCTTTCTATATCATGCGTATTTCTAGTTTTATGAAAGGCATGTGATTAGGGTTTGTATCGTTCTTTCCGCTTGATTTAGGTAGGCTTATCGTAGTTAAATCCATGAATTGATCATGCTATCTTGTGTATTTTTAAGTCCTCTTTCCAGTGATAGCTTGTTGCCCAATTTTTATGCGTCGTACGATGAGTATTTAGTCGTCTTATGGAACCCTAGCTGAGCTCGCTAGAGTTCGGGCGTGGCGTCATTAGTGTGGTACAACATAAACCGCTCTATTTTTGAACGACCCCTCGATAGACCGTGTGGTCGATATCGACGGCCAATTTTTGACCGCCTAATTGCTCTTGCGTTAAAATTCTCCTTGAGGATGACGGGCATGTCCAAACCGTTCACGAACCCCCACGGCCCTAGATAAACCGTTCAGGCCCTGTCTGACCTTCGGGCCAGCTTGACCTGCACGACCTATCGACTGACCGCTAAGGCCCATTGAGCGGTTCATGGAAGACCGTTCTGTCACGAAAAATTGTTTTGAATCTTGTTTTAAGCATGACTAGTTCTAATTAAATAATGCTAACGATAGGGTAGCAACCCACAATTAAATAATAATATATGGAAGATAAATTAATATCAGATCTTGCTCTATTATCTTGTTCCTTTCTTCCAATCATATTCTTTCATTCTTATCAATTTAAATAAAGTATAAAACTCAATTATGTTATATTAGAAATGAGAAATTGATATTAGGACTGTTTTGACTATCATTTCACTCCGGTGGAAATTTGACTGACCGTCTATATTCGTTTTCCGATGATTTATAACCCTCAATTCTTGTAATGGTTGGAACTCTCCGCCGGATACTCCTTCCGTCGGACTAGGACCTCCATTATGAGACCTCCGTGAGTCCCCGCAAGCCTGGGATATCCACTAGGACGCCGGGCAGGTTGTACCTCAAGTCCGGCACCTGTGAACTCGACCGGATCGCTTGCTTGTCTCTGCTCAGATTCATGGTCCATATGGAACCGTTCGAGTCCCTATGCGGTCTGGATCTGACCGTTGATTTATAAGTGGCTTATATCAGACCGTTGTATGCCATTTGAGCAGCCCGATTAAGACTACGTATCACTGGCTAAATGCCAAGTCTTGATGGTTGATTATCCTAGATTGTTCTTCGTCCAGGCCTTGTTAAGTCGACCTAGAAAGCCTCTAGGCTGACCTAAGAATCGTGGGCTGAACCCTGGTTCTGTTCCACCATCCCTATGGTGGCCTAGGAGCCCTTTTTGGGTAGCTTTCTCTATCCTGTTTGGCCCAGTTACTGAACGGCCAAGATTGGACCGTTTAGTTACTGGAGTGGACTATCGTCAGACCGCTCAATTGTTACGCGGCCCAATCTAGCCCGTGTACCCTTCATCATGGGCTCATTTTCTTCTTGCATTGGAAGGCTCTTTGTGGACCGCCTAGTTCTATTCAGCAGCCCAATTTTGGACCGTTCTTTTATAGCGCGGACCATTTTAGCTTCGGCTGGGTTGTTCTTCAGCCCAGTCATCTTTGCACGGCCCAGTGTGTGACCGTTCTGTCTTAAGCGGCCCAATATTGACCGCGTACCTTCCAGCTTTCCGAAAGTCGATGTTTTCATGGTTTTGATTGTGTGAGCTACTCTAGCCTATCCAGGCTATGGTACCTTGAGTTGGGACCTATTGTTAGGTCTATTCATGTCATTATCAATTCTAAGTCATTTCCTTGAATGACTTTTCCTCTCGATTAAGGAGCTTATTGTTTGGAATCTCAAGAAAATCATTATTCTTATGCGCTTTACCTTGATTACATGAACTTGATCTTGGAAATCTTGGCCATTAAACATTATGGATGTCAAGATTTCATGGGATCTATGATCCAAGAAAATCAATGCCAAGGCAAACACATTAAAGTGCCCAGTCTGGTCCTGGGAGGCGCACCCAAAAAGTACTTGATCCCCGAGGAGGTGAATGACTAGGTGTGGCATTTGGCACTAGTACTATCTAGCGTGTTGGGTCTATGACATTCCACACTCTTGTGATACTTGCTATACTTGCTTGAAAGCAGGAAGTGCTTGCTTACATGACTCGACTTGACTTGGCTTGATATATGTCCATTCACTTGAAGTTCCGATTACTTGCTCTTGCTATCGTGACTTGCAATCTTTATCGTGCTAGTTATCTTGTTATCATGCTTAATTATTTTCTCGCGTTATCCATACATTCATGAAATGGTTAATTACGTAAACTATGCCTAATGATAGAGTGTAATTTCTACTGAGCTTCTTGCTCACCCCTACTTCCCAACCCTTTTCAGGTAACGCGGTAGATGGAACGCTTGCGATTGGGATCGGGACAGCGTGATCGAGTGAACCCGGAGCTTTAGAGACCGTAGTCTATCCTTTTTATTTTCTTGAGTCTACATAGTATAGTGAGTCTTGTCATTTTCTCTTCTTTATGTCTTTTATTGAGTCCAAATTGTAAATTTAAATTTTCAATCATCAATAAAAATATATTTTTATCAAATTAGTATGGCCTCCATGTGTCTAACTGTGTTTATTTATTCTGCTCTGGCTATCATGACTGTGTCGCTGTACGTTCCGAACACTGCTTCCCGCTGCTATCGGTTCGTGGCGTGACAGAACTATAACCTTGCGATCATGGCAGGGCCGCTAGGCATCCTTCGCGATCAGGTAAATGGCTGCTAGGTACCTCTAGCGGTCATCCATAACACACAAAACACTGGTAAGGTGCTTTCTAGATAATTTTGGTTTCAAGGGTACAACTAGCTCGGCGTCCTAGTGGGAATCCCAGGCTCGTGGAGTCTTATGGAGGCCTTGAAACAAGATCACCTAGTTCGATGGAAGGAATATCCAACAGAGAGGATCATAAGTCCAAGATTGTGTGCATAATGTGTAAAGTGTATCTTATGACATAGTACCAGAATACGTGCTATGTACTTAAGAAAAGACTCAAGATGAGAGTGAGATCGTGAAAGACATCGATCAAAACATCATTACAAAGTCCATGAATCTTCTGAAATTATGATCATTAATACAAGAGTACAAGTTTTGGCATGAAATTAACATAAGATTAAAATAAGTCCAAAGTGCATAAAGAACATGAAATCTACTTGGATGAACAATTAACGTAACCAAGTTTATGAATACAGTACTTAAAACAGAAGTAAGTCCTAATTAGCTAGGCTTATCATATGATAAGTAGGACTGTTCTGCATTAGTTTTGGGTTGACAATAATACAGAACTCAGCAAACTAAAGCTGTCTCGAGAGGACTGTTTTATGGGCATTAGCGGTCTATCGTAGGGCCGCTAAAGGACTCAGGTGGTCTGAGGAAGACCATTTCTTCCTATCTACTGTAAACAATAATAAAACCAAAATACATGCTACTCTAGGGCAGTAAAGCATAAAATACATGCTAGACATAGAGTGAAAACATTCCTACAATAAAGACAACTCATGGGGATGCATGGGTAGTCATGAATTAAACTAGAATTATCATTTTTGTTATTAAGGGTAGCAACTGTGCATGCAGAAATAGCCTAGATGCGCAGTGATAGTAAAATAGTAAATACTCCATGTGGAAAGCATGAAATTCCATGAAATAAAAGGGCTTTTACTCCTGACATGTTATTCTAGCCTTTTCACGAGATAACCTACCTTTGATTCGTTCCCTATACTTTGAATTTTTGACTGGAAGTAGACCCTAGTTCCTGCACGTCCTGTGCCAAACCAGTAACTTCCCGTCCCTCTATCTCATGATCCTCTTGACCTGAATCCATGAAAATTGAAGGGTAGATGGAAGATACGAAGGGGAATAGAAAGTTCTAAAGAATCAACTCCTAAATACTTCGATTAGGGCTTCTATTGTCATGATCTTCACTGGGCCGTGGCAGTGGTTCCTGTGTAGTCTGTTGCGATCCAACGACTTGTAGAGGCTCTAACTCTCCAAAGGCTGGGTCTCCTATCATGAAAATTAGAGGTGTGTTAGATAAAACTAAGAAGAACAATTTCTTCTAAAGAACCAACCTGAGTAGACACCACCTTACCTTCGAAATACGGGAGCCAACATTAGGGTTCACATGAGTTGATGTTAGGGTCCATTTATAGGATTCACCTAGGTTTAAGAGATTAGATCGAACCTAGAGTCCTAACATTGGAGTAAATTTAATTCTTAAAGAGTTCTAGAGAGTATTCCACGTCAGGTAGCTTCGATCTAAAGTGATTTGGTCATCAAAGATCCAAGCTTTTCACATTTTCTCCCATTCATGGAATTCCAGGTCGCGCCTTCTGTTATCAGTATATGATTTTTACCTATCTTGAGCCATCTCGAGTCTCTCCCGAATAAGCTTTATCTTCTCGCTAGTATCCCTGATGATGTCAGGGTCGAGAAATTACCTTTTTCCTGCTTCATTCCAACATATAGGTGAGCGACAGCTTCTTCCATACAGTGCCTCAAACGGTGCCATTTGTATACTTGCTTGATATCTAATGTTGTAGCTGAATTCCACTAGAGATAAGTGGTCGTGCCAAACCCCTCCAAAATCAATAGCACATGCCCTGAGCATATCCTCCACCACTTGATTTGTCCTTTCAATTTGACCACCAATTTATGGATGGAACGTAGTGTTAAAGTTGAGTCGAGTCCCTAATGAATGTTGTAGACTCTTCCAGAATTGTGATGTGAACCGAGATAGGGACCCCATGTAATTTGACAATTTCTTTCATGTATAGTGCTGCTAATACATCCACAGACCATCGACTTTTGATTAGTAGAAAATGTGCAGATTTAGTCGATCGATCTATAATAACCCATATACCATCGTGTCCACCTCTCGTCTTAGGTAAACCCATGATGAAATCCATCCCTATACTTTCCCATTTCCACTCGGGAATATCCAAGGGATGTATTTTCCCAGCGGGCTTTAAATGTTCCACCTTTACTTGCTGACAAGTGAGGCAGCGAGATACAAAGTCCGCTGCTTTTCTTTTAATATTAGGCCACCAGAAATTTCTTTTCAAGTCTTGGTACATCTTGGTAGCACCAGGGTGAATAGCATACCTTGATTTATGAGCTTCTTCCATGATCAATTTCTTAGTGTCGACATGATCCGGCACACAGATTTGATCTTTGAACAATAGTCTTCCATCAGCTGAAATGAAGAATTCTAACCTTTGATCAATATCAGCCTTGATCTCCATCAATGTTGGGTTATTTTCTTGTAATTTGACTAGGTCTTCAATCAATGTTGGTTGTGACCTTATATTAGCAATTATACACCCTTCCTTTTCTTTATCAACATCTAGATTCAAACTAGCAAAATCCTCGATAAGACAAGTCGTACCATTCCTAAGACTTGGTAGAGTTGTCATTGGTCTTCTGCTAAGAGCGTCAGCTACAGTATTTGCTTTGCCTGGATGATATTAGATGGTAAAGTCGAAGTCTTTGAGATACTCCAACCATCTACATTGTCTCATGTTTAATTCCTTTTGGGTGAAGAGGTATTTTAGATTTTTATGATATGAAAATATATTGAATTTCTTCCCATAGAGGTAATGTCGCCAAATTTTCTAGGCGAATATAACCGCAGCTAGTTCCAGATCATGCATAGGGTAGTTTTCTTCATGTCGCTTTAACTGCCTTGATGAATAGCAAATCACCTTTCTATTTTGCATAAGAACGCATCCTAAGCCAATGCCAGATGCTTCGGTATAGACTTCAAAGCCTCCACCCTCAACAGGTAGTGCCAAAATAGGGGCCGTAGTGAGATGATCATTAAGAGTTAGAAAACTTTCTTCGCAATCCTTTGACCATATAAAATAGTTCTCCTTTCTTGTAAGTCTAGTCAAAGGAACGGCAATTTTAGAGAAATCCTTAATGAATTGTCTATAATAACCAGCCAGACCCAGAAAACTTCTAACTTCGGTCACGGTCGTCGGCCGACTCCAATTCTTAACAGCTTCTACTTTAGAAGGATCGACAGTGATACCTTCCTTTGAAATAATATGGCCAAGGAAAGCGACCTCCTTTAGCTAGAACCCGCACTTGCTAAGCTTTGCGTAGAGTTGATGCTCTCTTAGGGTTTGCAAGGCTATTCTTAAGTGTTCTTCATGTTCCTCCTTAGTCTTGGAGTATATCAGAATATCATCAATGAAGACAACCACAAATCGGTCGACATAAAGCATGAAGACATTATTCATAAGTTGCATAAATGATGCCGGGGCATTAGTTAACCCGAATGGCATTACCACGAATTCATAGTGCCCATATTTGCTCCGGAAAGCAGTCGCGTATATGTCTTCATCTTTGATCTTGAGCTGGTGATAACCCGCCCTGAGGTCTATCTTGGAGAAATATTTTGCTCCCGAAATCTGATCAAAGAGCTCATCAATACATGGCAACGGATATTTATTTTTGATAGTAAGTTGATTTAGTCGCCGGTAATCGATACATAGCCTGAGAGATCCATCCTTCTTGACAAATAAAATGAGCACACCCCAAGGGGATGTGCTAGGTCGAATGAAGACCTTGTCTAATAACTCCTGAAGTTGTTTATTCAATTCATTGAGTTCCATAGGGGACATCCTGTAGGGAGCTATTGAAACATGTGCTGCTCTAGGGACAAGTTCAATGGAGAAGTCTACGTCCCTTTCGGGTGGTAAACCGGGTAAATCCAATGGGAACACATCGGGAAACTCATTCACAATGAGAATATGTTCTAAGATGATTTCCTTGGACTCGGTAATGATTACAGAGGCAAGAAAAACTTCACATCCTTGCTAAATAAATTTGAAAGCATGAAGAGATGAAATAATGGTCTGATGTTTCCTATATTTGATGCCAAGGAAAGAAAATCGCGGGAGACCTGGTTTCTGAAAAGATATTCTCCTATTGCGATAATTTATATAGGCGTCATGGTCAACAAGCCAATCTACACCTAAGATCACATCGTAGCCCTCCATGTCAAGGATACGAGGTTTATAGGAAGATTATGACCTTCTACCATTACCTCACTGTCGGGGTAGTGGGTTGTAAGTTTAGTTCCGGGACCTAAGGGTGTAGTGATAGCTATGTCCGAGGGTAGAGGAACTGATGAAACTGGCAAGGTTTTTACAAAAGCAGTAGATATAGAGGAATGATAAGCACCAGTATCAAATTACACAAATGCAAGATGGGAATAAATTTGAACGGTACCTTCCATTAGCCCATCATCCTTGGGCACTTCATCATCATCCAGAATAGCGTTAAGATGAGCCTGTCGCTTCCGTCCACCACTGGAAGATTGATCCTTCAGGAGGAGGCGATCCGACATGCGGTGGTCCCGACTGCCACATCGCAAGCGCACCCCCAGGCGTTTCCAGCATTCTTCGGCTGAGTGGCCAAACTTCTCGAAGAAAGAGCAAGCCGCCATGACTTGCTTCTCTTCTTCTTTAGCCTTCTTGTTCCTACGATCATCCTTGTTGTTCCCAGTCCGGGATCTCTTCTTATTGTTCCGAGAGTTGTAAGTGATCATAAATTTTTCCTCTCTTCATCCTCTCCGATCAGACTTTCGGCTCGGCTCCTCTCGTTTGCCTTTGAGTTTATCGACCTTCTCCAAGGTCCGTTCACACAAGTGTGCCCGTTGGACCATTTCTACATAGGTCCAAATATTTTGTGGGCCAAATTACTGGATGAAGATGGGCCGCAGCCCGTCCATGAAACGATTTGCTTTTAGAAGATATGTGCTCACGAAATGTTGAGCATAGGGAGCTAGGCGAGAGAATTGTAACTCATACTCCGCCACCGTCAACATGCCTTAACGCAAGGAAGCGAACTCCGCCGCCTTCCTCTCCTTAACATGTTCGGAGAAGTATTTTGCTCGGAAGAGTGTGAGAAATCCCTCCCAAGTGTGTGGTGCATTTAGAGGCGGTGTGGGAATAGACTTCCACCAAGTACGCGCATCCTTGTTGAGTTGAAACGTGGCGAGACGAACCTTCTCTTGGTCAGCACATTGCATGACCTCGAATATATGATTCATCTCATCTATCCTGTTTTCAGCTTCAACTGGGTTGGAAGAACTAGAAAATCGTGAAGGGTTTAGACTCCGAAAGTTGCGATGCAGATCACCAAAATCAGCCCTCGCGCCCGCTTGGCCCATATTTTGTAAGGCCTGGGTGAGTCCCGCAACAGTTTGTTGCATTCAACCCCAATCAACACGGTGAGCCATTGTATGCATAAGGTACTTGAGAAAAATAATAAATTTGTCAACGCCCATGAATTTGACGAGGTTAATTACTAGAGATAATTTCGAATTACTATCTCATCCTGGGTTCTACCCAATTACTCTCATGGGTAGGAAATTTCTTTCTTTGTTTCATAGGTATGGGTCCTTGACCTAGGACTTAGCATATGACATGACATTTTCCTGGGAATAAGTAAGTCCTAAGACCTACGCTCTGATACCACTTTAACTGTCACGCCCCGAGATTATGCAGCGGAAACAATCGAGAACGTGAATAGCCGGCTAGTGCGCCTCAAGCAAGCAATATAATCAGAGCGCTAACACATTCACACATAAGAAATGAATGCACAATATTTGGACAAAATTTTTGCTTTATTAAATAATGATCAAAAGTACATAAGGTTGACTCTTGACTCTTTGACTAACTAGACTCAATAAAATAGAAAATTACATAATGACTCTTGACTATCAACTAATGACAATCTAAGGTTTCGCTCCTTCTTTAATCACTCTCGGATCCATCACTCGAATAGTCTGAATTTGACTCGCTAGAATTTCCTGAAAAAGATTTGAAAAGTAGGGAATGAGTACACAAGCCCAGTAGGTATCTTCGTATCAACATGAAGGTAATATTTAAGTGATTAATATTTTAGCTCTAGAGTATAAGATAAGTCATGAAAATACGATGAAACACGTAAACAAATCAAAGTAACACAACTAACAAGATATGATCGAGGTGAGATATGAGAGTTTATGTAGACTGGATATATGATTAAGCAAGAATATAACAAGAATGTAATTTCGCCTTTCATGAACAAGAATGTACTTTTTCATAATCATAAAGGCTATGCACTAGAAAGTCATGTAACGAGAATGTACTAGTAAGCATGTAATTTCACAAGATTGTCTCGTGGATCTTCATTCGTTTATACAAAAAGTACTCCCAGCGTAATGCGATGCCAGTATTCATCATACCCCATGGTTTATCGTATGTTTCAGGCTATCTATCGAGGAGACTAGAGTTGAGCCCTTGGACACTGTCTGTAGAAACCCGATAATTTAAAATGAGAAATAAAATTTTCAATTTCATTATGTAATTAAAATTTTCATTAAATAATTAAATTACATTATTTACTATATGAAATAAACTAGTTTATTGAATTTACTTGAATTAACTAGAAGTAAATAGAGATTAAATACTTTATATTGTGCCCCTGTAGTTTTGATGATAGCAAACACTACGAGTCATAAATCTACACATCCTTTGCTGTGTCAGTTAATAAAGTCTATACATGTAGCAAGGTCTATTCATCGTTCATGCATATACAGTGTCTTGCACGCAAAGTCTATACATGGTGCATTCATGCATATAAAGTCTATACACCCCATTGCATACAAACGTAAGGCAATGTCATGTACTCAAAGTCCATACATGCACACGCATAGTCTGTGCATTGTGCGTTCATGCTTAACTCCAGACTTAGCAAGTCTGTACAACGTCTGCATAGTGAACAGAAAGTCTGTACAATGGTTGACGGCATGTCAGTGCATTCATTTTTATTGTGCATACTTCACCTTGTGCACACTGCATTACACATCAGCAAGTCTGTACAACGTTTGCACATTACACACGTTCAAAGTCTGTACATCCGTGGATGACATGCCTGAGCATTCAGTATTTGCTTCAATGATAAGTTAGTGCATGATAAGATCCGTCTCACTTAGCGTCTCATGTTGTGTCTTATGGAAGTATGTACATCGTCTGTATGCACAAGTCTATACATTCATGGCATAGTCAGCACAGTGTTTGCTAGCAAGTCTGCACGTTGCTTGCACATTACACAAAGTCTGCACATTCATTGGTGTTATGTCAATACGACAGTTCAGAAAGTCTATACATTCTTTGCAGTTCTGGGACTCATGTTGTGTCTCACTTAGCGTCTCATGTTGTGTCTCAACATACCCAGCGTCTCATGCAAGTCTGTACATCGTCTGCTCTTCATGCATGTGCATTGTTCATGCATCTCTTCTTTAACTAAGTCTATACATCGCGTGAAGTCTGTACATTGGTCAAGTCTGTACATTGGGTGTTGCATGCTCACCAAGTCCATACACTATGCATTTGTGCATCGTTCAGAACACAAGTTTGTACATTCTTCAAATGGCATTCATTCTTGATGTACATACTTTGATATATGCATGCTGCATTACACACTATCAAGTCTGTACATCCACCAACTGAACTGAGCAAGTCTATGTATTGCCATGCTGCATTGCACGCGTTTAAAGTCTATACATTGCCTTGCTACATTGCACGCGTTCAAAGTCTATACATTGCTATAGCATGCACTCTAAGTCTATACACTCCCTTGTGACATGTCTATACATCGGCTGTAGCATACATACTACGTGCAATCTCTTTACATCTTGTATAACTGTCTGAAGAACACTTTATGATTGATGCTCTGGCAGGTGCTACTTCGTGGAGCTTAATAAGGGCACGTGATCCAAGAATGGAGATGGCTCAGGATCGTGACATGTGAAAAGCAGCAAGCTGCTGCCACGCGACCAAAATGATTGGGCGGGAAATGTGGAAGACAAACACCCTATACTGCTGCTATAAAAGGAAGCCTTCTTCCTCAGAAGAAGGCTGATCGTGATAGAAGAAGGCTGATCGTGAAAGTGATCGACTGAAGTAGAGGAGAGCCAGAGAGTAGCAATGAAGAATATACACGATCCAGAGAGAAGAAAAAGAGAGAGAAGAGAAGATTGAGAGAGAGGAGTTGAGAGAGCTTGTCTGAATGTTCCTCAGTCTCTTGGTTCAGATACCAGAGCTGAGTTTGCTCATTGCGAGCTATATTCTCTTTTGAGATTTCTTGTTTTCGTTTGATTCTATTTTACTTTCCGAAACTTTGTTTTCAAGCTGTGTGTCAACGGTTTGCAGTGGAGGATTCCACTAGACGGGTAAGCTGTAGTCCCCAGCGATTTGCAGAGGTGTAGCCTCTGGACAGGTGAAGCTGTAATTCCTCAACGGGCGAGACTTGGTCTCGGACAGCAAGCTGTGAAGCTCAGCGGTTGTAGGCTAAACTATATTGCCCAACGGACGCAAGCTGTGTTGCGCAGTAGTAAGCCACACTTGGGTTTGAGTGTGGGGTGGACGTAGGTCTGGAGGACCGAACCCCCTAAAAATCTGGTGTGTTATGTGCTTGTGTGATTGCCTATGAACTGGTGTGTTGTTGCTTCTCTTGATTCTCTTCTCAGATCGCTTCGTTTCTGATCAGATCCAACGCTCTAGTTAATTAGTAATCTGGGAGATCTATTGAAATTCCGCATTAGAGCCTTATTTTGGTTTTAAATTAGGCCATCGATCTATTCACCCCCCTCTAGATCCACACTTCGTGGTGACAGAGTGTTTCCATCTAACACAACAGTTGGTATCAGAGCCTAACTCTTCTACAGGGACTTACAGCTCGAAGAGGACGGTACAGATGGATGCAAGAGGGTTGATCGCTGAAGGACAACCTACCACCAAGCCCCCTTACTTTGATGGATCAAATTATGCATACTGGAAGAACCGTATGCAAGTCTTCTTGAGGGCGAAGGATTATGAGACTTGGAAGGTGGAGAGTAAAGGGCCTTTTGAGCTGTCCCCGAACGAGGATGTCTGGACCAAAGAAGAGATCTGAAGGTCCACTCTGAACTGGAGCACCATCAATGCAATTCAGTGCCCCCTACACCCCACAGAGTTCTCTCGTGTATCGTCTAGCACTTCAGCCTAAGAGATGTGTAATAAGCTAGAGGCTATCTACGAAGGGACCTCTCAGGTCAAAGAGACGAAGGCAAACCTCCTGGTGTCAGAGTATGAAGCTTTTAGGATGAAGCCCAATGAGACCATCAAGGAGATGTATGCTCGATTGACAGTCATCACAAACGGTCTCAGAGGTCTTGGGAAGACATATTCAGAATATAAGATTGTAAGGAAAATCCTGTGTTCCCTAACTCCTATTTGGCACACTAAAGCTACTGTAATGGAAGAGTCAAGGGATCTGCACAACACCAGGGCAGATGAGTTGATTGGATCGCTGATGGCTTATGAAATACATCTGCCGAAGATAGAGGAAGCTGAGAAGAAGAAAAAACCGATCGCTCTAAAAGCTGGTGCTAGCAAATCCAGCCGATCCAGCTATAATGGATCATCATCCGAGGAGAGCCTGTCTGTAGAAGAAATAGAAGGTGATGAGATAGCAATGATCACCAGAGAATTCAGGCGGTTCCTCAGGAAAGAAGGAAGGCGATTCAGCAGAAGAAACCATGGTGGTGGCCGACGGGATACAAGGTATAAATCTAATCCTATAAGGAAAACTGAAACTAATGTGTGTTACCAATGCAGGAAGTCCAGCCATCTGAAAGTTGATTGTCCAGAGAATCAAAAGCACAAGGACAAGTCCAAGAGAAAGAACACTAAAGGGAAAGCCATGGTAAGTACCTGGAGTGATGAGGATGAAGGTACCTTAAGCAGCAGCTCGGATAGTGAGGAAGAATCAGAAAAACCTATGTGGAGAGGGGGATTTCCGTAGCCCACCACAAAGGCAGCCCAACAAGACCCAGACGGTCCAACTAGGCGAGCCCGCCCGAGTGATAGCCCGCTGGGCCCACTCAGGGAAGAAAAGCCCAATAAATAAAGACTCGAGGAACCAACTCTCCCCGGCGGCCTTCTAGGCTCGGAGGGCCCGAGACAGCGGTCAGGTCCCAAGGAAGGTCCGGTCTAAAAGCCCTCTCCTCACCCGAGGGAGACAGGCTCCAGCCGACCTATCCGACCCCACCTTCGCCGGGCCATCGCTCAGACCAGAGCTAGCCTCCCCGAAGCTCGGTAAGACCGTTTGATTAATCCGCAGGTACGGCCGTTTAGAGTCCTCCGCCGACGGGAGAGTCAGGGGTGCCGCCGGACTCCAAGGGGATAACATCCCCACGATCCAGCCATAAAAGCCCCCGCTGAAGACGTAACTCCCGCCGGGAAGCCCTCAGCTCACCGGACTCTTAAAAGGCGACGCACTATTTAAGCAAGGGATACCCTCCGGAAGATGGTAAGATGAACTAGGCATTCACATACCCTAAGCTCCTGAGCACGATTCGCTTCACCCTTTGGTGGAGAGGATTCTCACGCATCAGCTCTCTCCTCCCCCCATTATCGCTTCCACCATCGCTCTACTGACTTAGCCATCGGAGGGTTTGCCCCAGGGAGATCCCCTAGGCCCTCTGACACGTTTCCCTCTCTTGCAGATTCATCTTCTGGTGATCCACAGCCCGCTCAGGACCCAGCGCGAGATTCCGCCTCTTCATCTGGCGCCGTCTGTGGGAAACGCACGAAGAGTCAAGATGGTAAGAAAAAGCTCAGGGAGGAGATCCGCCGGCGGGGCAGGTAAGGCTGTGGCGGCGGCGGGAGGCGCCCCCTCTAGGGTCTCACAGAGCCCCCCCTCCAACGCCAGCGTCCCCACCAACGGGCCACCACCCCCCCCCCCGGCGGAGACAGGGGCACCCCTCGACGGTGGCGCCAACGCCTTCCAGGCCCTCAACGAAAAGATGGACGTCCTCGTGGAGCTCATGAGGGCCCAGGCGGCCTGGGACGCGAGGTCCCGCGCCCCGTCAGGAAGTCCCCCTCGAAGGAGTGCAACGCAGCACACCGCCGGAGGCCGCTTCACCCTCCGCGGCCGACAGCTCCTCCGCAACGATGTCGGAGGACCCTCGCAAGCTCCGCCTGCGGAGCAAGAGGCTTCCTCCACACCGAGGAGAGGGAAGCAGGGGGCGAGGCCGCCGCGCCCGGGCACCAGTGTTCCGGGAGATCACCACGACGCCCCCCCCAGCCCCACGGCGCGGCCACAGTCGGAACTGTCTCTCCAGCTACGAGATTTTGAAAGACGGTTCGCAGAGCAAGAGCGCGCTCTCCGCGCCCTGCAGAAGACCTCTTTCCCGGAGGACGAGGAGAAATCCCCTTTCTCTGAATACATCTTGAAGGCAGAGGTCTCTCCTAGAGCCTCCATCCCAACCTTCAAGCTCTACGACGGCCAGGGCGACCCAGCCGACCACTACGATAGCTTCGACGCCCTGGTGACCCTGCATGGAACGCCGGATCCCATCAAATGCCGAGCCTTCGCGGCCACCCTGGTCCAAGGCGCTCAGGCATGGTTCCGGACCCTCGCCCCGGGGTCCATTCGAGACTTCAGGCAATTCGGGCGAATTTTCAAGGAGAGCTTCGCCGGTAGCGCCCCCCCAAGGTCAGTAGCGGGGCTCCTGGCTCTCAAACAGGCTCAAGGGGAGAGGCTCCGGACTTACGTCCACCGATTTAAATCGGAAGCCCTTAGGATCTCTCCTAGAGCCTCCATCCCAACCTTCAAGCTCTACGACGGCCAGGGCGACCCAGCCGACCACTACGATAGCTTCGACGCCCTGGTGACCCTGCATGGAACGCCAGATCCCATCAAATGCCGAGCCTTCGCGGCCACCCTGGTCCAAGGCGCTCAGGCATGGTTCCGGACCCTCGCCCCGGGGTCCATTCGAGACTTCAGGCAATTCGGGCGAATTTTCAAGGAGAGCTTCGCCGGTAGCGCCCCCCCAAGGTCAGTAGCGGGGCTCCTGGCTCTCAAACAGGCTCAAGGGGAGAGGCTCCGGACTTACATCCACCGATTTAAATCGGAAGCCCTTAGGATCCCCCGCCTGGATGTGGCCTCAGCCACAACCGCACTGACCGGGGGCACCCGGGATGAGAATCTCCGCCGCGAGCTTGTCCTCAACCCTCCCTCGACCATTGCCGAGCTAGTGACTCTGGCACTGCGCCACGTCGAGTGCGAAGAAGTACTCAGCGCCTGCCGAGATGCAACCGGCTCGGGTCGGGAGGGGGACAAAAAGCGGACCTCCGAGCCAAACCCCGGCTCGAGTAAGAAGCGCGATCGAGAAGGAGAGCGCAAGAGAAAGTACGAGCGGTATACCCCCTTGACCGCACCAGTCTACGAGATCTATGAAGACATCAAAGACTCGGGACTTCTCCGCTAGCCCGAGCCAATGAGGTCGAAGAACCGCAAGCGGGACAGGCATTGCCTGTTCCACGGCGACCACGGGCACAACACCGGAGATTGCCATCAGCTCCAGGACGAGATCGAGCGCCTCATCCGTCTGGGGCATCTAGCTCGGTTCACGACCGGGCACAAAGAAGACCAAGACGCCGCAGAGGAGATCGACAACGCTCCCCGAGGGGTCCACATCAACGTCATCTCCAGAGGGGCGGCATCGGGCGGCGACACCAGCCGAGGAAGGAAACGTCATGCCGAGCGGGCCAGCCAAGCCTTAGAGCCTCCCAGAGGTCCGCCGATGGAGCCCCAGGTCATAGTCTTCTCCGACCAAGACCTGGAAGGGCTGAGCACCCCACATGACGATGCCCTCGTAATCTCGGCCACGATAAATCACTATAATGTAGACAGGATTTTGGATGATAATGGGAGCGCCCCCGATGTATTATCTTATGACTGTTTTCTCAAGATGGGGGAAGACCCATCCAAGCTCCGCCCGATCCGAACTCCCCTTAGCGGGTTTAATGGCCTGGCCACCTACCCTGAGGGAGCCCTAAGCCTGCCAGTCACTATCGGCACCCCACCCAAAACCGTTACGGTCATAGTGGACTTCATAGTGATTAAAGGTATGATAGCGTACAACGCCATTTTCGGCCGAAAATTTCTCAGCCGAATAAAGGCCGTACCATCTACCTATCACCAAAAAATGAAGTTTCCCACCAAAAACGGGTTGGGGGAAGTCCGAGGTAACCATGCCACGGCTAGAAGGTGCTACAATATCTCGGTGGAAGCCTCAAGGCCGGACGGGAAGGATAAGGGCCCCAGGGGAGTCGAGGGAAAAGCCGTGACCACCGAGCCCGGTGGCGAATTATTAACGGTATTCCTGAACAACGACCCGGCCCTTGGAGTAAGGATCGGTGCTGACCTACCACCGAAGGAACAACAGCAATACAAGGAGTTTCTTTCTGGGTACGTCCGGGTCTTCGCTTGGTCCGATGATCAACTCCCTGGTATACCATAGGAAACTGTGATGCACAAGCTTAACCTCGATGCCACCGTGAGACCCGTACAGCAGCGGAGGAGGAAGCATGCGCCCGAGAAATAGGCGATCATCAAGGCGCAGGTCACCAAGGGACAAGAGACTGGTCTTTTCAGACCGGTCCTGTACCCAACGTGGCTAGCCAACGTCGTCCTGGTGCCGAAGACCACCGGCAAGTGGCGAATGTGCGTAGACTTCACCGATCTGAACAAGGCCACCCCCAAGGACTGCTATCCGCTATCGAGCATCGACCAACTGGTTGACTCAACCTCGGGCAACGAGATACTCAGTTTCCTGGATGCCTATTCGGGTTATCATCAGATCCGAATGAACCCTGAAGATGTCGAGAGGACCGCCTTCATCACCGACTACGGCGTGTACTGCTACACCCGGATGCCCTTCGGATTGAAGAATGCTGGAGCCACATACCAGCGACTGGTCAACCATATGTTCGAGGGACAGTTAGGTCGAAACGTCGAGGACTACATCGACGACATGCTCGTCAAGACCCCGAGGGCCCAAGACCACTTCACCGACCTCGCCGAGACTTTCGGCACCCTCTTGAAGTACTGTATGAAGCTCAACCCCGCCAAGTGCGCCTTTGGGGTAAGATCCGAGAAGTTCCTGGGTTTCCTGGTCACTCAGCGAGGGATCGAAGCCAACCCCGATAAGGTCCAGGCCATCCTGGACATGCGCCCGCCCGCGTGTATTAAAGACGTCCAGCGTCCAATGGGGCGTGTCGCTGCTCTTAGTCGTTTCCTGTCCCGTGCGGCCGAACGATGCTTGCCCTTCTTCAAGCTGATGAGGGGTCCCAAGGTAGCATCTGGCACGTTCGCATGTGATGGGGAATGCCAAACAGCGTTCGCCGAGCTCAAAGAGTTCCTGGCTTCGCCCCCGGTGCTTTCCAAGCCCGTCCCGGGCGAGGTCTTGTTGCTCTATCTCTCGGCGACGCCATCAACGGTCAGCTCGGTCCTAGTCAGAAATGACTCGGGAGTCGAGAGGCCGGTCTACTACACCAGCAAGGTGCTCAACGAGGCCGAGCGGAGGTACCCCGCAACCGAGAAACTCGTGCTAGCGTTGGTTACCTCCGCAAGGCGCCTCCGACCCTACTTCCAGGGGCATCCCATCACGGTGCTAACCGGCGAGCCACTGAAGAAGATTCTGGCCCACCCCGAAGCCTCGGGGTGACTTGTCAAATGGGCCATCATGCTCGGGGCATACGACATCTCGTATCGGCCACGATCAGCTATCAAAGGGCAAGCGCTCGCCGACTTCATCACCGAGAGCACCGTTCCGATCGAGGACAGGCCTCCGACAGCAACAGGGCCAACCTGGGAGCTGTTCGTCGATGGATCGTCCAACTCGATCGGCAGCGGTGCAGGGATCCTCCTAAGGTCCCCCGAAGGAATAGAGTTGCAATACGCCCTAAAGTTCAACTTCTTGGCATCCAACAATGCTTCCGAGTACGAGGCCCTTATCTCGGGGGCCCGCATGGCCCGACGGTTGGGGGATGAGCGAGTCAGGATCCACACCGACTCCCAGCTAGTTGCAAGCCAGGTCAGTGGTGAGTACGAAGCTCGGGAGGCACCTATGATCAAATACCTCAAGTTGGTCCGGAGCCTGGCCCATCAGTTCGAGGAGTTCGAGGTAGTCCAAATAGCTCGGGAGCAAAACTCTCGGGTGGACGCCCTCTCCCGACTGGCCTCCTCCCTAGACCCGGAAGGTACACGATCGGTCCTCCTAGAAGAGCTAGAGTGCCCGAGCATAGACTCGGAGCTCCTCGCCATTGACTCGGCCACTCCCGACGACTGGCGCTCCCCCTACCTATCCTGGCTACGAGACTCCCAGGAACCCTCCGACCCTCGAGAAGCCCGCCGGATGAAGTACCAGGCTCGGCGCTTCGTCATCCTCGACAACGCTCTCTACCGAAGATCGTTCTCCGGGCCCCTTCTGAAGTGTCTCGGCCCCGACGAAGCGAGCCAAGCTATTGAAGAGATTCATCGAGGCCTGTGCGGAGCACATTCGGGAGGTCGGTCGCTGGCCAGAATCCTGCTAAGGCAAGGATACTGGTGGCCGACCCTACAGCGCAACTGCATGGCTTACGTACAACATTGCGACCGTTGCCAGCGGTTCGACCATTTGGTCCACCAGTCGGCCACAGAACTTGTCACCCTTACCGAGCCCTACCCTTTCGCTCGGTGGGGGATCGACATCCTTGGGCCATTCCCAACGGCTCAATCCTAGAAGAAGTTCATCATCGTCACCATCGACTACTTCACCAAGTGGATCGAGGCTGAAGCAACATCGAGCATCACCGAGACAGTCGTCTGGGGTTTCGTATGGAAATCGATCATTTGTCGCTTCGGCGTCCCCCGAGTGATAGTGAGCGATAACGGGCGGCAATTCGACTCTCGATACTTCCGAGACAGATGTGCCGACCTAAATATCCGCAACCACTTCACCTCGGTCGCCCACCCTCAGGCCAACGGGCTGGTTGAAAATGCCAACAAGACCATCTTGAAGGGCATAAAAACCAGACTCGGCAAGGCTAAGGGTAGCTGGCTCGAGGAACTACCTAGCGTACTATGGTCGCACCGAACGACCCCCAGAACGGCAACCGGTGAGACCCCTTTTCAACTGGTATATGGCACCGAAGCCGTCGTTCCGTTAGAAATCGCCAATCCGTCTCTCCGAGTGATCAGCTTTTTGCCCGAGGCAAAAGAGCAGAAGCTGCTCGAGAACCTCGACCTGGCAGACGAACTCCGAGAGATCGCAAACGTCCGAGCTACGGAATACCAGCCCCGCCTCACTCAGTACTACAACGCCAAGGTCCGAGGCAGACAATTCCGACCAGGGGACTTCGTTCTCAAGAAGACCGAAGCATCTCGACCACTGGAGGCGGCGGGCAAGCTATCCCCCAACTGGGAAGGCCCCTACCGAGTGATCGAGACGCTCGGGAAAGGTGCGTACAGGTTAGCCACAATGGAAGGGGAACCCATTCCCCGGACATGGAATGCAACCACACTACGCAGATTTTATTTCTGAATACTGTATCAACAAATCGGGTAAAATAAACCCCCTTATCTTTCGCATTCATTCAAGATAACTGTTGGTACATCAGAAAGGCAACTGCCAATACATTACATAGTGAAAAGTAAAAATCCATCTAGCACCGCGGCAAACGGCCATCACCCGGCCGACCCGGTCTTGACCTTCTCGCATCCAGCCACTGACTCTGCCTCGCGTAGAAACTGGCTCGAACAAGAGATGGTCAACCCAGTTGGCTCGGGTGGACCGTGACAAAGGTGACAGAGGGACAGCAAGGAGAAGGCCACCTTTCACACAAGGAAGGCTACCTTCCAAGTTGGCAACAACCTGGAAAAAGGAACACCGTGAAGGTCTGCTCTCCGCCAAACTACCAACTCTTTGGAGGCGAACAGAAAGCAAGCAGCCCCCGAAGAGTGAAAGAAATGAAGAACAAAAGAGAGAGAAAGAGGCTGCGGATAGGGGCGAGGAAGGGACTGGAGCCGCCTCCTCCCCTCCCACGGAGGGGAATGGCGGCCGGCATCCCTAACTCCCCCATCCGCCCTCCATCTCGGCGTCCACCCGGAAGCCTCGCCGGAGCCAAGAGGAGGCAAACGGCGTGCCCCCGCACGTCGAAGCCCTCTCCAGATCCGCGCGGCGACCGTCGGACCCATCTCATGCACGCGCGGTGACCGTGGGACCCAACCGATATTCCAGGACAGCTGGAACCGGCCGCTCCCCGTCGTCTGCAGCGTCACCTTCTGAAGGGTCCTCCATGCTCCGATCGCGGCGGCGCTACACAGAGCGAAGACGAGGGAATAAGAGCAGACCGCCGGCGAGAGTCCTAAGTGTTAAGAGGGAAGGAGCACCCTTCGGTCCTTTTTATAGGCCAAGGGAGGCCACGCGCCTTAAATGACTCCCCCCTCAAAAACACGCTATAGGACCTCCCCTGAAAGATCACCTCAAATTCCTCGGTCCCCACCCTAGCGGGATTCGCGAAGCACCTCGACTTTCAAAGCATGGTAATACGGAAGGACGCCCGCAAGAAGTCTCCCGAATCGACGTGCAAAAATGGCACAAAAGATATCGGCACTTTCCAACTGCCCCGATACGCCAACCAAATCACAGCAAAGATAGCGATCAAATGAAGTAAGTCATTTATTGCCTCCCATAAAAACCTCTTACAAAAGGAAAGACAGACAAAAAGGGGAAGGGGCAAAATGAAGTTACATCAGGCCTCGGGCCCACTTTGAAGCTCGGGAACAGCAGTAGGGGACGCGTCACCCCCGGTACCCTCGGCGACGGCCGGCCCGGACACTGACCTCGCATGTGCGAGAACTGTCCCGGTCGTGAGCCCTCCCGAGGCCTCCGGAGCTGGTGACCCCGCTGGAGGCGACTCCTCCGGTTCTTCCCCGGCCGAAGATGAGGAGTTGGAATCTCACTCGTCCGAGTCATAACTCTGGCCATAAGGAAAATCACCCCCGGCAAGGTGCTCATTGGCATAGTTCATCGCCCGACGATAGCCCTGTCTGAA
This sequence comes from Amorphophallus konjac, assembly GCA_022559845.1. Classification (NCBI taxonomy): domain Eukaryota; kingdom Viridiplantae; phylum Streptophyta; class Magnoliopsida; order Alismatales; family Araceae; genus Amorphophallus; species Amorphophallus konjac. Next base: position 231,862,588 of record CM040123.1, on the reverse strand, counting down.
CCCCTTTCGAGCACCCCGGCGGAGCGCTACCTCGTAGTAGGGTAGGGCAGCTGCAATCAGGTCGGCCGAGTAAGCTTCCGAGCCTTTATAGCGCTCGATCGCCTCCGCCTCGACCTGCCCGTCCCGAACCCGCTCCGCCTCGGCCGCACGCTCTTCCGCCCTCGCCAGACGCTCCTCCAGCTCGGTCATCCTCCGCTCAGCTTCGATCATCCGACTCTCCGCCCGGGCTCGGTCCGCCTCGGCCTCAGCGCGAAGGCGCTCCGCGTCCTCCGCCCGATCCTGCAGCTCGCCGCGCTCAAGCTCCCAGAGGCTATCCAGCTCGATGTGACGTTGACGCTTGTCTTCTAGACGTTTGCTCTTCCTCTCGAGCGATTCTTGGGCCCTTGTCAGCAGCTCGGCCAGCACCTCGGCTTCCCGTCGGCTCGACCGCACCAACTCCCTGAATGCGAGGAACTCCCGCCGGAGCCCCTCGTGCTCCCCCTCGAGCTGAGCTAGTTTCCCCTCGCATCCACCAAGGGTCCAGGCGAGCTTCGACCGCTCCGCCTCCGTCCGGGCGTGCGCCTCTGCCATCACGGTCGTTGTCCGAGCTATGACCAGGCCGCCCTCCATCAGGATGTCAAGGACCCCGGCAGGAGTGCTGCGCTTTTCTCCCCCCCTCGTCCTATCGGCGAACGACCGGCAGAGCCGGTACAGGTCACCCGAGACACCGAGCCTGACCAGAGGTTCCGGCAAAGGGGACTGCTCCACCCTGGGCACCCCGCCAGAAGGCCCTGTTGTGGCGGCGAAACCAACCGCCCCGCGCGCCACGGTCGGTTGGGGTTGCAACGCCTCCCCGGGCGAACCCCCACCCTCGACCGGCGCCGCGGGATCAACCGCACCAGAAGCTACCGGTACTTGGGGTTGCGAGGCCCCCGCGGGCGAACCCCCATCCGCGCCGACCGAACCCTCGGTCCTAGCGCCGGCCACGCCGGCATCGGCCCCTTCTGTCCCTACAGAGGGGAGAGCCGACCCATCACCTCCCTCTGCGGGGCCCCTGGTCTCCTCGGCCCCCTCTCGCTCGGCGGATGGGAGAGCCAGCCCGGAAGGGTCGGCCCCATCCTGCCCTCGAGGGGGGAGTGCCGCCGAGCCAGAATCACCCCCGACGGCGGTAGGAAGATCAGCTTTCCTTGCCCTCTTCCTGGCCTTCGCGGCCTCCCGCAGTTTCCCCACCAGGGGATCCTTGCGCTTCAGACCAGTCGATCGAGAAGACCCCTCGGAGGCCGCCCCCTTGCCCTTATCTCGGGCATTGACGCGACCCACCGGGGCATCAGGCTCATCGGCTGCCGAGTCATCTCCCAGATCGATGACCTCGGCCGCCTCCTCCAGAGGCTCCCGCCTCACGTCTGCAGCAAGAAGAAGCCCCGGTCAGGAGGAGAAAAAAAAGAGCTACCACCCCAGAAAAAGAGCCTCAAGAGCCGTACCTGACGACGTCAACCGCGAGAGAAGACACCGTTCGATGTTCTCCGGCGTCACCAGCTCCTCGGTCGATTGGCGATTCTCCAGCAGACGGGCAGCCTGCTACTCCACGTGGGGAGGGAACTCCTCCTGGCGAGGGGACAGATTCAGGTGAAAGTTGGGCGAGGTCCGTGATGGGGTCATCTCTCACCCTTCATATTTACCGGTTGTTCACCCGCATGGTTCCATTATGTCCGTCACATTTTTCTGATTCAGTTCATGTAATTTTCATATTTTCTTTGAGTCATAATTATGTAATTTTCATTTTATTTGAGTCATGTCCCTAGGTCTTGTATTTATTTTCCTAAGTTTGAGTGTCATTAGATTGTTTAGTGTGCTATTGGGCCCAATTCATTGGGCTTGGCCCATGAGCCCCCCCTACCCCTTCGGTTATTTGTTATTAAGTCTTTTGTCAGGGTCTTATTGTAAAATGTGGGTTTCCTATATATAGGGCCCCATTTCCTTCATTTTAAGGGAATGAATCAATGAATGAAAAATGTGCCATTTTGTGAGTTCTATCTTTATTTTTATGGTGGAGTGAATCCATTAGTGAGGTGAGAAGCCTTAGGGAGAGAATCCCACTCATCCCTTTCTTAATCTCTCTCTTTCACTCCCCTTTCTCTCTCCTCCACACCCAATTTCGAAAATTTTCTCTCTCCTCCCTTCCCAACCACCACTCTCCCACCTACCCCCATTAAAGGCCACTCCCCTTCCCCACACATTTCATTACTCCACCCCCTAGTCCCAAGGGAGCATCCCCAATCACTAAGCCACCCTCCAACCACCTCATCCCTTTCCCAAGCACCCTTCCCTCTCCCCCATGCAACCCTCCACTTCCCTAGACCATTTGAATTCAAAAATCCCCTTCCCTCCATAGCCCTAGGGCGCCCAAGACCCCTCCCCTTTGGTTAGGGTCGCCCCCCCTTTCATCCTCTCCATCTTCCCTTGTTCACCTCCATCACCCCACCTTCTACCATCTAGAGTAAGAGGTCTTGCAGAAGACCTGAAGCTTGCAGCAGCGACCCCGACCTCCTCCGGACGTTCCTGGAAGCCCAAGAGTAGTCCATAGAAGCGGCTGCCTGTCCTCTTCGCAACGGCGGTGGTTTCGTCCCCTTCCGAGCTCCGAGCTGACCGGGAGATCCGTTCTCCCACAACTGCGCAGAGCTACCCCTGCTGAGTACCAGAACCGGATTAGAAGCTCTGCCACGACGAACCTCGGAGGAATCAGCCCACAAGCTCTTTTACAAAGTTCTTCTTCTTCCTGTCTACTTTCAGAATCAAGAAGCGGAATTCCGTTCGGCATTCTGTGGCAGGAGTTATCATTTTTCTCCCTCAGTTCCATCATCCTACTACCCACAGTCTGCATCGACCAATCATCAGTGTTCAGAGTTCCCTGGTCTTCTCCGGCATCGGCTGGCCTCCCTGTTAGTTTTTCTGCGAAGAGGACTTGTCCACGCTTCCAAAAACTCTGACAGTGCTCGATTCTGAGTTCGGGACCTGTCGGGGCATCCTCTGCAACCAGCTGTTAGAAACCAGGAGCTAGCTCTGCAGAGATCCTAATCCAGAGAGAAAGCTTCACCACGGCAAACCCCCGAGGAATCAGGCCACGAGCTCTTCTACAAAGTTCTTCTTCTTCCTGTCAACTTTCAGAATCAAGAAGCAGAACTCCGTTCGGCATCCCGTGGAAGGAGTTATCCTTTTTCTCCCTCAGTTACACGGTCCTACTGCCCACAGTCTGCATCGACCAGTTGCCATTGTTCTGCGTACCCTGATCTTCTCCGACATTGGTTGGCTTCCTCGTTAGTTTTTCTGCACAGAAGACTCATCCACGGTTCCAGCGACTCTGACGGTGCGTGATTCCGAGTCCGGGAGCTGTTGGGGGACCCTCTGTAACCTACTGCTAGAAATCAGAAGCTGCTAGTCTGAGGGTCTACCTCCCTGTTCGGGCCTCCATCCAGATCAGCCTCGACACCAGAAGAATTCAGAAAAAATTGGACGACTTCCTTGGCCTTCTACGAAGCTTTTTCAGGTGGTTTCGTCCTCAACAAAAATCGGTAGCAGTTGCAGCAGTCGGTTCTCCACTCGGCTGTCAGCACCCACAGAATGCGGGCAGAATCGGCAATCTCCATCTTCGGTGTTCCTTGCTCATTTTCCCCTCCCCGCTTGGCCGGCTGAAGGCCCCTCCCTGCGTGGAGGTAATTTTGGTTGTAATATCCATTAACCCCCCACCCCAAGATCCCCATCCTGCGAGAGGTGTAGTGTTGTAACTTCTCTTGGGCAGGTCAAGCTTCCCCGGCGCGGCGTGTGGGGAACACACGCTTCCCCGCTCGCCCACGTCTCCGACTCGGGGCCGGTGTCCTCACACCGGTCAGGTATATGCTGAACCCTCCCTGGATATTTGTGTTTTCTTAGTATCATTTCTAAGTTCAGCCGGCGAGGAAGAGAGTGCCCGGTCCCGTGATTCCCGATCACGAGTGGCCACCGCGGTTTGAGTGAGGAGAGATCCCCGTACCCTCAAGGCACGGCGTCCGCCCCACTGATGTGGGTGCTCCAATCCAAGGGAGGGGAACTCATTGGCCAAGTCATCACCTTAAGCAGAGTGGTTTAGGCTCTCGAATCCACCCTACCATCACTTAGTCACCACGGGGAAAGGGTTGTGCTGCGATATCGGTCCACCAACATCGAGTCCGCTAATTTGTAAGTGGGCTTGCAAGTCTAGGTCCGAGGTTCATTTGGTTGATACCATTGCACCCTTAGGTCGTGTCACATCAGTTTGGCATCTCCAGATCTCGTCCGTCGCCACCGCCTTCACCCAGAAGAATTGGGTCTTCCACCCCTTGTGCGAGGAGTCCTTCGCCGCAAGCGAGATGCAGCTCCTGTTCCTCCGCGCCTGGATGAAGTAGAAGCCTTTCCCCGCCTGCGGGTACGCTTTCAACTCAAAGAAGAAGTGGAAGAGGTCCAGAGAAGGGTAGATGTCACGCTGGCGACACTGAATCCCGAAGGCCGAAAGAAGAAGATAGGAGTTGGCCACCAACTGAATAGGTGCCAATCGGAAAAAATTGAGAAGCTGCAGCACGTAAGGATCGAAAGGAAGCCGAAATCCGCTCTTCCAAGCCAGAAGGAAGGTGCAAATAAGCCCAGCACGATCATCCAAACTCGTCTCGTACGGAGTGGCGGCAACAAAGCTATAGCGGAGAGGCAGACGGAAACGGTGCTCTAACCTCCTCACCTCCGTCTCCCCCAACTTGCTACAGTTGGGGACGGGTTCCCACCTCACCGGCACAAGCTCTGGGCTCCGGTCCGCCATCGAGTCGAGAGAAGATCCCTCGCACGAGCTTGAAGACTCCGGGGGAGAAGGAAGCTGCCAGATCGCCTCCGCGGTTATCCTCGCCAACTCTTCGAACGCCGCCGCAAGGCTCTGCGTCTCCGCTGTGCTCTCACGGCGCATCAAGAAGCAAGGAAAGCCTAAAACCCTGGAAGCCTAGAACGATGAACAGTGCCCCTTAAAAAACCCCTGAGGGTGGCGGCGCGTCGTTCCGTGCTCCGAGAAAAAGGGGGGCCCCTTCACTTCCAATCCGTCAAGATCATCATTATGGGCCTCGGCGACCGCTATAAGCGGCTCCACAACGCCAACGGAATTCCACCCACCTGAGCCACACCGGTCCAAAGCCTCGAAAAACTACTCATCCGAGCCTCCTTGGCTCGGGAGTAGGAGGGGGACAAGTGGAGAGGGGGATTTCCGTATCCCACCACAAAGGCAGCCCAACAAGACCCACACGGTCCAACTAGGCGAGCCCGCCCGAGTGATAGCCCGCTGGGCCCACTCAGGGAAGAAAAGCCCAATAAATAAAGACTCGAGGAACCAACTCTCCCCAGCGGCCTTCTAGGCTCGGAGGGCCCGAGACAGCGGTCAGGTCCCAAGGAAGGTCCGGTCTAAAAGCCCTCTCCTCACCCGAGGGAGACAGGCTCCAGCCGACCTATCCGACCCCACCTTCGCCGGGCCATCGCTCAGACCAGAGCTAGCCTCCCCGAAGCTCGGTAAGACCTTTTGATTAATCCGCAGGTACAGCCGTTTAGAGTCCTCCGCCGACGGGAGAGTCAGGGGTGCCGCCGGACTCCAAGGGGATAACGTCCCCACGATCCGGCCATAAAAGCCCCCGCTGAAGACGTAACTCCCGCCGGGAAGCCCTCAGCTCACCGGACTCTTAAAAGGCGACGCACTATTTAAGCAAGGGATACCCTCCGGAAGATGGTAAGATGAACTAGGCATTCACATACCCTAAGCTCCTGAGCACGATTCGCTTCACCCTTTGGTGGAGAGGATTCTCGCGCATCAGCTCTCTCCTCCCCCCATTATCGCTTCCACCATCGCTCTACTGACTTAGCCATCGGAGGGTTTGCCCCAGGGAGATCCCCTGGGCCCTCTGACACGTTTCCCTCTCTTGCAGATTCATCTTCTGGTGATCCACAGCCCGCTCAGGACCCAGCGCGAGATTCCGCCTCTTCACTATGTGTCTTATGGCAACCAATTCTGAGGACAGAGAGGAAGATTCTGATGAGGTACCCTCTCGATTTGATAATTTTACCATTGCTGATTGGGTAGATGCCTATCATGATATTGCTGATAAAGTAGATGATATTAGAAAAGAAAATAGGCATCTAAGAAGAAAAATAAATTCTATGCAAAATGACAAAACCTTGACTGATAAAATTGCATGCCTCGAATCTGAAAAAGCTAAGCTGAAACTCACATGTTCTGAAATTGAAGAAATCAAGCATGAGTTAAAAATTTCTAAGGAAGAGAATGAGAGGCTAGAAAATGCAATTGATGAATGGAAATTGAAAATACAAAAATATGAGAGTGAGATGAAGCTTGTAAATGAAAAGTATGAAGCTGTAATAAGTGTGAACACTGAACTGAGGAAATCTGTTGAAGATGTTCAAAAAGATAATGAGGACAAGCTAAGAACAATAGAAAAGATGACCCAAGGTTCAGAGAACTTAAATGCCTTATTAGGGTCAAAAGTCAACTTCAGGAGAGAGGGTCTTAGATTTAATTCCAGTGCAACTAAAAGTTTTGCAATGAAGACTATATCATTTGTTGCACAGAAAGAGAAAAGACCTCTCATTAACATGAATTCAGATAATTCTGTAAATAAAACTGTGAACCTGAAGAAGCCCAGTGCTGAGGAGAAGGGCAAACAAAAGATTGGTGAGCATAGCAGAGCTGGTACATCCAAGCCAAATACTAAAGCTCATTCTCAGGTTAGGGGTCAGCCTACACAAGCATATAAACCCCATGGTAAGGCCACTAAGTCTCACAGACCTTGCACGAGAAATTGGGTTGGTGGGTATGGCAATTGGACACCTAGGAACATGCATTTCTTCAGCCAGCCCAGAAACTACTATGGCCACAATTTCGTGAATGCACCTTGGCCAAGGCACTGGCACAGAAGCAACAAATCTGTCAATAATTATGTTGGTGCCAACAAGAAGAAAAACAACAAAAAGAAGAGGAATAACAACAAAAAGAAATCTGTAAAATCTAATGAACAGAATTCTTCTAAAAAAATGTAGATTCCAAAAAGTTTGCTTTCATGCTTTACTGATGAGGGCATCTCACGACACTCCCTCTAGTTTGGTCATCTGCACACTCTTGATATGGTCTGATCATGGTCTCCACTTGTTATCTTCATTTTCCCAGTGTCATTTATGTATTTTCCTTTTATTGAGTCCTATCTTATGTATTTTCCTTTATTGGGTCATGTGGTTCTAGCCCATTTCCCTTATTTTGCTTAAACTGGGCCTTATGTCCTTAGTTATGGGCCCATAGGATTGAGTCTAGGATATGCTCGGTCTTTTGTCCATTGTCAAGGACATTTTGGTCATGAAAAGAGTGGTTGCCTATAAATAGGCCCCATCTCTCCACTTGTAGTAACTCTTGATGAATATTGAAAAAAATCACCTCTTATTATCTCTCAACTCTCTCTCTTACTCACTATATCTCTCAATCTCTCTCTCATTCTCTCTCTCCCCAAGGGGAGTTCGACCCTCCCTCTCTCTCCTCTTCCCCCCTCACTTACTCCAACCCCCAACCACCTCCACTACCTCACCCACCTCCATTAAGGCTCTCCCCTTCCCCATAGCCCTTCATTTACTTCCCCTCCTTGTCCCAAAGCAACTCTTCCACCTCCCAACACAATTCCCCCACTTCCCCACACAAATCCCACCACTTCCAAGGCCAATTTCGAATTTGAACCTTCCCTCCCATAGCCATTAGAATCATCTTGCCCCTTCTTCTCTCTTGGCCACCCCCTTCCCCACCTCATCTTCTTCTTCACATTCTTACCCTGCTTCAGGAAACAGAATTACAGCAACTTGCAGAGGAGGCCACGGTCACCCATCAACGACTCAGGGAGCAAGGCCTACATTTCCAGAATCATCTGCAAGTCAGCTTTCAAGGCGAGGTGGTTTCGTCGGCATCCGAGTTCGGTGCTGTCCGCAATCACCATTCTTCTCCGACTGCGCCGAACCTCTCAGATCCGGAGCCAGAGCTGCAGAGACGACTCACCCACGGCTAACCTTGAAGGAACCAGTCTTCAAGGTCTTCTACAAAGTTCTTCCTCCCTCTGTCAGCGTCCAGGAACAGAAGGCGGAACCCCGTTCGGCATCCGACAACCAGAGTTACTATTTTTATACCACAACCACGCCGGTCTGCCTCCTCACTGTCTGCACCGACCTCCGTCCACTTCTCTGGACACCCAGTTCATCTCCGACATCAGAAGACGTCCCCGTTTGTTTTGTTGCAAAGAAGACTCCTCAACGATTCCAAAGAGTCCAGCGGTGCCAGGTTCGGAGCTCCGGAGCGATCGTGGTACCTTCTGCAACCTGCTGTCGCAGACAGAGCTCGACCAGCAACCAGAGCTGCATCCACCTTCCAGCCACCGGTGCGGTCAGCCCTGAGAATCATAGCTTCCCCAAAAATTCAAGCTTCATCCCCTATCAGTTGGCAAACGTTTGGCGTTGGTTTCGTCGCAATCCAAGCTTCGTGGAATTTTTAGCTGCCACAACACCGATCCACTGTCCAGAAAACCTGCAGGTGGGCAGAACCGGCGAAGCTCGGAATCTCGATCTCCTTTGCATTTCTCCCCACCCCGCTTGGCCGGCTGAAGGCCCCTCCCTGCGTGGAGGTAGTTTTGAATGTACTAAGCGTAACCCCCACCCCAAGATCACCCCTCCTGCGAGAGGAGTAGTGTTGTACCCTTTACATTTTCAGGTCAAGCTACACCGCCGCGGCGATCGGGTGCATACCCTCGCCTCCCGGCGCGCCCTCGTCTCCGAACGGGATCGGTGTCTTCACACCGATCAGGTGAGCTTCTGGTACTACCCTTTGTAGCCTTATTCCTGCTAGCTTAGTATTGCTTTGATTGCTCGTCGGCGGTGAGAAGAGAGTTCGAATTTGCATGCTAGTTTGTTAGTGTCCACCGCGGACCGTGAGAGAGTGTCACCCAAACCCCGCCTTGCGGGCCAGCCACCCACGAAGTTGGGTATCCTAGACTCTTTGGAGTCAGCCGTAGCATTGTAAGTCCATTAGAACAATTGGGTCCCATCCCGGACCCTCATCATTATCCCCCGGACCCACCGGGTGAGCGTGTGAACCGTGTGAGCAAAAATCGTCGATTGTGAGAATCATTGAGTGCTTGTATGCTTGCGGGTCTAAGTCCTAGGGTCATATCATCCTCTTTAGTGGTCTTTGGGCTGTGCCACATCAAGTGGTATCAGAGCGGTCATAGGCTTGTCCTTACAAGTCTAGTCTTGGGTCACACTAAGTCTTTCTTAGGTGCATTCGCACACCCTTGCATAGCCCACCCAACCTTGCATGACCACCCGTAGTGGAACTCATTATCAAGGCAATCCATCTTCTTCCAATAACACCATGAATCCCAATCCCCAAGGAAATCCCCCTCACAATGAGCATGAGCTTCCCGACCAAATGAGGTTTCTTGTGGACTACATGACCGAAATTATGGGAAGGCTTGACGGTATTACGGCCCGGCTTGAACAACTTGAGGAAAATAGACCTATTCCAAGGGAAGGAGATAGGAGAGATCCCCCTCCACATGTGGAGCCAGCCATAGGAGGACTCAACCTTGACCCCCCTCCCGAACCGGAAAGGGACCCACCCCCTAGAAGGAATGAGAGGCCTCCCCGGGACAACCCGGATGACCAACTAATGAGACTTGTGAAAGTCGATGCTCCCACTTTTGATGGATCTCATCATCCGAGCATCTACTTAGATTGGGAGGCAGCCATGGATCAATATTTTGATTGGTACCCAATGACCGAGGATAGGAAAGTCCGACTTGCAAAGATGCAATTAACCAAACTTGCCAAGACTCATTGGATGAATGTTGAAGCCTTAAGGATAGTTAGGAGGGAAGTTCCAATCACCACATGGGGGGCCATGAAAGACCAACTCAAACTCAAATATGTCCCACCCTCCTACCATCAAAACCTCTTAGATGAATGGCAAGCCTTGACTCAAGAAGGAAAGACCGTTATGGAATACATTGAAAAGTTTGACTACTACCTCCTCAAATGTGGAGTCCAAGAGGACCCCTCCGTCACACTCTCCCGCTTTAGGAATGGGCTTCAATTCCATATCAAAAAGGAACTATTCATGCGTCAAGTAACAACTTTAGAGCAAGCCTACCAAGTAGCTCGGGATGCCGAGAAATTCTCTCGGTACACGCGAATGGTTCCCCCTCGGGGAATGGACCCTAGAGCCATGGCACCTCGGGCCAACCCTCCACCACCCCAAAGAGGTCTCCTTCCTACACCCATGGGAACTCCTCCCACACGGGTCACCCCTCCTAATGCCAATCCACCATTCCGCCCCGCAAGTGGGCCCCTAAACACAACTCCCAATAGGCCCAATTCGACACCCACTCTCCCTCACACTAAGGTGACCCCAAACCATCAAAGTGGGCAGCAATGCTTTAGGTGTTATGGGTATGGACACTTTGCCAATCAATGCCCCACCAAGGGAGCATCAAACTTACTCATAGAGGAGACCAACCCCCAACCCCAAGCTGAATTTGAAGGAGAGATTGAGGTATATGAACCCTCTCTTGAATGGGAGGAGGAGTATGAGAACCACTACATGGAAAGCAACCAAGAACAACCTCCTCCACCCACCGACTCCCACCTAGGAGTGGTTAGATGCACCCTCACCCAAAACCAAGAGCATGATTGGAGGAGAAACACCATATTCTATACCTACATAAGGATGGGGAGCCATGTTAGGAAGGTCATCTTGGATAATGGAAGTAGTGTGAATGTGGTGTCACCCGACACCGTCAAACTTTTGGGCCTTACCACCTCCCCACATCCCCACCCATATAGGGTAGCATGGATTGATACCACCTCCATACCCGTTAGTGCCCGTTGCCTTGTCCCAATTACATTCCAATCCTATCAAGGCCAAGTGTGGTGTGATATCCTTCCAATGGAAGTTGGGAGTATCCTTTTAGGACGGCCTTGGATCTACGATGTAGATGCCACCTTCTTAGGAAGAACCAACGCTTGCATCTTCATTCATGAGGGGAAGAAGATCCAACTCAACCCATCTCCACCCCGCACTCTACCTAAGAAGGCCTCTCCCTCCCTTGAGGGACCCACTACCCTTCCCCCCATCCCAACACCAACAAACCCCACCCCATCAAGTCCTAGTCCTAGTAACATCAAAGAGCCTCCTAGGAGCCTACACCTTGTCACTAGGAAAGAGTTTGAGGAAGAAGTCAACCAAGGGGATCAAGTATGTGCCATTGTCATTTGTCTAGGGGAATCCACCCCAACCGACCCACACCCCCTAGAAATTCATCAACTCCTTAAGGACTTCCATGATGTATTTCCCGAGGAGCTTCCGACAAACTACCACCTATGAGAGATGTGCAACATGCCATCGACCTCGTGCCCGGGGCTACCTTGCCCAACCTCCCACACTACCGACTCAACCCCACCGAGCATGCCGAGCTTCGGAGGCAGATTGAAGAACTCATCAAGAAGGGCTTCCTCCGAATTAGCAAAAGCCCTTGTGCCGTCCCGGCTCTTCTTACACCCAAAAAGGATGGGACTTGGCGCATGTGTGTAGATAGCCGAGCCGTCAACAAGATAACGGTCAAATATAGGTTCCCCATCCCTCGGCTTGATGACATGCTAGACATGCTAGCGGGAGCCACCATCTTCTCCAAAATTGATCTCAAAAGTGGCTACCACCAAGTCCGCATTAGGCCCGGGGACGAGTGGAAAACCGCCTTTAAAACTAAAGACGGTCTCTATGAATGGCTTGTTATGCCTTTCGGCCTTTCTAATGCACCAAGTACCTTCATGCGTCTCATGACCGAGGTCCTCCGGCCCTTCATTGGCATCTTTCTAGTTGTCTACTTTGATGACATCCTCATATATAGCCAATCCAAGGAAGCCCACCTCGATCACCTCAAACAAGTGTGCACCATCCTTAGGAAAGAGAGTCTCTTTGCCAATCCCGGGAAGTGTCATTTCTTGACCAATCAACTAGCCTTCCTAGGATTTATTGTCTCATCCCAAGGAGTATCCATGGACCCCGAAAAGGTCCAAGCTATTCTTGAGTGGCCCGAGCCCAAAACCATTCATGACGCCCGAAGCTTCCATGGGCTAGCCACCTTCTATAGGAGATTCATCCGGGGGTTTAGCACTATCACCACTCCTATCACGGATTGCCTCAAGAAAGGCACATTTGTTTGGACTAGGGCAGCCTCCAAAGCCTTCCTAGAGCTTAAAGAGAAAATGACCCAAGCCCCGGTCCTTTGCCTACCCGACTTTTCAAAGGTCTTTGAGGTCACATGTGATGCTTCCGGGGTAGGGATTGGAGGTATCCTTAGCCAAGAGGGTCACCCGGTAGCCTACTTTAGTGAAAAACTTTGTGAGGCTAGGACGAGATACTCCACATATGACAAAGAGCTTTATGCCGTGGTTCAATCCCTCCGGCATTGGAGGCACTATCTCCTACCCAAAGAATTTGTGATCTTCTCGGACCATGAGGCTTTGAAATACCTCAACACTCAACAAAAGCTCAATGCCCGCCATGCTCGATGGGTAGAATACATTCAAGCCTACACCTTTGTCCTCAAGTATAAGATGGGTAGTGAGAATCGCGCCGCCGATGCACTGAGTAGGCGGGTAGCCTTACTCTCCACTGTCCAAGTGGAAGTAACCGGATTTGAGAGGATCAAAGGAGAATACCCACATTGCCCCGACTTTGGGACCCACTACAACACCCTTTCTACCCAACCACTCAAGGAGTATAAGGGGTTCATACTTCAAGATGGATATCTGTTCAAAGGGGATAGACTTTGCATACCTAGGACTTCACTTAGGGACTTCCTAGTTTGGGAGTTACATAGTGGCGGCCTAGCTGGTCACTTTGGGGTCCACAAAACCATAGAGTTGGTTGAGAGGCAATTCCACTGGCCCAGTCTCAAGAAGGATGCGGCCCACATTGTGGGACAATGCCGCATATGTGCATCCGCCAAGCAAGTAAGACAAAACACCGGGCTTTACACACCTCTACCCATACCCGATAGACCATGGGAAGATTTGAGTATGGATTTCATTCTTGGCCTACCAAAGACCTTGCGCAAACATGATTCCATCTTTGTAGTGGTTGACAGGTTCTCAAAAATGGCCCACTTTATCCCCTGTTCCAAGACCTCTGATGCCTCTAAGGTCGCCCGGTTATTCTTCGATGAGGTAGTCCGACTCCATGGGTTACCTAAGACTATTGTGTCCGATAGAGATGTGAAATTCACTAGTTATTTTTGGAAGACTCTATGGCACTTGATGGGGACCCTCCTCAAATTCTCCACTGCCTATCATCCTCAAACCGATGGCCAAACTGAGGTTGTCAACCGAAGCCTTGGGAACTTACTCCGATGCCTTGTAGGGGACCACCCTGGGAATTGGGATCTCCTCTTATCTCAAGCCGAGTTTGCCTACAATGATTCTGTCAATAGGTCCATAGGCAAGAGTCCATTTGAGGTAGTACATGGGTATAGGCCTAGAAAACCCTCAGATCTCATTCCCCTCCCCTCACATGCTAGAGTGTCAGTCTCAGCTGAGTCCTTTGCACAGCATATCAAAGAATTGCATGATGATATCCGCAAGCATATAGGGAAAAACAATGAGGCTTACAAAAGACGGGCCGATGCTCACCGGCGCCACTATGAATTCCAAGTGGGAGATCCGGTGATGGTGAGGACGGAGCGGCTCCTTCCCGGGCCTGCCTCCAAGTTGAGGGCACGAGGGTCGGGACCCTTTCGAGTTCTACGACGACTTGGCAGCAATGCCTATGAGCTTGACTTACCAGAGAGCTATGGGGTACACCCTACCTTCAACGTGGCGGACCTGGTACCCTACAAAGGCCCCGCGGTGGAACCCAGTCAGGAGCTTGAGCCTTTACCCCCCCTTATGAGAGACACCCCCGGAGGGACTCCACTTTCTAGCCTGAGAGACCGACAAGAGCAGGTAGAGGCAATACTGGATGAGCAGAGTATCATTACAAGGCACAGGGTGTATCAGCGCTATCTGGTTAGGTGGAAGAACCGTCCCCCGATCGAGGATGCATGGGTGAGTCGAGAGGATTTGATGCGCCTGGACCCCGGCATGTTGGAGCAGTACGACAGCCAGGCAGACCCATACTCGACAGGGTCGAGTTCTCCCCACCCCGGGGGATTTGATGAGGGCATCTCACGACACTCCCTCTAGTTTGGTCGTCTGCACACTCTTGATATGGTCTGATCATGGTCTCCACTTGTTATCTTCATTTTCCCAGTGTCATTTATGTATTTTCCTTTTATTGAGTCCTATCTTATGTATTTTCCTTTATTGAGTCATGTGGTTCTAGCCCATTTCCCTTATTTTGCTTAAACTGGGCCTTATGTCCTTAGTTATGGGCCCATAGGATTGAGTCTAGGATATGCTCGGTCTTTTGTCCATTGTCAAGGACATTTTGGTCATGAAAAGAGTGGTTGCCTATAAATAGGCCCCATCTCTCCACTTGTAGTCACTCTTGATGAATATTGAAAAAAACCACCTCTTATTATCTCTCAACTCTCTCTCTTACTCACTATATCTCTCAATCTCTCTCTCATTCTCTCTCTCCCCAAGGGGAGTTCGACCCTCCCTCTCTCTCCTCTTCCCCCCTCACTTACTCCAACCCCCAACCACCTCCACTACCTCACCCACCTCCATTAAGGCTCTCCCCTTCCCCATAGCCCTTCATTTACTTCCCCTCCTTGTCCCAAAGCAACTCTTCCACCTCCCAACACAATTCCCCCACTTCCCCACACAAATCCCACCACTTCCAAGGCCAATTTCGAATTTGAACCTTCCCTCCCATAGCCATTAGAATCATCTTGCCCCTTCTTCTCTCTTGGCCACCCCCTTCCCCACCTCATCTTCTTCTTCACATTCTTACCCTGCTTCAGGAAACAGAATTACAGCAACTTGCAGAGGAGGCCACGGTCACCCATCAACGACTCAGGGAGCAAGGCCTACATTTCCAGAATCATCTGCAAGTCAGCTTTCAAGGCGAGGTGGTTTCGTCGGCATCCGAGTTCGGTGCTGTCCGCAATCACCATTCTTCTCCGACTGCGCCGAACCTCTCAGATCCGGAGCCAGAGCTGCAGAGACGACTCGCCCACGGCTAACCTTGAAGGAACCAGTCTTCAAGGTCTTCTACAAAGTTCTTCCTCCCTCTGTCAGCGTCCAGGAACAGAAGGCGGAACCCCGTTCGGCATCCGACAACCAGAGTTACTATTTTTCTACCACAACCACGCCGGTCTGCCTCCTCACTGTCTGCACCGACCTCCGTCCACTTCTCTGGACACCCAGTTCATCTCCGACATCAGAAGACGTCCCCGTTTGTTTTGTTGCAAAGAAGACTCCTCCACGATTCCAAAGAGTCCAGCGGTGCCAGGTTCGGAGCTCCGGAGCGATCGTGGTACCTTCTGCAACCTGCTGTTGCAGACAGAGCTCGACCAGCAACCAGAGCTGCATCCACCTTCCAGCCACCGGTGCGGTCAGCCCTGAGAATCATAGCTTCCCCAAAAATTCAAGCTTCATCCCCTATCAGTTGGCAAACGTTTGGCGTTGGTTTCGTCGCAATCCAAGCTTCGTGGAATTTTTAGCTGCCACAACACCGATCCACTGTCCAGAAAACCTGCAGGTGGGCAGAACCGGCGAAGCTCGGAATCTCGATCTCCTTTGCATTTCTCCCCACCCCGCTTGGCCGGCTGAAGGCCCCTCCCTGCGTGGAGGTAGTTTTGAATGTACTAAGCGTAACCCCCACCCCAAGATCACCCCTCCTGCGAGAGGAGTAGTGTTGTACCCTTTACATTTTCAGGTCAAGCTACACCGCCGCGGCGATCGGGTGCATACCCTCGCCTCCCGGCGCGCCCTCGTCTCCGAACGGGATCGGTGTCTTCACACCGATCAGGTGAGCTTCTGGTACTACCCTTTGTAGCCTTATTCCTGCTAGCTTAGTATTGCTTTGATTGCTCGTCGGCGGTGAGAAGAGAGTTCGAATTTGCATGCTAGTTTGTTAGTGTCCACCGCGGACCGTGAGAGAGTGTCACCCAAACCCCGCCTTGCGGGCCAGCCACCCACGAAGTTGGGTATCCTAGACTCTTTGGAGTCAGCCGTAGCATTGTAAGTCCATTAGAACAATTGGGTCCCATCCCGGACCCTCATCATTATCCCCCGGACCCACCGGGTGAGCGTGTGAACCGTGTGAGCAAAAATCGTCGATTGTGAGAATCATTGAGTGCTTGTATGCTTGCGGGTCTAAGTCCTAGGGTCATATCATCCTCTTTAGTGGTCTTTGGGCTGTGCCACATCATTTACCTGCATTTCATCTGCTCTGGAGCCCAAACAGACTTGGGTTCCAAAATTCTCTACCTAATTGTGTGTGCAAGTATGCCTGGCAGCCAAGAACAACCTGTGGTACCTGGATAGTGGCTGCTCCAGGCATATGACAGGAGATAAGGCCAAGTTCTGCATGCTAACAGAGAAACATGGAGGCCTTGTCACCTTTAGTAGCAACACAAAAGGTAGAATTGTCCGGTCAGATAAGGTAGGTAAGTGTACTACCTGTTGCATTGAAGATGTTATGCTGGTTGAAGGTTTAGCATATAATTTACTTAACATCAGCCAGTTATGTGATAAAGGGTATAAAGTTCTTTTTGACTCTCAATGTTGTAAAGTGTTTGAACCTGATTCTGACTTTGTTAAGTTTTTTGGTAAAAGAATTAATAATACATACATGATAGATTTAGATGACATATCACATTCTAACCTATGCCTCACTGCTAGCAAAGAAGATTTAGCCTTCTTGTGGCGTCGTAGGTTAGGCCATGCTAGTTACACAGTATTGCATAAATTGAATAAGCACAGCATGGTTAGAGGACTTCCTGAAGTTTCTTTTAAGAAAGAAAATAAACTCTGTGATGCATGTACTCAGTCCAAGTTAACTAGAAAGTCATTCAAATCTAGAACAGAAAATCTGTCCACTAAACCCTGTGAGCTGATACACATGGACCTTTTTGGGCCAACCAGATCTGTCAGCTTATCAGGGAGGAAGTATGGATTTGTTCTGGTAGATGACTTCTCTAGGTACACTTGGGTATACTTCCTGTCACAGAAAAGTGATGCATTCACAGAATTTTAGGAGTTCTGTCTTAAGATAAACCAGAAAATTGAAAACATTTTAACTGATCATGGAAGTGAATTTGAAAACTCACAGTTTGAGAATTTCTGCAGGATAAATGGTATTCATCACAAGTTCTCCTCACCAAGGACACCCGAGCAGAATGGAGTTGTGGAGAGGAGAAATAGAACCCTGGTGGAGATGGGTCGCACACTCTTGGTTGAAGGTGGTCTGCCAAGGAAGTTCTGGGCTGAAGCTGTAAATACTGCCTATTATGTAATCAACAGAGCTATGGTAAGACCTTCTACCCAGAAAACACCTTATGAGATCATAAAGGGTAAGAAACCTTCAATTGCTCATTTCAAGGTTTTTGGTTGCAAATGCTTTTTTCATATAAATGATAAAAGAGACCTTGATAAATTTGAACCTAAAGGTGAACCAGGAATTTTTCTTGGTTACTCTGAAAACACCCGGGCATATAGAGTGTATAATCTAAACTCCAAATCTGTTGAAGAATCTCTACATATTATTTTTGATGAATCTTTGGTAAAGACTAATATTGGTCAATGCAGGAATGAAGACAATGGTGATATTCTGAAAGAAAGGAACCCTGCAGACAAATCGGAAGATGAGGAAGAAAATAAAGAGTTTAATGGAGAAGAGTCTACAGTTCAGGGGGAGGTAAGTGAAAATCATGATAATCAAGTTGTCAACATTAGATATCTAAAAGATCATCCTGTAGATAATGTGATTGGCAATTTGCATGACCCTCCTAGGACTAGAGGCCATTTTAGAATTCAAAATGAACTGAATGCATATGCTCTTGTTTCTCATGTAGAACCCAAGTCCATTGACTGTGCTCTCAAGGATGTGCATTGGACTAATGCCATGCATGAGAAGCTCAATCAATTTGACAGGAATAAGGTGTGGCACTTGGTCCCACCTCCTGATCATGGGACAGTCATAGGGACTAAATGGGTATTTAGGAATAAAACTGATGAGTTAGGGAATGTAGTTAAGAATAAGGTCAGATTTGTTGCTCAGGGGTATAACCAAGAATTTGGAATAGATTTTGAAGAGTCTTTTGCCCCTGTAGCCAAGTTAGAAGGCAATTAGAATTTTATTGGCTTATGCATGCTCCTTAGGAATAAATCTCCAACAGATGGATGTAAAATCTACTTTTCTAAATGGGGAAATCAGTGAGGATGTCTATGTGAGGCAGCCTCCTGACTTTGAATGTTTAGACTTCCCCAATCATGTTTATAAACTTAATAAAGCTCTCTATGGTCTTAAGCAAGCCCCTAGAGCTTGGTATGACAGGTTGAGCAAATTTCTCACAGATAAGAACTTCACAAGAGGAGTAGTTGATCAAACTTTGTTCACTAAGGTAAGTCATCTAGATATACTTATTGTTCAAATTTATGTGGATGTCATAGTTTTTGGGTCAACTAACCCCAAACTGTGTGAGGAGTTTTCTCAGATTATGACTAATGAATTTAAAATGAGCTCAATAGGCGAGCTCAAATTATTTCTTGGACTGCAGGTTACACAGTCAAAAGATGGAACCTTCATCACTCAGTCCAAGTACATAAGGGATTTATTGAAGAAATACAAGATGGACAACCTCAAAGAAATAGCTGCTCCAATGGGTACCTCGACCAGCTTAGATATAGACCCTCAAGGTAAACCAGTGGACCAAAAGCTATATAGAGGTATGATCGGATCCCTTTTATATCTCACAGCATCTAGGCCTGATATTCATTTTGCAGTGTGTCTATGTTCTAGATTTCAGGCTAGTCCTAAAGAATCACACCTTAAGTCTGTGAAAAGGATTTTTAGGTATCTACTAGGCACTCAAGAGCTTGGTCTATGGTATCCTGCTAGGTGTGAGTTAGAACTTCTAGCCTACACTGATGTAGACTATTGTTTGTGATGGGTTTTATCCGACCATCTTATTGTTTTATTTCATGTATATATGTATATATGTACACATATATATGTCTTGTTTCACGTGTCGATCAACCAATTAACTAACCGGTAATTAACTGACTGATTGACGATGCGGGCGTGCCAGTCACGTAGGTGACAAGTTTATTATGCGCTCATTCTGACCCATGTCGGGCGAAAGTGAGGTTCGGTCGGGACCAGCAGTCTGCCATACCATAAAGGTTATGACGTTAATTACATCCCCCACGAGGAGGGAACACCTTTGATTAATTGCTGAGATAATGGGCTATCGAAGCTGGAATAAAGGATGCGACGTTATGAACATGACGGAATCATGCGCGATGCATCTATCTATCATGCAGGAGAGGCATGGTTCATTGGACTGGAGACCCTTGGTACACGGCGGAGGACGCAGGTCTGGAGACCACCATCGCGCATAGCGGAGACTTCCAATCGGGCGTAACCCGACCTTCTGTCAATGCCATTTTGATATACCCGGGGGTCTATGCAAGTATGCAAGCATGATGATGATAACTATATTAAGCATGGCAACAGAATTGTGAAAGCGAGGAGTGCTCACTCACGTTTGTCGATCTCCGCCAAGTGAGGCAAGAATAATAGCACAAACCGGATAGCAAAACGATTCGGATCCAAACATCACTTCTCTTATTCAGTTTATTAGGATTCGTTGATTCCGGTCACGGGAGACGAAGGTCACAGCGAGGGTAGGTGGATGATTAGAACAACACCAGGGCTTAAGACTGATGCAGCCAAGCATAGGGGTAGAGTTCCCCGGCGCGGCCAATCGTCGGCAAACAGAACAAATCTGGCGCGGCCAAAACGTAGGTAAAAGTCTAAACCGGCGTGGTCAAAACGTAGGAAAAGTTTAAAACAGCGCGGCCATAGGCACTTGTTAGCCCGGCGCGCAGGGAACGGGGCGCGCCGGTTTAGGGCGCGCCGGGAATTGGCCAGCCAAGAAAACAGAATTTATGAGTCTATTGCTAATCCGGCGCGGGGGGGGGGGGGGGGGGGACCGTGCCGTATTAGGGCGCACCGGACTAAGGCCGCATTGTCTTGATTTGTTTTTGATGCCTTTTGAAACCATTAAGTTTGTTAAGCTTATTTTGAGAGTTTTAGAGTTATTTAGGCCAGCTTTTTGTTTGATTGAAGTGCAAAATCCTTTGGAAGTGATGCAGTGAGTCAGTGCGAGGTTCATACTCGAGCACTGAGCTGATTGAGTCCAGAACGAGCATCCGATTATGGGTTTACTACTCTGAGTCTGTCCAAAATTGGGCAGCATCTCCCCTGAACATGAAGAGTTGCAGGGGAAGAACGGGGTCATACTCGCTCATGGAGTAAGCCCCTAAACCGCCGATCTGCACAGTGGCAGCCAGCAAATTCCCATCGGATAGGTGTGGACGCACTTTTTATTTAATAAAATCAATGCTTATTTGTTTATTGGCGTTTATTAAGTGCGTGGGCGTGCCAGTCACAAATGTGACGATTTATTGTGCGCTCGATCTGACTAATCAGACGATTGTGTGGTTCGTGTCGGGACTGGAACCCGCCGCGCCATAAAGGTCACGGCGTCATTTACATCCCCTCGGAGAGGGGAACACCCTTGATTAATCGCCAGGAAAAGGGGCCTCATGGCCAGGAAAATATATCGAGAGAAACAAGCTGATAGCGGTCTCGAATCAGTCGGAAAGCCCTATGTCTAGGGAAACAAGCGTTCGAAATATGTCGGTCATGTGTTGACCATTTGATGTTCGGACGAGCGTCCGGCTTCAGAGAATCGTGATCATCACGGGGAAAGCTGGAGCATATGTATGCCAGGGTACGGCAACTTTATTGTTTAAAGGGATAGAAGACATTCGGTTGAATCCCGGTTAGAGCGGTCAGAAACCGATAAGTTTGTTCGCCCGGTGCAAGACCAAGCTACGACCATACTGCGGTGGGCCCCCCGCGGTCGAAGTCAGGCTCGCGTGGGCATCATTAATATTTCCGGTGCTGAAGGGCAGCGGGAAAGTGTCCCGGGACTAGATTTCGAAACAAAGATTTGTACAGAGATAGCCGACTATAGGCCTAGGATGTGGGTCAGGCGATGACCATGGTTGGGGCGAACCCGAGGTCCAAATGTGACTCACGAAGGTCTTATTGATATTCCCGCACATAGGGTTCGGGGAAGACGAGAGCCGTCTCATTCCATTCAGATTTTGTAGGTCATTTATGGACCATTTTATGTTCGGACAAGATCCGTATTGAAGACATAAACGGAAATAAACCCGTACAAATGTCTGCCGTGAGTACGGCAAGTTTAATGTGGCGTTGCGGGATTAGATCCCGGGATATACGTCGGTCACTAACGGACCATTCATTATTCAGACGAAAGTCCCTATTCTAAGCATCGGAGACAGCGACAAAGACATACAGATGTATGCCGTAGGTATGGCACGTCTCCTGTGGGTGCGGGATCGGATCCCGACGAAGATGGGTCAAGCTGATGATCTATTGGCCCGAGGTGGTTGCGGACTATGGCCATATCGGGGTCTCCAAGGACCACGTCTGATGCCCCGGGACATCATTACTTTTCTCTGCACGCATAGTCTTGGGAAACGAAGGTTCCAAGGTATACGTGCGTGTCGGTCACGGTCAGACCATTCATTGTTCGGACGTGAGTCCACGTTTGAAGCATCGAAGATGATGATAAAACCGTGCAAATGTCTACCACAGACACGACAAGTTTAATGTGGGGTTGCGGGATTAGATCCCGAGAGAAGCGGGTCGAGTTAACGAACTATTGGCCCGAGATGTGTTCGGATCATGACCATGTCGGGGGTTCCGAGGTCCACGCCCGATACCACAAGGCATCATTGATTTTCTCTTTGCACCCAGTCCGGGGGGAGTGAATTGTTAGGTGTAGAGCCCGAACTCACCAACGTGCGCCCTCACACGCGGATCAACCTGCGCGGTCAGAGCCCGAACAGAGGGGCGCACCGGTTTTAAGGGCGCCAGGTTAGAATTGAAAGGGGTGCACCGGGTGTGATAAAGGGAATGATTTTGAGAGGTTAAACCGGCGCGATGGAGCAGGGGCGCGCCGTAATAGGGAGATATGGAGTGGAAATGGGCGCGCCGTTTAGCATCCGAAGAAGGAGATGGGGCTACTGTGAGGAGGGTTAAAACGGCGCGATGGAGCAGTGGCCGCGCCGGATTAGCCCCTCCCGAGGGTTTCTTGCTTTAACTGTGTGTTTTCTTTTCTTTCACCCGTGGGTGGGTCTTATGATACGTTTATTCATGCATTTGGTGGATTAGATAGGTAATGAGGTGGGGTTTAAGTGATTTGTTCGAAGGAGTTTATTGTGTAAGGTTTTAGGGGTTAATTCACAGAGGGTTCACTGTGTGTTTTCAAAGGGCGTCTTGTTCATTCGTTCTTGAGTGTTCTTAATCCCCTGGCAAAAATTGGGCAGCATCTCCCCCGGATCGGGACTTGCCGGAGATCAAGGAGAGTCACCAATCGGATTGCTCCGGGGTAAACTCTCAGAATGTGGAGCGGCCTCACGGCGGTCCGTTAGCCCAAGTGCGAGTGCGGAACGCTCGAGGGCCAGCCTACAAGAGCGCCCACGACTCACGGGCGATGTTTTCATAAGCGGGACGAATGTGTGCCACGAGAGGCCATGAATGTTCATCCCCTGACGGGCTCCTTCGAAGGCCATGCTATGGAGAAGCAAGCTTCGAAGGGCCTGGATGAGGAGAGGGCAGAGAGAAAGAGAGGGAAGCAGAAGAACACCGTATGTTGCGAAAAGGGCTTTTCTTTTTATTCATTTGCAGAGACAAATACAGCTGGGTATCTACCCTAAAGCGAGAAAAGGGGAGAATACAGTAGAGGGAAAGGAGGGAATACATCGATGGGGGAGGGAGAACGGAGCACAAGCTCCTCCCCCTCCGAGCTCACCTCTCACTCTCACTCTCCTCTCTCTTTCTTTCTTCACCTCTCTGGCGTGGATGGGTGGAGCTTCTTTCTCTTCGGGTGGCCTTCTCCTCTTCTTTTTCTTCTTCTCTTCACTGCATACAACCGAGGGGGTTCGAGCAGCTCTCTTTTTCTTCACCAGTGGGGCATGCCTTTTATAGAACGGACAGTGGGGGAGAAAACTCCCGCCACCTCTGCCTTGTTCGCAACAACGTTGTTCTTGTGTTGGATGATGCTGGTTCGTGGGGTACACTGGCGTTCGTCCGAGGACGGGATGTTCGCAGGTTTGCCGGGAGGATCTGCTGCCGCTTCTCCACCAAGGATGCTTGTCTTCACCGTCGATGCAGCTACATTGTCGAACGGAGGTGGAGATAGGGCTCCAGAGCATTGAATGCCCATGGAGACAGGGCTTCAGAGCATTGAATGCCCTCTAGGCACCAGGCTGATGCAAAAACAGGGTATCGGCTGGCGGATGGGATGGGTTGATTGCGCGCCAGGGAAACACTTCAGAGAACGGCTTGTTCGCATCACCTAATCGACGTGGGGGAATAGTAACCGCGCCGGAATAGCTTTCCTTTTGCTTTCAATGTGAGCACGCCGTGATAAATGTTTGAAGAAAAGACTTTTAGAAATGGGCAAATGAGTCCTTCAACTTTAGCACGCCGGTTTAGCTTGTGCAAATGGGTGGCGCCGTTTTAATCATCAAAGGGGGATGGCCCCTTCAACAGGAGCACGCCGGATAACCTAAGGGGCGCGCCGTTTTAATGCAACACAAGGGAGCTCGTATTAGAGCATGAAGTGGGGCGCGCCGGTTAAGCAAAGGGGCGTGCCGTTTTAAGGCGCGCCGCTTTAAGGCCCGTCCATGCCGTTTTAAGCAACGAACGGATTCTTCTCTAAGTCACGGCCGTTTATATGAATGTCGGCATTCCCAGAACATTCCGGTTACAATGTATGGCCTCCGCAATTTTCCATTCGTAGCCTTCGGGACTCGGTCCCAGACTTTGCGTGACTTTCGATGCAAGCTGAGACTGTGCCGAAGTTCCCGACTCTTCTTTGATTCAGCTTTCGGCATGGCCGGTCGGAGCGTTATAGCTGTATCTTCTGCTTAGGGGGCTTCCTTAGCGGGTAGCGGACCACCGAGCGAGTTCTCATCCTGATCGGGCGAGGCATGAGGTTTATTCGGCATTTCTGTCTTCGGCTTGCCCTCGAATGTCGAGACGTGCATGCCGTATGATCCTCATCGACATTTTTTGGTGTCCACAATAGGATACCCCGAGGACTAGCCTACGAGGGGCACCAATACTCCGTGGGTGAAGATAGAAGGATGAGGCCATTGATGATGGGAGCATCACCCCTAGGGCTAGCCTACGAGGGGTGGGCAACCCACAGCTTATGGCACATCCATTGAAGGGACCGGCCGTTAGGAGAGTGGAGCTCCGAGGGCTAGCCTACCAGGAGCATACATCCCTTGGCCTTGATCGGGTCTCCGATTGTCGGGGCTAAGCTTGTTGGGCTAAGACCCCTATCACTGTCAGCTATGGCCTCGAGAAAGCATCTACCATGGAGAGGTAGAGCCCCCGATCGCCCAGCAATTCCAGGAAGCAATAGGGGAATGTCCCCCTCCCCGGGTGATTAAGACGGGATGAGAGAATCTCAGAACGGTTCAAATGACCATGATGCAGAGGGGTAGTAGATGCACAGATGAGATGGGCCCATCGTAGAAGCATATGCTCGAACAGTTAGGACATAGCATTCAGGGGGATGGATTCGGCCGTCCCCAAAGGCAACTCGCACCTTGCGAACAATGAGAGCAGTACGAAGGGAGGAGTTAATGGAAACTAGACCCTCGATACCACGGTGGGAAGAAGCATGCGCATAAGCACAGCTCTGTCCACGAGGGGATACAGAGATCCTTAAATCACAAATGAAAGTAGTCGATCGGAAAGACCCGGGGAGGGGTCGTTTCTGTAGCCCACGATGCTTCGGGGCATGATCAGGACTTCGGGGAAACCGGAATCAGAGACCACGCGCGGAAGAACTCAAACATTCACATTGATATAGATAGAGAAGGGGACAGGAGCTTCAAGCATTCATTTGACCTGCTGGTCTAAGCATTTATATACATATTACCATCCCAGAAACGGGAATGGGCTAACATTTACATGTTAAGAATCCGGCGCCGGCATCATTGCTCGGTCGCCGTTCATCAATGGCAGAGGCAGAGGGACGTGCAGAGGCACAACAATAAAGCAAAGGGAAAGAGAGAATTGCAGAGAAGGGGGAGGGGGGTCGGCTCGTATCATCGCCATCCCTCCCCCACTCGCTTACATCTGATAGATGCAAACCTCAAAAGGAAAGAATCCACGAAAGCAGAGGAAGATAGGCGCTAGCGCCCACCTGTTCTTGAAACAGAGTATCGTATCTTCAGCGAGCGAAGGAAGAGGAAGATGGCCGGCGGAGGACGCTCAGAAGGAACCCTATTTTTCCTAGGAAGCTCTCTCCCGATTCCTCCTTTTCTCTATCTGTCTCCTCTTCGAAAGCCTCTCTCGAAAACCTCTCTTCTATCTTCTTCCATCTGCCCCTCTTTTTATCTCTTCTCCTCTTTTTTTTCTTTCAATCGAACAGCCATATATATATAGGAATAGGTGTGAGACCTTGATCCAGCGTTGAGATTGGCGCGCCGGGTAAGGGCTCCACTCTTTTGCGTGCCGGGCTAAGAAGGCACTGGATAGTGGGGTTCTTGCGTGCCGGGATAAGGGCATCAGGTGGGGGGGGCGCCGGTTTAGGGAGCGCCGTGCTAACGCTCCTCGCGCGCTTTGAGCCAATCGATGAGTCCGGGGATGATTCGGGGGTCACCGTGAACATTTATCTTGCCAATACTCATCGAAACCTTGACGAGATGTCTTGTCGAAGCTCCTAGGTTGACGTACGGCCATTCTCGAGACTCCAAATAGCTTTGATTTGATCACACGGGCCTTCCGCTGGCACAGCCTTCGGATCTGTGATCCGTGCTGCTGGCTCGGTCTGGCTCATGCCCAAAGCTCTTTAGGAAGTGGGGTAACACCAGGGATAGTTCCGCCTAAGCTGGGCGATCATTCAGCCACTAACGGGCCCATCTTGGCGGGAAGCCATACCCATGCCGAGTGATCGGGATCTTCTGCCATCAGAGCTTTCGGTCCTCCGTCTCGGAGAGCCAGGGGGACTCTTTCATCTTCAGGAGAGCCCTTCATGAGGTGGGAAGCCACTGGGTAGACTGTTGTCCTTGATCGGACAATGGGTGTAGTGTATGCGACACGACAGAGTCGATGCCGGTTCATTGGGCAGGCTTGATCGCACTGCCGATTGGTTGTGAGTTTGTCTCGGCTCTCCTGAGGTGAAGCCCCCGTGTCCATACGGGGTGACTCGAGGCTCTGGCAGCTTGTGAAATCTTCAATATGTTGATATTTATCGGCTTTCATGCTTCAGCGGGCCGGGTCCTTTATCTTTGTGGCTTGGTCACCGACGATCATATTTTGGGTGCCAATAAATGCCCCCAGACGTGGGTGTTGCGAGCAAGGCACGAGTGCAGCAAGGCCGACGGATGAAGTTCACCCGGAATGATCTCCCCTTCGGTTGACAGGAGCTTGGGAAGGCCCTTAATTCGGCATGGACGTTAACCCGGCGCCGTTTGCATTTTAATACAGCGCGAGGTTGCTTCAGCGCGCTCTTGGCCCTTTGGGTTTTTAATACGGCGTGGCCCTGGCTGTTTGCCTGTTAATCCGGCGCGCCTTTTCCATTGATGCATGACTTCGGCGCGGCCAATCCCGGCACGCCTTTTGCTTACGGGTCTTTTAATCCGGCGCGCTAAATAGCGCGCCGGTTTAACAAGGGGGAGGCTTCCCCTATATATTTCTTTCTTCTTCATTTTTTCCTTCATCACTCCTCATTTGCAAGCTTCCCTTCTCTCTCCTCCCTTTCTTCTCTTCCCGCGACGCCGAGCGAGGTGAGGGCGAGAGCGGCGGCAGCTTTTCCTTCGGGGTGAGCGAAATGCTGCCCTTTTGGGTTTTTAAACCCATTCTTTGGGCCCCGGGAGGCTTCTAGTAGGGCTTGCCCTCGGAGCTATTTCCCCGGGTGTTCCTTTTGGCCTCGGTGTGATGCTGATGGCTGCTTTTAGGGGCCGTTCCCTTAGTGGACGCGTTCCCGCTTTCCTTTGGCAATCTCCCATGTTGGGGAGACTCTGTCGAAAATTTGTCAGAAATCTGCCTTTGATCAGCTATTTTCTGACTTTTGCTTATCGTTTCATGTGCTTCTTTGTAGCTATTATGGCATCCGGTTCTTCTTATCGTGCCGTGGTGACGTGGGCGAACGTTAATTCCCTTGATCGGGGGCACGGTCAAGTGGCCGTGGTTGCTGAATCCTCAGATTCGGAGATAGATACAGTGGATACCAGCCATCTCCTCATTCTTGGGGGTGACTCCTTTCATTATGACAGGGAAGGTGTCGCCCGGAGGGACTACCCCAAAGACAAACACCTGATGTCCCTTCTCCAACGCTTCAACCTTCAAGGGAAGAGGGACGTGTTCGTTGTCCGAAAAGTTGAGCAGGCCCTGCTGGTGGAGAGAGACAGTCTGACGGACTGCGTGGTGCGGGGAAGACCCTTTTACCTCCCCGGAGAGGTCAGGAAATGGAGCGTCGTGCTGGGACTGCAAGATCTGGCTCCAGAAGACGGGCCGCTGACCAGGGCCCCCGAATTTGTACCCGCTCGGTGGAATGATTCCGCGGGCAGAGTGGATCGGGAGAAGCCGATCTTTGGCTTGTTCCTTGCCCCGCTGAAGTGGGGGTATAGAGAAGAATCTCTCTTGCTGGATTGCTTGGCGGTCCGCTTCAAGCACCAGATATCTGTGGGGTGGTTTGCCGAGCTGAGGGCCACCGACGCCCACGCATTCAGGCCCGGAGCAGTGGAGTTCACAGACTATGTGCTGCATCATTATGCTCCAATTCTGACCAGGGCTGGTGTATATCATAGCGTGTATGCCTCAAGGTATCGCTACCCCATCTCCCGAGGCTTGTGCTGTGGTATGATTGAGGTGTTCTGCCTCGAATATAACACTTTCTATACTTCGGAAGGAGAGACCTCTCTAGACTTGTGGAGCCTCTCGCAGCTTAGCGGCCTACCCATTGATGGGGAACTGTATGAAGAGGTTTGTTAGCCTGACTGGCTGAAAGATCAGACCAACAGCGACGGTCGGTATCTCGCGGGTTATGCTTATCGATATCTGATGAAGGCCTACCGCACCCTCTTTCATTCATCGCACGACACGAGGGAAGCTCGGAAGCTGGGCGAGAAGCGGAGGGTGCGGATGGGCACCTGGCTTCAATATTTCTTCAATGGGAAGAATAAGTATGAGGACTCCCCCCCGATAGCGCCAGTGGCTCAGAAGCGGAAGAAGAGGGTGCGACGCCAGTCTTCTTCGAGAGGAGGGCAGGGGGAGAACCCAAACCCTACTGGTGTTGACGCAGTCACTCACTGTGCTGCATATCTGGTTTATTGGCTTTGTTCTTTCGCTCTTCCGTAAGGTGACGAGAGCGTGATTAGGGCGGAGGCCATTTATCAGGCTTGTCTTATGGCTTGGGGTACCAAGCTATCTCTTTGTCCGGTGGCTTTATGCCTTATTTATAAGATGTTGGGGGACCTGCACAAGACGCGTCTCCCCAGAAGTCTTCAGACGGTCGGTCCATTACATTTTTTCAATGCTTGGGTTTGTACCCTGTTCCCGGAGGTGGCTCCTCGGGCATTACAGGCGGTTCCTCTCGTTCCGCGGATGATAGAGTTTGCAAGCGCCGAGCCATCTTTACTAGCGGAGCAACTATACGCCATTCGGGGCAAATTGGCCCGTATTCCAACGGATTCCCCCGGGGTCCTTCATTTTTGGAGCTTAGCTGCCCACTCTAGCCCGCTGGTGAACATGACGAGGTAGTGTAAGCTTTTTGAGACTGAGGAGTATATTCATCCGTTTTCGAGGCCAAATGTACAAGGCCTATTCTTGAGCCGGAGTTGGTTGATTGGGCGCTGGCTATCAGGCCGAGTGTCCTTATATTCCGCAAGAGCGACATTCTGTGGTTGGAGCCGTACTACCCGTTCCGCTTCAGTCGGAACTTTGGCTACGACCAGCACATCCCACATTCTTCTTCACAGTTTGCATTGCCTAACAGGCACAGGGTCGGGCAGGTTTCAAATGATGATGCCCGGATATGGTGGGACTTCTTCCATCGCCGGGAGGACGTTTCTTTCAGGGTGCCAACCCCTGCCCGTTTTCCCCGCGTCACGCCTGAATATATCAAGTGGTGGAACGCGCGGACAGGGTTCTACAGGAGCTCCTGGCGAGAGTGCTGGGCCGTAGCGGAGCACAGGTTTCTGGATTCCCAACCAGAGCCAGTCCTTGATATTGAGCCTTCTTATTTGAAGAAGTTGAAATCCTAGACCAATACGGAAGTGAAAGCCTATCTGGAGGCCCGCAAGGTTGTAAAAAGTCGCAGGACGAAGGTTGAACCGAAGCTGCCCCCGATCAAGAAGGATGACTATGTGAAAACCCTTCGGGGTTTCTGCCGGGTAAGCAGCGAGAGGGTGATTCTTCAGCAGCTCCCTCTGCCGGTAGAGGAGCCTATCTCGGCTGTGGCCGACTGGCGTCCCGAGGTGGATAGGTTGTACCCCTATCGGACCTTCATTCGCAAGGAAGACAGGCGAGATGCCTTGTATGACAACACCCCCTGGCTATTTGCGCTTCTTCGCTCACATGGTCTTTCAGTGGGTGGTCCCAGCGAAGCCATCTTGGACCGACCTCTTCATATCTCGTTCAAATATGCCGACAGATGGGGGCTGGACCACCTGAGCCTGTATTATCTCTTGTC
This sequence comes from Amorphophallus konjac, assembly GCA_022559845.1. Lineage (NCBI taxonomy): Eukaryota > Viridiplantae > Streptophyta > Magnoliopsida > Alismatales > Araceae > Amorphophallus > Amorphophallus konjac. The sequence goes on along the minus strand of CM040123.1, from coordinate 231,832,547 downwards.
TTCTCGTGGTCACGAGGACCTGGCGCTGCTGGTCGAGCCGAGTGAAAAGATCGGGGATTTATGGTGGCTTATTCGTGAGGCGGCTTCGAGGGACAAAGTGCCTTCGTTGTTTTATTGGCCTCTCTTCCCCTTCTATACGGGGCCGGCAAGTATGTTCCATTTTTCCATTCAGGCCCTTCGGCCAGCTTCTTTCTTTCATTGTGGTGCATTATTCTCACCCTTGTGCATGTGCAGTCCGACCAACTTTGGAGGAGACTCGGCACTTCAGGGAGCTGATAATAAAGGCCCAGAAGCCAGCATATTTCGAGGTTCCCGAGCCGGCCCCGACCACGACGCCACTGCCTCCTGGGGATTCAAGAAAGCGGACTCGATCCCAGTTGAGAGAAGCCGTCGGAAAGGCGAAGGCGGCGGTGACCCGGGTGACACGGGCGCGCCGAAAGAAGGCTGCAGAGAGAGAATCAGCAACTGTTCTTCCTTCGATTGTATCCTTCGAAGAGTTTGAAGCTTCTTGCACACATAGGCCAGAGGCTGAAGGATGGCTCTTCTTCTCTTTAAAGTTCATCAACTTGCTTTGACTGGCTTGGCTAGCCCATGCTGACGGTTGCTGACACAGTTGCCACGGTCGTCGGGCTGGAGGCGACGGTAGATGTTGCGGCTAGGGAAGGGGCAGAGGAAATCCCTACTGCTCCCGTAGAGAGAGATCTGCCTTTTCCAACACCCAGACATGAGATGGAAGGTAATTCATAGTTTAATTGCGATGCCACCGTGAATCTTCATATCTTCAGCCGGCTTGACCCTTTCTTGCCGTAAATTTCAGTTGATATACAACCGTCATTACTTCCAGGCTCGGAGAGAGTAGAGGAAACGGTTGTCCTGGGACAGGGCGAACCTGTCCTCGAGATCCCGCCCGCTGTTGCTTCTGGTGTGGAGAGCATGGGAGAAGTTCCTGCTGCGGATGATGCTTCCGCTGGCGAGGCTCCTGCTCCGACGGTGGAGCGTCCCGAAAGAGCAGAGGGATCCTCCTCCTCTGAAGAGGTTGATTATGGTGGCGGCTCCAGTGATGAGGAGTTCCTACCTGTTGACACAGAGACGGAGGATGCCGGGGCGTCCTTGGCCTATGAAAGCGATCATCCGACTTTCAGCCCACCCCGGTTGTCGTGGAGTGGTTTTGGGCCGTCAGGCTCGCTCGTGAGCGGAGAGGCTGGCGCCAGAGAAGTGGCCCTTAGATATTTGAGCCTAGTACTGGCCGAGGTAAGGATCCATCCGTGGTCGGTGCCTGCTGCCCTTCCTTCTTCTTCCTTTCAACTTTTAATATATATATTTCTGGCGTAGACCGAGGTGGTGCTGCCTACCATGATGGTGCAGATACCTCTCCGGGCTCTAGGCACGGGCCATGCAACTCTCCCGTCCGTCCTGCGGCCTATCGCGCTGCAATACCCCAAGGACTATGCAGCGGCAACGGCTCCAACTGGACCCAGAGCACTTGTGAGGGTTGATAGTTCGGCAGCAGTTGTGGACTTTCAGCCATTAGAAGTCACACAACAGTCAGCTCCGGAGAAGGGTGGCCCCTCCGAAATAGAAGCCGGAGAGATCATCGAAGAACAGACGTCCTTGGCTCTTGATATTCCTGTCGCACCTCCATCCCAGGGGGCAGGCAAGGAAATTGTTATCATTGAGGCTCCAGCCACCGTATCGGCCAGCGCGGTTGTTCCCCATAGCAGTGGACTACAGCTCATGCCATCGTCATCTTCTGGGACGCGCGATGATATCTGGGCCAATGTGGATAGCAGAGTGGAATTTGAACTACCCGAGACATCGCCGCTTGGTCTCCAGTCTTCAAGTGACCTCGTGTGGCAGTTCCTAGGGACCCTTCAGCAGACCATAACGGCCAGTAGAGATTTAACTTATATTCAGCTGAGGGGCTTGATAGAGCATTTATCCCGCTCGCTGTTGGCCTTTGGTTGCCCCATGGACGACTGGACTCCACGGGTGATCTTGCTCTTGAAGTATGTAAACAGGAGGGAATTTCTAGGCCGGGAGGCAACTGATCAGCTAGCGGCCGTAACACTGGAGCGGGCCGAATGCTGAACCGCTCTCATTTCTCTGAAAGGGACTGCGGCGAGGATGAGGGACGATGCCAATGCCTCTTTGCAGTGCCGAAGCTTTCTCACGGCTCGCATAGCGGAATTACATGCCGAACTCTCGAGGGCAGAGGCTGAACTTCAAGAGGTAGAACGCCTGGAAGTCCAGAAGGTGGAGGAGGCAGAAATGGCCGAAGGCCAAGTTGCTTCCCTCGGGGAGAGATTATCCGAGCTGGAGGCCACTGAGTTCAGACTGCAGGAGCTGGCCCGCCATCCTTCCCTGGGCATTCCAGATTTGGAGGACATCTTCCGACGCCCCCTGCCATAGCTCTTTTCTATTTGCCTCTTTTTGATGGACTTTATGTATCCCGGGGAATGCCCCGCATAACATGTACTCTTTATTCCGTAGAATGAAAAATCTTCATTTTGCCGTCAAATGACGACTCCATCTTGTCATCATTCTTCTTCCTTTTTTTTCTTTTTTTATTCGCCAGTTGATTCTAGTCCGAGTGTGTGGGTCACGAGGGCAGGAGAGCGCTCACGTCTTCAGCAAAGGGGTGAGGTGTTCGCTCCACCGCATCGCGACTATTCTTAAGACTAAACAACGTCCTGTACGAGCCGAGAGCCCGGAGGACTCAAAAGGATATATGAGAGACGAACACCAAAACAGATAGCGAGCAACCCTACCGATGATGGCAAGGGTCGATAAGGGTGGACGGTCTTGCCGATGCTTACAAGAACCGAGAAGGGGTAGCGACCGATCTTGCCGATAATGACAAGGGTCGAAAAGGGTGGATGGTCATGCCGATGATGACAAGGGCCGAAAAGGGAGCGACCGATCTTGCCGATGGTGACAAGGGTCAAAAAGGGTAGACGGTATTACCGATGATGACAAAAACCGGAAAGGGTAGCGATCGATCTTGCCGATGGTGACAAGGGTCGAAAAGGGTAGACGGTATTACCGATGGTGACAAGGGTCGAAAAGGGTAGACGGTCTTGCCGATGATGATAAAAACCAGAAAGGGTAGCGATCGATCTTGCCGATGGTGACAAGGGTTGAAAAGGGTGGACGGTATTGTCGATGATGACAAAAACCGGAAAGGGTAGCGACCGATCTTGCCGATGGTGACGAGGGTCGAAAAGGGTAGACGGTCTTGCCGATGATGATAAAAACCAGAAAGGGTAGCGACCGATATTGCCGATGGTGATGAGGGTCGAAAAGGGTAGACGGTTTTGCAAATGATGACAAAAACTGGAAAGGGTAGCGACCGATCTTGCCGATAGTGACAAGGGTCGAAAAGGGTGGATGGTATTGCCGATGATGATAAAAACCAGAAAGGGTAGCGACCAATCTTGCCGATGGTGACGAGGGTTGAAAAGGGTAGACGGTCTTGCCGATGATGACAAAAATCGGAAAGGGTAGCGACCGATATTGCCGATGGTGACAAGGGTCGAAAAGGGTGGACGGTATTGTCGATGATGACAAAAATTGGAAAGGGTAGCGACCGATCTTGCCGATGGTGACAAGGGTCGAAAAGGGCTTATTTAAAGGAAATATATATGTATATATATAAGGGGGGACATCGGATGCCGACTCCGCTTTGACCCTATAAAGGGCCTTCCGAATGGAGGACGGATCATCACTATTCATCATTGATTTATAACTTTTTTTTCTCTTTCTTCCCCTTTTATTTTGTTCACATTACTGACTTAAGCGCCCTTTCGGGTTTTCGCTGAAGCCAGCCCCCTCTTACTTTTGCCCACGCGCCCTCTCGGGTTTTCACGTGACGGGGTACCCGATTTTGCCTGCGACGCCCTTTCGGGTTTTCGCCACAGCTGGGTTATAGCCATTTTTGCACTTGTCCTGATATAGGAGCAAGTCTGGCGGGGTATCTCTATTTTTAACCCCATTTTTCTTTCTTTTTGCCTCTGCTTCTTTTTTTGAATTAGGAATACCGAAGAACTGGACTGTGAGAATGCTGACTGGCCTTGCCGATGATGACAAGGATTGGTCTCTGGTTTAGTTCATCGACACTGGCTAAATGTCGGAGCAAAGATCATGGTTTGTTAACAAGGATGTAAGATCCGAGTTAGGGGTAGAGGTTGACCGATCTCGTCGATGATGGCGAGGGTCGAACGTGGGTTTGTTCATCAGCATGGGTCATATGCCGAAGTAAAGGTAGGATTACTAACAGGGACGGAGGGTCCAAGTTAGGGGTAGAGGTTGACCGATCTCGTCGATGATGATGAGGGTCGAACACGGGTTTGTTCATCAGCATGGGTCACATGCCGAAGCAAAGGTAGGATTACTAACAGCGACGGAGGGTCCAAGTTAGGGGTAGAGATCGACCGATCTCACCGATGATGATGAGGGTTGAACACGGGTTTGCTTAAAGGATTTCCGGTGGGACTTTTGATGATTGTCCCTTTTGGAGTTTCATCAGGTGGATAACAAAAGGGGCACTTTTAAATTACCAGTTTACCGACTTAAGCGCCCTTTCGGGTTTTCGCCTAAGCCAGCCCCCTCTTGCTTTTGCCCACGCGCCCTCTCGGGTTTTCATGTGGCGGGGTACCCGATTTTGCCTGCAGCGCCCTTTCGGGTTTTCGCCACAGCTGGGGTATAGCCATTTTTGCACTTGTCCTAATATAGGAGCAAGTCTGGCGGGGTATCTCTATTTTTAACCCCATTTTCTTTTCTCTTTTTTTTTTGATATAAAGGATGGTAGGTCGAAGTGTGATGTCCGACCCTTGGTTGGTAGTAGACGGCTGTTGACCGGATCACCAGGCCTTGTGTCGAGCAAAGCGGTATATTCGTTAGCAGGGGCTGAATGCTAACGTAAAGGAATGATCTTTCGCCGATTCTGGCGTAAGGCCCGCAACGGCAATATGGTGTATTCTTTTGAGAGCTCGGCCATGGCGGAGTGTCACTAGACCAAGGAAAGGTAGCTCGATCAGGGTGAAATGCCACTAGACCAAGATAAGGGTAGCTCGATCAGGGCGGAGTGCCACTAGACCAAGATGGGGGTAGCTCGGCTGGGGTGGAGTGCCACTAGGCCAAGATATGGGTAGCTCGGCTAGGGTGGAATGCTACAAGACCAAGATAAGGGTAGCTCGGCTACGGCGGAGTGCCACTAGACTAAGATAAGGGTAGCTCGGCTAGAGCGGAATGCCACAAAACCAAGATCAGGGTAGCTTGGCCAAGGCGGGATGCCACTAGATGAAGATAAGGGTAGCTCGGCTAGGGCGGGGTGCCACAAGACAAAGATAAGGGTAGCTCAGCTAGGGCGGAATGCCACAAAACTAAGATCAGGGTGGCTTGGTCAAGGCGGGATGCCACTAGATGAAGATAAGGGTAGCTCGGCTAGGGTGGGGTGCCACAAGACCAAGATAAGGGTAGCTCGGCTAGGGCGGAGTGCCACTAGACCAAGATAAGGGTAGCTCGGCTAGGGCGGAATGCCACAAAACCAAAATCAGGGTAGCTTGGCCAGGGCGGGATGCCACTAGACGAAGATAAGGGTAGATCGGCTAGGGCGGGGTGCCGCTAGACCAAGATAAGGGTAGCTCGGCTAGGGCGGAATGCCACAAAACTAAGATCAGGGTAGCTTGGCCAGGGCAGGATGCCACTAGATGAAGATAAGGGTAGCTCGGCTAGGGCGGGGTGCCGCTAGACCAAGATAAGGGTAGCTCGGCTAGGGCGGAATGCCACCAGACCGAGGAAAGGTATTCCGACCGATCACTCGGGGAATGTCAGTTGCGCTGCATGATACAGCTTCATATGCTTTCCGTTGAGGGGAGAGAACTGGATGACTCCTTTGTGGTCTACCAGGACGTAGGCACCTCCTTCATATACTCGGAAGACGATATATGGTCCGATCTAGTTTTTGACCAACTTCCCTTTAGGGTTGGAGGCCATTACTTCTCTTCTTTTGACCATTACTAGGTCTCCTTTCTTGAATTCTCGACCTTTGACCAGCTTGTCAAAAGCACGGGCCATGCGAGCTTGGTAGAGTTGGATGTTTTGTTACGCCCGGAGGCGTTTTCCTTCGAGCTCAGCGAGCTCTTCTAATCTTCCTTCTGCATTGGTTTGATCACCGCTAACTAGTCCATGCTGGATGGCGACTCGCAACGAAGGAACTTCCAGTTCAATCGGCACCACAGCCTCTGACCCATACACGAGGGAGAAAGGTGAATAGCCGGTTGGGGTTTTGTAGACAGTACAATAGGCCCAGAGCGCTTCGTACATCTTTTCTTCCTAATCTTTCTTATTAGACATGATAGTCTTTGCCAGCAACGTGCATAGTGTCTTGTTAAAGGCTTCTGCAAGTCCATTGGCTTGAGGGTTGTAGGGGGACGATGTCCTCCAGTCAATCTTGTATTTGTCGACTAGCCGATAAACCTTCTGGTTCCTAAAATGGCTGCCATTATCAGAGATGATTCGGCTGGGGATCCCAAACCGGAATATTATATTCTGCAGAAAGAATCTTGCAACTAGCTCTCCCGTCACATCTCTTAGTGCTACCGCCTCTGCCCATCTGGAGAAGTAGTCTGTAGCTGCTAAGATATACTTGCACCCTGATGAAGATGCTGGTAGCGGCCCTACCACGTCCGTGCCCCACTGAGCAAACGGCCAGCTTGGTAGGGTCGGGTGTAATGGCACTGGAGGTCTCCTTGCCACATTAGCGTGTTCTTGACACTTCTGACAAGCTTTGGCGAACTTGCAGCAATCATCAAATATAGTGGGCCAATAGTAGCCCAATTTCTTTATCTCAATTTTCATCTTTGGGCCAGCTTGGTGTGCTCCAGCTGATCCCGCATGGACTTCTTGCATCACTTGTCCCGCTTCTGTTGATGACAAGCAACGAAGTATGACTTTCCTTCGGGCATCTGCCATTATTCGGAACAGGGTTCCGCTTCTCATCTCGTAAGAGTCCTTGACCCTTAGGAGCTTCATTCTCTGTTCTTTTTCCCTTGGGAGCTGTTGGTGTTAGAACCACCGTAGGAGATGTTCTCGCCAATCGGGCTGCTAAATCTCCTCGACGACTACCACCTCAATCTCTTGTTCCTCAGCCAAGACCTCCGTTACACTGGGGACCTGCCGGTGGTTGATCACTGTTACATTCAGGCTTGCATCTGGCGGGACCGCCAATGAACTGGCCAGCTTAGCGAGGGCATCTGCCTGAGCATTCCGACCCCGGTTGATGTGCTTGATGCTGATGAAGTAGAATCTTGACATCAGGCGAGTTGCCAGCTGGTGATAGGGGAGAAGCTCTTGCTTTCGTACATCGAACTCTCCTTCTAGCTGTTTTATAACTAGCAGGGAGTCTCCGAACGCTTCCAACATCTGAATTCCCATGGACAGGGCGATCTGCAACCCGATTATCAGGGCTTCATATTCCGCTTCATTATTTGTGCAATGCTTATTTATGGAGCAGGATGTGTGCACCACTTCTCCTTCTGGGGATTTCAGGACTATGCCTGCTCCTGCCCTGACTCTGGACGGTCCAGTGGCAGAGGTGTCAATTCTGGAAGCGCCATCAAAATATAGTTGCCACAAAAAGGGCTGCACCTGAACGGCTTCTAGGGTTTCATCTTCTGGGAGCTCTGGCTCCAACGGGCAGTCCCCAGGCACCGGGTGTTCAGCGAAGAAGTCTGCAATAGCTTGGCCCTTGACGGCCTTGCGCGGTACATAGGAGATGTCGAACTCCATAAGGATTACCGCCCATTTGCCCAGGCGACCTTTGAGTGCCGGCTGGGACATAATATATTTTAGGGGATCCTCTTTGGATACCAAGCTAATTTCATACGACAACATGTAGTGTCGGAGCTTCTTAACTGCAAAGACCAGTGCCAGGCAGACCTTCTCAATATAAGTATATTTCTCCTCAGTCCTGACCAGTCTCCGACTGAGGTAATAGAGGGCTTGCTCTTTCCCTTCTTCATTATTCTGGGCCAGCATTGCCCCCAGAGAGTTATGTGTAGCTGCTATATACAGTATTAATGGCCTTCCTTTTACTGGTGCGCCCAGCACTGGCGGAGTCTTCAGATAGTCTTTCAGCTTGTCAAAGGCTGTCTGGCAATCTTCATCCCAATAAAAGGGAACATCTTTCATCATCAACTTGTGGAAAGGCTGGCATCGCCCTGACAAATTGGAGATGAACCGCCGGATATAAGCCAGGCGGCCCTGTAGTGATCTCAGCTTGGAGATATTCCTTGGTGGAGGTAGCTCCTGAATTGCTTTGATTTTTGCGGGGTCTATCTCGATCCCCCGATATCGGATGATGAAGCCCAAGAATTTTTCGCTCGACACTCTGAACGCGAATTTCATGGGGTTCATCTTCAACTCATGCTGCCTCAGCCTCTGAAAAACAATCCGGAGGTCTTGCAGATGATCTTCTTTTCTTCTGGTTTTGACCACCATATCATCTATGTAGCACTCAACCTTGTGGTAGAGCAACTCATCAAAGATTTTGGTCATTGCGCGCTGATAGGTTGCGCCAGCATTCTTTAGTCCGAACGGCATCCTCTTATAGTGATAAATGCCTTTAGGGGTTCGGAAGGCAGTATGGACCCGGTCATGCTCCGCGATCCAAATCTGGTTGTAACCGGATGACCCGTCCATGAATGACAGGGCCTCATGGCCAGTTGTACCATCTATCATGACTTCTGTTATCGGCACTGGGAAGTCATCTTTGGGGCAGGCTTTATTTAGATCTCGGAAGTCAACACATATCCGGATCTGTCCATTCTTCTTTTTCACGGGGACGATATTCGCCAGCCATGTGGTGTACTGGTTTTCTTCAATAAATCCCACGTCAATGAGCTTGTTGACTTTAGCATAAATTTGAGTAATGAGTTCTGGCCTCATGTGCCGCGGTGATTGCTTCACCGGCTCGGCCTCAGGGCTGATTGCCAGCTCATGTTGTGAGACAGCGGGGCTCAGACCCGGCATTTCTTTGTAAGTCCAGGTGAAGCAATCCCGATACTCTAGTAGCAGCTGGACGTACAGCTCCCGTTCTTCTAGGGATAGCTGGGCACTGAGGAAGGTGGGCCTAGGGTCCTCCTCATTTCCCAAGTTGACTTCTATCAGTTCATCGACTGTGGCCTGGCCTCCGTCTTCTATCTCCGGAGGTGCCGGCTGGAGGTCAACGAAATCTGGAATACCATCTTGAGGGTCGAGTATTTCGACTTCCTCGTCAGACACCACCAGAGCTTCTTGAGGATTCTCTGTTTCTCGTGCTAGCGACTGCGCGGATTATTCTATTAGCAAATCCGCCGCCGTTGTAGCTCCCCAGGGTGAGAGAGCAGCTTCAGTGTTTGTAGATAAGGCTACAGCCGTGACAGGCTGATAGTTGTTTACTGCCGGGCTCGGACAGGATCCTGGTTTTGTAGCAGAAGTTGAGGAGGTCTCTCCTTCTGGGGCACTTGTATCTTCCATAGAAGTGGCTTTTTCTTTCCTGGTAGCTTGCTCCCCCTGATCGGAGTCGACCGAGGCTTCCCTGATTGGTAGAAGGGGTGTTGAAGTTATCATCAGTAGGACTCCACTGGAGGGAGAAACTCTAGCTTCCTCAGTATCTTCGGCTTCACTGCTGCTAGCCGTGTCAAATTTGGCTTGAAGGGCCGCCTCTTCAGGGTAGACCTGCTCCCAGCATCGGCAGGAGGCCATGGTCTCTGCTTCTTGATTTCCGGGTCGAGCCAGTTCAACATGCTCAGCTTCCACCGGGTATTCATCAAAAGTTGCTCCCAGCGGGCTATCTTCAGCAGGGTAGGAGGTGGAGATGGTGTCCACCTCGTATCGTCCACTGTAATAATATTCTTCCAGGGTGAAGCCCAACCCTGGATGTTGAGAGACACGTCTCATTTCCTTATCCAGATTTGCGGGATACCACATTTTCTGGAAAGCTTCCTTGCACTTTTGAGACTGATCGGGGGGAATGTGTTGCTTCTGAAACATCCTGGCCATCCGATCAGTTGTAAATGCCAGACCTTAGATGGGAACCTGCGGGTTGCTTATATCTTCGGGGAAGCTGCAGTCTGTGTCTTCCCGAGTAGGATGCTCCTCAGCTGTATAGAACAAGCTGTTGGGTCCATCTTCCTGTGTCACCTCCCAAGTCTTGAAAGGCTCGATAGTAGGGTTGTCAAGGCCGGGAGTTGGCTTGGTAAGGCCATCCGGGATTTCAATATGATTGTGCCGCTGAGCGACCCGCACTTCATTAGCTTCAGGGTATAATGTTGGAGATGCTGTTCTGCCTACATCCCCGGATGCTGTGATATGGGAGACCACCTTAGGCTTGACATATCCGCGCGGCGGTGGTGGGTACCAACTACTGTCGGATGTGTTTCTGGATGCCCCTGCAAGGGCCTTAGCTTCAGAGGTCTTCTAGGAAGGCCCTGTATATAGGTTGGCATCTGCCAAATGACATTCAAACACCTCGAATGGGTGGGGGTCTGCAAATATCCTCTCCTCCTTCCCTTGGAGACTATATTTGATGCATTGGTGGAGCGTGGAGGGTACCACCATGTTTTCATGCAGCCCTGGGCGGCCGAGCAGTGCCTTGTACGAGGTGCGGGAGTCAATGACATGGAACTGCACCGTCGTAGTGAAATCTGCTAAGGTGAGGGTGAACTCTGCCACTCCCATGGACACTTCACATTTTTGATTGAAGCCGGTGATACGCATATCCCTGACTTTTTGAGATGCACATTAAAGTGGTGCCTCTCATATATTCTATATGGCAGATGTTGACCGCTGCACCGGGATCAACCAGAATCATGTTTAGCTCCCTTCCATTCAAGTGCCCCTTCATATACAGCGGCATGTTGTGGCTGATGGTAGGCAGTAGCATGTCTTATGGAGTGAAGGTCATACTGGCTTCCGGTACAGCTTCAGCTATGCAAGTCTCGAAATGAGCAGGCGTTTGCAGAGTCGTGATGATCGCCTGTCGGGTCTCTTCACTCAAAGAGAGGATCTCCCAGATTGTAAATCGAGCAGGGAGCTTCTTGAGTAGCTTCATTATTCGGTTCCCAGCTCGGACATTGGAGAGCTTCATCTCTTTGGCCCATCTGGGCTTGGGGAGGTTTTGATTTGCAGGCCCTGACGGACCTGCTTCATCTTCCTCAGATTCGACGCCTTTCTGGCTGGTACCGACTTCTGGGTCTTCTTTGTTAGTTGCTGCGGAGCAAGCTCCATCTGTATTTGGCTCTTCAGCAGATTGTGCGAGCTGCGGGTGAACGGTCCCGGGTGTAGGGTTAGCCTCCTGGCAAGGCTGTTTCCCCTTAGACATCTTCATGAATTCAAGAAATGAAGGGACCCCCTTGCCCCCACTCTTGTTATATAGGCCTGACGGAGGAGGGATTTGGACTCCCTTGACCTCCGGTGGAGGTGTCTTGTAGGGTTGCTCCCCTCTGAACATGATGTTGTGGTTGGGTGGCGGCTGGCGCCCCCATCTTCGGCCTGACCGGGTGGCATGTGCAGCAGTTGCAGCCTCGGCCTTGCCTCCCCAAGCATGGGGTGTGAAACAAATTTCCTCTTCTTCCTCCTCTCCGGGCAGGTTGAAGAGTGCCGACAAGGTATTACAGGAGACAATCTGCACTTTATTGGCCGCAGCGGTCTTCCTTTTCTTCTTCTTTTGTCTCTTCTTCTTTTTTCCTTCTGCGGGCGGGTGCCCCCAGAATAGACTGCCTTCTCTATTGGGTGCCTCTTCAGCTCCCTCCTTTTGTTCAAGTGAGAGCTGCTCTAATTCTTGCCACGGGACGTGGTCCCGCACCAGCAAAGGCTTCAATTCGGGCTGCACATACTCGTCTAGCCCTTCGATGAGGTTTTGCAGTCGAAGGACTCCAGGATTGGTTTCCTTAATCATTGGCAGCGGAGTTTGTCTCCTCCGATTATGTGTGGGTATTCTGATAGCTATAGGTGGAGTGACCCACATGGCTGCTACCATTGACGGAGCAGGACGGGGTGTAATACCACGGATATGTGCCCCCTCTTTCGGGCGGGGTGCCCTCTTCTTCTTGTGCTTTACAGGGGCCTGCTGCCATCCCTGCTGTTCTTTCGCGGGCTCCAAGAAATGAGTTTCATAGGTGCTCCGCGTGCTTGCTTCAGAGATCTCCTCGGGCACTGCCTGGTAGAGGGAGATCATGTTGACTGCTGCCCTTCTCCGAGGGACTTCATGTGGCTGAGGAGGGTCTAATTTGTACTCTCCCAGCTCAATTTCATTCTTCTTCACCATCCCTTCGATGATGTCCTTAAAAACATAGCAGTCTTCGATTGGATGCCCCAACATCTGGTGGTAGGGGTAGAATCTTGGACTGTCTTTTCTTTTCAGGTCCTCCGGTCTTCTTGGCTCTGGCAGGGTGACCATGCTATATTCTGTTACCCAGTCGAACAGAACCCGGGTCTTGTCCTTTGGAAAGGAATAGGCCTTCTTCATTTTGTCCCTCAGTGAAGGACCTTCTTTGCCGTCTGAGCTTCTGCAGGCTGTAGGGTGACTCCCTTCTTGCCTTCACCTTTCTGTTGTTCGAACGCCTTTATGTCAAGAGCGTTCGCTTCTTTGGGCGAGGAGCGCCGGTCTACTGCCTTGCCCTTATGGGTCATGCTGGCAGCGATGTAGGGGCAGGTCTGGCCAGGAAAGCTTCCACCTCGGCCACGACATTATTCAGTCGGTCGAACGACCGTATTTCCATCCGATCATCTTTTCCAGAACCTCTCTTCTGAGATTCTGTTTACATATTTGCACAGCGTCCTCCTGATGCGGGGGCCGCTTGCACCTCATTCCGAGGTTTCTCCACCTCTTGATATAATCGAGGGCTGTCTCATCGGCCCTCTGCCTTGTTGAATAGAGTTCGGCCACTGTGACCTCCCTCTTTGTAGCATGGAACCTTTCTCTGAACTTCCTCTGCATATCCGACCAGTCATTGATCGACCCGGCCGGGAGGCTGGAGTACCATTCAAATGCGAGTCCCGTCAGCACGGACCCGAAGAACTTCAACAAAAATGACTCATCGGTGGCCAGATCACCCATGACGGTCATGTAATATGTAATGTGCTCCTTCGGGGACCCCTTTCCGTTGAATTTATCGAACTTAGGCGGCTTGTTGACCCCCTGGGGAAGTCGTTTAGCCGCATGGTGTTGCGAGTAGGGCACCCGATAGGCATCAAATGCTACATAGTCGCCTTCACTTTTCTCTGCAAGCTTCAGCTCGATCATCCTCTCCACCATCATCCGGTTCATGACCGTGGGGTCAACTGGCTCCGGATAGAAGTGCGCCGGCTGCAGGTACGGGGTGACCAGGGTGGTCGCCTGTGGAGGGTGCAGCGGCGGGGGTGTCTGGTGTGCTTGAGGGAGCACCGGAGGTAGCAGCGGCTGTAGCTGTGGCGGCCACTGTTGCATTGTCGCCATGCTTGGTTCTGATGACGAAAGCAGTGTGTAGAGTGGTGGAGGGCCGTCACGACGGACTGCTCCCCGAGATGATTTACCCTGGACTTCGGGTGGTTTGGAAGCTGAGGATTGCTCATTTTTCTCCATCAGCTGCTTCTTCAGCAAGTCTATTTCTTGCCGATATTTCTGCAGTAGCATCAAGACCGATGGGTCTATAGTGGCTGTAGTGGGGATAACTTCTGCTGTATCCCCGGACGTACCCTCGGGCAGGATGTCGAGGGAGACGTCGTCTTCTTCCTCTGCCGTCACTACATTAGCTGTCAAGACAGGGGCCTTGTCGTCCCAGTGGCGATAGACCTGGGGTTGTTTCCCTTTAGCCATCATCAGGAGCTCCCTCGCTGCTTCTGTTCTGCGAGTGCTCGGCCCCGGCCGTGCGGCCAACTGAGCCAATTCTCGGGGATCTTCGGGGAGCACCCCATATCGGCTGGATATACCAGCCATGTTGCAAGTGAAGACCTGCATCCTTCTCCTCTGCTGATGGACCCTCCTTCTAGTTTGCTACGGGAAGGTCAGCCTCTCGAACACAGAAACTCTTCTTCTTTCTTCCCGCTCGGGGATGGTTTCATCAGTTTCGATCTCAAAGTCGTTATCATATCCATTGTCATCGACTGACGACACCATCATTCTTTCTCCCATATCTTCTTCATCTGCCACTGAATGGGCAATAGTCTTCATCATGGCGGCTGTCTGCATCAGTCGCTGTTGACCAAGCGAGGGGTTGCCTAACCCTCGAAAGTAGTTTCTGACCAAACAGATCATCTCTTCTTGACCCGCTCTTGATGTAGCACGGGGGATAGTTGTCGACCTCCCGCAGGAGGGATATAAGACAGCCGAGCTCTGTCGGCAGGTTGTTGGAATCTTCGTCCCGTGGCTGGGACGTTGGCTTGATGGGCAGTAGCCCGGAAACTTCTGCGGCGCGGAGGATCCGTAACCACCTCTTCTTCCTTCTTCGGGGGCAAGCCCCTTTCTCTTCTCTCTTCCTCCTCGTCATTCACAGGACGGCGGTGGATGGGTGTCAGCTGGTGGGTAGGTTGGGCCTGCTTGGGAACCCACACCTGTTTGAACTTCCTCGGCCTGGGGGCCGAGCTTCCTTGGCCATAGTGGCCGGTTTCTTCTCTTTCTGCCCTCCTCCCAGCGAGGGCCTGGTATGATTGTGGACAGGGATGGTGGGGATGACTCGGTCCGGAGCCGCCCGTGCATTGTGTCTGTTGAGGAAGACGCGCATGCCGCCGACCATCATAGACTTCCCGGACTGAGATAGAGTCCCGGTGATCACAGCAGCACTCCTTTGAGCTTGGCGATGTTGACGTCCTCCAGGGTGCTTGTTGACGATATCGGGGCGGGTCCCACGTATGACGTGGTGCACCAGACAGCTAGCAACCGGGGCCGGACTCTTGGATGAGTCACTGCAGCAGGGAGCCTTCAGAGGCTCCACCTTCCCCACAGCTTCCTCGACAGGTTCTGGGGCTTCGACTTCCAACATATCAACAAAGGCTAACCCCAAGAAGTTGGGGAAGCCAATAGTGGCAGGGAAGCTGCCGAACTCCATGGGCACCGCCAGGTACCCTTGTGCATGTCCAGCAACGATCGAAGAACCGAAGCCAACGCCAGTTAATCCATTGGTTGTCATCGTGCGCCTGCAAAGACAAACAAGCCAACGATCAGTAGCCTTTGAGAGGGCCTCGAAGCCCAAGTATCTCGGCAAAGAGATGAAAGGTGACACTGGTCCCACCGGGCGTGCCAGACTGTTTGCGATGGGTTTTATCCGGCCATCTTATTATTTTATTTCATGTATATATGTATATATGTACATATATATATGTCTTGTTTCACGTGTCGATCAACCAATTAACTAACTGGTAATTAACTGACTGATTGACGACGCGGGCGTGCCAGTCACGTAGGTGACAAGTTTATTATGCGCTCATTCTGACCCATGTCGGGCGAAAGTGAGGTTCGGTCGGGACCAGCAGTCTGCCATACCATAAAGGTTATGACGTTAATTACATCCCCCACGAGGAGGGAACACCTTTGATTAATTGCCGACATAATGGGCTGTCGAGGTCGGAATAAAGAATGCGACGTTATGAACATGACAGAATCATGCGCGATGCATCTATCTATCATGCAGGAGAGGCATGGTTCATTGGACTGGAGACCCTTGGTACACGGCGGAGGACGTAGGTCCGGAGACCACCATCGTGCATAGCGGAGACTTCCAATCGGGCGTAACCAGACCTTCTGTCAACGCCATTTTGATATACCCGGTGGTCTATGCAAGTATGCAAGCATGATGATGATAACTATATTAAGCATGGCAACAGAATTGTGAAAGCGAGGAGTGCTCACTCACGTTTGTCGATCTCCGCGAAGTGAGGCAAGAATAATAGCACAAACCGGATAGCAAAGCGATTCGGATCCAAACATCACTTCTCTTATTCAGTTTATTAGGATTCGTTGATTCCGGTCACGGGAGACGAAGGTCACACCGAGGGTAGGTGGATGATTAGAACAACACCAGGGCTTAATACCGATGCAGCCAAGCGTAGGGGTAGAGTTCCCCGGCGCGGCCAATCGTGGGCAAACAGAACAAATCCGGCGCGGCCAAAACGTAGGTAAAAGTCTAAACCGGCGTGGTCAAAACGTAGGAAAAGTTTAAAACAGCGCGGCCATAGGCACTTGTTAGCCCGACGCGCAGGGAACGGGGCGCGCCGATTTAGGGCGCGCCGGGAATTGGCCAGCCAAGAAAACAGAATTTATGAGTCTATTGCTAATCCGGCGCGGGGGGGGGGGACCGTGCCGTATTAGGGCGCACCGGACTAAGGCCGCATTGTCTTGATTTGTTTTTGATGCCTTTTGAAACCATTAAGTTTGTTAAGCTTATTTTGAGAGTTTTAGAGTTATTTAGGCCAGCTTTTTGTTTGATTGAAGTCCAAAATCCTTCGGAAGTGATGCAGTGAGTCAGTGCGAGGTTCATACTCGAGCACTGAGTTGATTGAGTCCAGAACGAGCATCCGATTATGGCTTTACTACTCTGAGTCTGTCCAAAATTGGGCAGCATCTCCCCTGAACACGAAGAGTTGCAGGGGAAGAATGGGGTCATACTCACTCATGGAGTAAGCCCCTAAACCGCCGGTCTGTACAGTGGCAGCCAGCAAATTCCCATCGCATAGGATACATCGAGGACTAGCCTATGAGGGGCACCAATACTCCGTGGGTGAAGATAGAAGGATGAGGCCATTGATGATGGGAGCATCACCCCGAGGGCTAGCCTACGAGGGGTGGGCAACCCACAGCTTATGGCACATCCATTGAAGGGACCGGCCGTTAGGAGAGTGGAGCTCCGAGGGCTAGCCTACCAGGAGCATACATCCCTTGGCCTTGATCGGGTCTCCGATTGTCGGGGCTAAGCTTGTTGGGCTAAGACCCCTGTCACTGTCTGCTATGGCCTCGAGAAAGCATCTACCATCGAGAGGTAGAGCCCCCGATCGCCCAGCAATTCCATGAAGCAATAGGGGAATGTCCCCCTCCCGGGTGATTAAGACGGGATGAGAGAATCTCGGAACGGTTCAAATGACCATGATGCAGAGGGGTAGTAGATGCACAGATGAGACGGGCCCATCGTAGAAGCATATGCTCGAACAGTTAGGACGCAGCATTCAGGGGGATGGATCCGGCCGTCCCCAAAGGCAACTCCCACCTTGCGAACAATGAGAGCAGTACGAAGGGAGGAGTTAATGGAAACTAGACCCTCGATACCACGGCGGGAAGAAGCACGCGCATAAGCACAGCTCTGTCCATGAGGGGATACAGAGATCCTTAAATCAGAAATGAAAGCAGTCGATCAGAAAGACCCGGGGAGGGGTTGTTTCTGTAGCCCACGATGCTTCGGGGCATGATCGGGACTTCGGGAAAACCGGAATCAGAGACCACGCGCAGAAGAACTCAAACATTCACATTGATATAGATAGAGAAGGGGACAGGAGCTTCAAGCATTCATTCGACCTGCTGGTCTAAGCATTTATATACATATTACCATCCCAAAAATGGGAATGGGCTAACATTTACATGTTAAGAATCTGGCGCCGGCATCATTGCTCGGTCGCCGTTCATCAATGGCAGAGGCATAGGGACATGCAGAGGCACAACAATAAAGCAAAGGGAAAGAGAGAATTGCAGAGAAGGGGGAGGGGGGTCAGCTCGTATCATCGCCATCCCTCCCCCTCTCGCTTACATCTGATAGATGGAAACTTCAAAAGGAAAGAATCCACGAAAGCAGAGGAAGATAGGCGCCAGCGCCCACCTGTTCTTGAAACAGAGTACCGTATCTTCAGTGAGCGAAGGAAGAGGAAGATGGCTGGAGGAGGACGCTCAGAAGGAACCCTATTTTTCCCAGGAAGCTCTCACCCGATTCCTCCTTTTCTCTCTCTGTATCCTCTTCGAAAGCCTTTCTCGAAAACCTCTCTTCTATCTTCTTCTATCTGCCCCTCTTTTTATCTCTTCTCCTCTTTTTTTTCTTTCAATCGAACAGCCATATATATATAAAAATAGGTGTGAGACCTTGATCCGGCGTGGAGATTGGCGCACCGGGTAAGGGCTCCACTCTTTTGCGCACCGGGCTAAGAAGGTGCTAGATAGTGGGGTTCTTGCACGTCGGGATAAGGGCATCAGGTGGGGGGGCGCACCGGTTTGGGGGGCGCACCGATTTAGGGTGCACCGTGCTAACGCTCCTCGCGTGCTTCGAGCCAATCGATGAGTCCGGGAATGATTTCGGGGGTCACCGTGAACATTTATCTTGCCAATGCTCATCAAAACATTGACGAGATGTCTTGTCGAAGCTCCTAGGTTGACGTACGGCCATTCTCGAGACTCTAGATAGCTTTGATTTGATCACACGGGCCTTCCGCTGGCACAGTCTTCAGCTCTGTGATCCGTGCTACTGGCTCGGTCTGGCTCGTGCCCAAAGCTCCTTAGGGGGTGGGGTAACACCAGGGATAGTTCCGCCTAAGCTGGGAGATCATTCGGCCACTAACGGGCCCATCTTGGCGGGAAGCCGTACCCGTGCCGGGTGATCGGGATCTTCTGCCGTCAGAGCTTTCGGTCCTCCGTCTCGGAGAGCCAGGGGGACTCTTTCATCTTCAGGAGAGCCCTTCATGAGGTGGGAAGCCACTGGGTAGACCGTTGTCCTTGATCGGACAACGGGTGTAGTGTATGCGGCACGATAGAGTCGATGCCGGTTCATTGGGCAGGCTTGATCGCACTGTTAGTTGGTTGTGAGTTTGTCTCGGCTCTCCTGAGGTGAAGTCCCCGTGTCCATACGGGGTGACTCGAGGCTCTGGCAGCTTGAGAAATCTTCAATATGTTGATCTTTATCGGCTTCCATGCTTCAGCGGGCCGATCCTTTATCTTTGTGGCTTGGTCGTCGACGATCATATTTTGGGTGCCAACAACTATGCTGGGTGTCGAGTAGATAGAAAAAGCACTAGTGGCTACTATCAATTCCTAGGTGGTTGTCTAGTGTCTTGGGCATCTAAAAAGCAACACACAGTAGCTTTGTCCACAGCTGAGGCTGAATATGTCGCAGCTGGCAACTGTGCAGCCCAAGTACTTTGGATCAAGCACCAACTGTCTGATTATCAGATAAAATTGGGATGTATTCCAATTTTATGTGATAATACTAGTGCTATATGTTTAGCTAAAAATCCTGTTCATCATTCCAGGACTAAGCATATTGAGATCAAACACCATTTTCTTAGAGATGCTGTCAATAAAAAGGAAATTGAATTGAATTTTATTGAATCAGAAAAATAAATTGCTGATATCTTTACTAAGCCACTAGGGAATGAAATGTTCAAATTTCTTAGAAGAGAACTTGGCTTGTGTAAATTTCAGCATGATGAATAAATTTTCAGGTGGTTTGAATAAAATTCTGATCTGGATTTACATCTGGTAGTCTAAATAAAACTCTGTGGTTGTTGAATGTTGCACCAGACCATGCATGCATAACATTCATATTTTTCATGACATATCAATGTCACACTCATGATCCTCATTGCATATCATTCAGCTATGACTATGTCTAAGCTCTCTTTCCTCTAATTCTTCCCAATCATTTGCAAAACCACATGCATATAGACAGGGGGAGTGTTGTATGTAATTCAGAGAGGTCATCAACTTCATTGATACTCAAACTCGTTTCTCTCTTGATTTCATTAAACCCCTTGACCCTGAATGAGTTGAGTCTGACAATATGGCAATCTGTTAGTCAGTTCTAATTCTTAAGCAATAGAAAATAGACTTCTTCGTTTATAAGAATTTTAATTGCTTAAGGACTGACTTAATGGTTTAAATTTTATAAACTTTAGAGTTTAAATATTGCAATCAGTAAATAAGAATGCTGATAATTGATAAAGCTCTCAACCGTTATTTCATTACATGTCAGACAAAGTTAACTGTATTTGAAATCTGAAAACTCACCTGAAATCATGTTAGAGAAGGCTAAGTATGTGTATTGTCCTTAAACAAGTCATTCTGAAACAAATAAAGGATAGCTAAGAAAAATATTAAAAATCCTTGAAAAATAATGTTGGCAGAGCAATAACTGGTAAAGCACTGAGAAACTAAGTGATCTATCAAAGAAATGGATAACACTTATGTCATGATGTGCATCAGTTATCTCTGTATAAATGGTCAAAACAGTAGGGTGGTTTCACTGAGTACCTGGGGATACCTGCGTCTCATAAACGTGTATCCTCACAGAAAAAGGTGTAAATCAGTCCTGTTGAATTTGATCATAGGCAGAATGGTCCATCATGTTGAGTATCTAGGGGTACTGGCGTCTGATAAACGTGTACCCTTACGCAAAAAGATAAATGGTACCTGAATGCCCTTAATGAAATAAAATTGAAAATGTTGTTCCTTCAAAAAAAAACTCAGGTATGTCAAATTGTTTAATTTCAATACATGACCTGGTATCTCTTAACAAATTTTACTGAGTTTAAGACTGTAAGATACTTTGAAACTGAATCTCTCATGCTCAAATGTGATTCTGGTTTATTGCTATTATCATGCATGGCAAACTCATTCAATCATTGTAGTGCATGAACTCTAATTTTTATAACCTTCAAACCAGAATTCAATCTTTAAGCAGTTTCTAAATTCATATGACTGAAGGCTCTATGCTTTAGAATGCTTAATTCCTGAACTAATTGCTCAGAATGCCAGCCAGATATCCTTCTTCCCTTACACTTTCCCTCCTCTTTGTTGATGGCAAAGGGGGGGAATATATTATCTGTTTGATGAATTCCAGGGGGAGTGTATACATTGTTATTACAAAGGGGGAGTGTATGCATCATATTATGGCAAAGGGGGAGATCTTGTTAGAACTTGCACTGGTTATTTCATCTCATAGCATGCATTTGGAGTCAGTTTAACCCATAGTGTTGCCATCATCAAAAAGGGGGAGATTGTTGTGCCCCTGTAGTTTTGATGATAGCAAACACTATGAGTCACAAGTCTACACATCCTTTACTGTGTCAGTTAATAAAGTCTATACATGTAGCAAGGTCTGTTCATCGTTCATGCATATACAGTGTCTTGCACGCAAAGTCTATACATGGTGCATTCATGCATATAAAGTCTATACACTCTGTTGCATACAGACGTAAGGCAATGTCATGTACTCAAAGTCCATACATGCACACGCATAGTCTGTGCATTATGCGTTCATGCTTAACTCCAGACATAGCAAGTCTGTACAACGTCTGCATAGTGAACATAAAGTCTGTACAATGGTTGACGGCATGTCAATGCATTCATTTTTGTTGTGCATATTTCACCTTGTGCACACTACATTACACATCAACAAGTCTGTACAACGTTTGCACATTACACACGTTCAAAGTCTGTACATCCGTGGACGACATGCCTGAGCATTCAGTATTTGCTTCAATGATAAGGCAGTGCATGATAAGATCTGTCTCACTTAGCGTCTCATGTTGTGTCTTATGGAAGTATGTACATCGTCTGTCTGCACAAGTCTATACATTCATGGCATAGTCAGCACAGTGTTTGCTAGCAAGTCTGCACATTGCTTTCTTGATAATATCAGTCCATCTGCAAGGTCTATTAAGAGGAAAATCAGTGAAGCCATCTCTTTCTCCCTGGATAAAATTTCTTTCCCTACAGCTTTATCAAGGTTGCAAAGAAACCAGCTGTATCAATTTCAATTTTTTCCTAAGTGTGTTCAGAAAATGCCTGTTCTTGTCTGGTGTAATCTGTCTCTATCTAAGGCCACTTTGAATGTGGATGGGGCTTCAAAGGGCAACCCAGGATTGTGTGGAGGAGGAGGATGTTTTCGAGACCCTGCAGGTAATTTACTCTTTGGTTTTGCTTTTCATTATGGTCATGGACGTAGTCTACTGGCTGAGGCAAGGGCCTTGCATGATGGTTTATCCATTGCCTTGATAAGTGGCATCCAAGTGGAGGTTGTATATAGTGACTGTGCAATGCTTGTTGAGGCAGTCTGGAAAAAGAAGTCTCTTAGTTGGATTCTCATTCCATGGTGGAAGGACATTCTTGATCTAATATCCAAGAGTGGTTGTTCAGTGCAGCATATATATAGAGAGGGCAACCAAGTTGCAGATGCTTTGGCCTCTCATGCCTGTGCCAATCACCATAACTCCATTTTTTCTCAAATTAGTGAGCTTCCTAGGCAGGCCAGGGGTGCTCTGAGGGTGGATAAAGCGGGTCTACCTGCAATATAGCATTGTAAATAATTTCCTTTTGGGCTTATAGTTTCCTCTTCCTCTCTTGGATGTTCTACAGATAGATAGGGGTATGCCCCGTTGATATTGTATTTTTTTCAAAATATCAATAAAATTTCTTGGCCACAGGATTAGTCTGGGGAAGTGAGAACATTGTCCCCTGCTGGGGGATGGTGCACTTGACTGGATCCTGATCCTGTTGGCTGGTGCTTATTAAAAAAAAAAGTATGCACATTGCTTGCACATTACACAAAGTCTGCACATTCATTGGTGTTATGTCAATACGACAGTTCAGCAAGTCTATACATTCTTTGCAGTTCTGGGACTCATGTTATGTCTCACTTAGCGTCTCATGTTGTGTCTCAACATACCCAGCGTCTCATGGAAGTATGTACATCATCTGCTCTTCATGCATGTGCATAGTTCATGCATCTCTTCTTTAACTAAGTCTATACATCGCGTGAAGTCTGTACATCGGTCAAGTCTGTACATTGGGTGCTGCATGCTCACCAAGTCCATACACTATGTATTTGTGCATCGTTCAGAACACAAGTCTATACATTCTTCAAATGGCATTCATTCTTGATGTACATACTTTGATATATGCATGCTGCATTACATACTATCAAGTCTGTACATCCACCAGCTGAACTGAGCAAGTCTATACATTGCCATGCGGCATTGCACGCGTTTAAAGTTTATACATTGCCTTGCTGCATTGCAAGCGTTCAAAGTCTATACATTGTTGTAGCATGCACTCTAAGTCTATACACTCCCTTGTGACATGTCTATACATCGGCTGTAGCATACATACTACGTGCAATCTCTTTACATCTTGTATAACTGTCTGAAGAACACTTTATGATTGATGCCTTGGCAGGTGCTATTTCGTGGAGGTTAATAAGGGCATGTGATCCAAGAATGGAGATGGCTCAGGATCGTGACATGTGTAAAGTAGCAAGCTACTGCCACGTGACCAAAATGATTGGGAGGGAAATGTGGAAGACATACGCCTTCTGCTGCTGCTATAAAAGGAAGCCTTCTTCCTCAGAAGAAGGCTGATCGTGAAAGTGATCGACTGAAGCAGAGGAGAGCCAGAGAGTAGCAGTGAAGAATATACACGATCCAGAGAGAAGAAAAAGAGAGAGAAGAGAAGATTGAGAGAGAGGAGTTGAGAGAGCTTGTCTGAATGTTCCTCAGTCTCTTGGTTCAGATACCAGAGCTGAGTTTACTCATTGCGAGCTATATTCTCTTTTGAGATTTCTTGTTTTCGTTTGATTCTATTTTGCTTTCCGAAACTTTGTCTTCAAGCTGTGTGTCAGCGGTTTGCAGTGGAGGATTCCACTGGACGGGTAAGCTATAGTCCCCAGCGGTTTGCAGAGGTGTAGCCTCTGGATAGGTGAAGCTGTAATTCCTTAGCGGGCGAGACTTGGTCTCGGACAGCAAGCTGTGAAGCTCAGCAGTTGTAGGCTAAGCTGTATTGCCCAGCAGACGCAAGCTGTGTTGCGCAGCAGTAAGCCACACTTGGGTTTGAGTGTGGGGTGGACGTAGGTCTGGAGGACCGAACCACCTAAAAATCTGGTGTGTTATGTGCTTGTGTGATTGCCTATGAACTGGTGTGTGGTTGCTTCTCTTGATTCTCTTCTCAGATCGCTTCGTTTCTGATCAGATCCAACACTCTAGTTAGTAATCTTGTAGATCTATTGAAATTCCGCATTAGAGCCTTATTTTGGTTTTAAATTAGGCCATCGATTTATTCACCCCCCTCTAGATCCACACTTCGTGGTGACAGAGTGTTTCCATCTAACACAATACTTTACACCTTAGATAAATCATAGTAAGCCCAATAAAAGTCCATATAATGGACTAGGATTACAATTGGCCCATTGGATAATCCATAATGGGCTGAATTAATGGTTAAAGGATTCAATAAAGGTTAAATTAACCTTAAATTCGTAACATGTGTTTAATATGATATTTAAGGGATTAAAATAACCCCATTTCTAGAAGTTTGGCACAAAAATCGACCCTTACCTAATAGCCCACCTTGGACCAGCCGTTTTTACATTGGTTTCACACCAAATGGAGGCTAGGTTAAGAGGAGAAATTAGAATTTTCTTCTAATTCGGAGTTGGTAAGTTTGGCATTGTTAGGCAAGGAATCTTGATAAATTTGGCCAAGTTTTGGCTATAAATAGAACCCCATTCGACCCTCAAATAATCCTTGGAGGTTAAGTATACGCTGATGCGAAGATTGGTGGAGATTTGAAGGAAGATTTGGAAGATCAAAGGGTTTTCTTATATTTGGGGATATTTCTTTAGATCCATCTAAAGGTAGGTGTCTCTCAGGTTAAATTCTAATTAAATCATACCATCTTGTTCATTTTTCTGTCCTCTTTCCATTGATAGCTCATTTATTAAATTCCGTTATGAAATGAGCAAGTTATGGTCATTTTATTGGAGGGGTATTCCCGTTTTTTTCATCAAGTCCAGAACGTGCTATACCTTAGTAGCGCATTCTGAACGCGCTGCCCCGACATAGCGCGTTCATACATAGTGTTTTCCCACCCTCTGGGGTCCAACTTATTTAAAAAGAAAAAAAGATTCCAAAATGCGCTACCCAAAATTAGTTTAATTAATAAAATAAATATATATTATTTCTTTAGATCGTGCTACCACTGCCTAGCGCGTTCTTTAGGCCGCGCTGGCTAAGGACAGCGCATTAAAAGAAAAATAATAATAATTTTCTTCTAATTTATTTTTGGGTATAAAACTATATATATATCTATTATGAATGCGAAAACCAACCAGCCACAGCCGAACGGCTCGGCTCGGCTCAGCTCGGCACGGCACAAATAAATAAATAAATAAATAAATAAATAAATAAATAAATATATTACTGGTTTTGTATCAACTCACAACTCAAGCCCACATCCTATGCCCCTTGGGTCCTGACCCAAAGGTGAGTTCTCCAACATATAAAGCCAAGGAAGTTTTTGTAACTTCCAATGTGGGACTAAACTTAAGCCACTATCCAATATGAACTATATCACTTGGAAATCCACATTAATTATATGTATATAGTCACCAAAAGTAAGAAAATGCAATATTAGCATGTTTTGATTATTACAGCATGTTAAAAATTATTTTGTAGAATAAATAATATTTTTGCATATAAAAATCTATTTTTAACCATATTAGTAAATTATAACCATATTAGTAAATCAATGCATGAAAAATATTTCCAGCATGTTAAAAATGACTTCCAACATGATAAAATTTTTCTACATACTGAGATGTAAAAACTATTTCCATCATGTTAAAATCTATTTAAAACTATCTTTTGTGCATGTTAAACCTAATTTCCTATTAAATAATTAGTAAAATGATGCATGAAAAATACTTCCAGCATGATAAAATTATTCCAGCATGCTAGAATTATTTTTAGCATGTTAGAATTATTTTCAGTGTATTAAAACTATTTTTTGCATGATAATTCAATTTTCCTATCAAATAATTAGTAAATAAATATGGGAAAATGATTTTTAGCATGATAAAATTTATGTTGTTATCAGAGAATTTCTATAATCACCACGGTAAACTTATCTTATCATCCTATCAGTAAGTTAATGCATGAGAATTATTTTAGCATGTTAAGTATTAAGTTTAGCATGTTAAATATTAATTTCTAGCATGTTAAAAATTAAATCTAGCATGAAAATTTTATTTTTATCATCTTATCCGCAAAGAAACATATGAAAATCAATTTCAGCATGTTAAGATTATTTTCAGCGAGTTAGAGTTATCTTTGACATAAAATTCTATTTCCTTATCATACGGTTAATTAATGTATGATTAAGTACTAATATCTAAACTCATGATTTTAATTCATAAGCATATATTTCCATAACTAAAACTTGATGTTTTATGATTATGAGATTTAGCTAAGATATTTAAAAATAATTCTAATAAAATTACTATCTTAAATTTTCTTCCTACTTACCGTTCATTTTTGAACTCCACGACTTAATGTCGTTAAACATGATGCCTTAAATTGTTATCTACTTTTCTTACAACTTCTGAAATTTTGTCAAATCTGTGCTTATTACAAACAGCATATTCTTAAAAATCATTGGCCATATACATTAAAGTGGATGTCTAAACGTACTTGGGATCTTCGGATCCATATGACTCAATGCTGGCATTAATGGGGCCCGGTCTGGTCCTGGGGGGAGCGCCCGAAAGTACTTGTGCCCATGGGAGTTGATTGACCAACGGTGTGACATTGCACCGAAGTGCATGATAGATTTACTTGATACTGTATTCCACTATTCGTACTTGTTACTTGTTTACTTGAAAATTACATGAATTACTTGACTTGCGTGAAAATGGCCAATTACATGAAATTCTTTACTTGTTCAAAGTCATTACTTGAAAATTCATCTTGATATCATATTATCTCAATTACTTAGAAATTCCATTCATGTTTATACACTTCCCGATACAAGTTAGAAAATTATTTAAATTGTTAATACTTAAAGATTACCTGGTTCATAGAGATATAAAATCCTACTGAGCTTTTAGCTCACCCTACATTTTGGTTAATTGTTGTAGGAAATGAAAATGTACAAGTGAATGGACAAGAGTGAGAGAGTGATTTTCCTTTTTACCTAGGTTTATGTAGATCATTAGTGTTTTTACAAGAATGATGTACTTTGAGATTGGAAGTTGTAATTTGCCTTTATGACTTATGAATTAGTGATGTAAACTTCATTTTGATGGAATAAGAGTACCATTTTCCCATTCATTTCTGTATTTAGAAATAAAACTGTACATGCTCTGATCGACACGATTGTTTACGACTCGTCGTGCCCTCGATATTCCACGTCGGGGCGTGACAGTCTTTGTGGTATCAGAGCCTAGGTTACATAAAATCCTAGGTTTCACAATTATAGGTTCATTCTTAAAACATAGTTTTCCCTCAAACATAGGTTCTAGATCAATATCTAGAAATTTGATAGATCTTGAACTTTCCCGGTAAGATTTGGGTAGAAACACGGGTTAAGTTTAAAGAAAAAGGGAATTATCAGGAAATAAATACCAAAACAAAAATAATAAACCTTGGAATTATGGTTTCAGGCTAATTCTCGTAAATGGCCGCCGAGAGAGCTTAATGGCACGAGATGCAGCACACTGTTCAAGGCTTAACCCAAGCCCTCCAATAGGTTGCTCAGGGAGGAGCAAACCGAGGAGCCGGAGATTTGCATAGGAATTTCCGAAGCATGAACCCTCCCAAGTTCGCTGGATCTACGGATCCGGATGAAGCCGAACACTGGATTAAGGAGATCGAGAGGATATTTTGAGTCATGCAATGTGTTGACGTGGAAAAGGTCCTACTCGCTACTTTCCAACTAGAAAGGGATGCACGTGCATGGTGGGAATCGGTCGAAGCTACTTTACCGCATGACCAAATTCTATGGGAAGAGTTCATGGAACACTTCAATAGTAAATACTTCTCTGATCGAGTACAAGAAAGGAAGGCTGCCGAGTTTGCCGCTTTGAAGCAAAGGGGTTTATCAGTTGCAGAATATGAACCTCAATTTTCAAGGTTATCTCGGTACGCTCCACATCTTGTGGGTACTGACAAAATGAAGGCACAGAGATTTCTTAATGGCCTTAAGCCTCAATATATTACTCAACTGGCCCCGATGGATATCCAAATTTATTCTGATGCGGTACGGAGAGCACAACTCCTAGAAGATGCAACGGAGTTATCGGATCACATCCGAGGAAGAGAAGCCAAGAGAGAGCAAGTCACTGGGTCCGGAAGCTTCAAACCTTCCTTCGGGAAGAAAAGGCCCATTGACGGGCGTAATTTCATCAAGGATGGGTGAAATTTCAACAAAGGTGGACGTAACTTTCAAGGGGACAAGAAGCCAAGAACATTCGACAAGCAAAATATCCCTATATCGGCAACATCAAAGGAATTATGCAAATATTGCGAGAAGCCCGGACATAAAGTCGAGGAATGTTGGAGAAAGCTCGGTGCATGTCTTTGATGCGGGAGTCGGGAGCATAGGATCCCGAATTGCCCTCTTCTCAAACGAGCAAGCTACATCATCGAAAAAGCTTCCTATTATTGCCAAGAAGCCAGGAAGACTTCAAGCCCTTATGGGTACGAAACCTACCGAGGAAGGAGGCATCGGGGAAGGTACTCTTTTCATATACGCCAAGCCTGCCTCTGTCTTATTTGACACCGGAGCTACGCATTCATTTATATCTAAAAGATTTGATGGTCTTTTACCTATGAAGCATGTTCCATTAGATTCTACACTCACAATCACTACCCCTATTGGAACGGGAACGGAGATTAAACACTTCTATCCTGATAGTGAAATCCTAATTAGTGGTTACAACTTACCCGCTGATTTGGTATGCATGGAGATGGAATGATATGATGTTATTTTGGGTGCCGACTGGCTATCTACACATGGAGCTAGTGTCAATTGCAAGTTGGGTACGGTAACTTTTATGGGTTACCCCGACCTTCTATTTTCTGGCATCAAGCATTCTAGACACATATCTCTCATTTCGGCCCTCAAAGCCGAGAAATTATTACGGAAGTGTTGTGTCGGTTTCTTAGTTTCTATCACTATGACCGAGCACACGGAACCCATTGTAAAGGACATTCCTATCGTTCGGGATTATTCTGATATATTTCTGGATGAGTTGCCTGGTATTCCTCTGGAGAGAGAAGTGGTTTTCTCTATTGATTTAATTCCGGGAGCGGCACTAGTTTCTAAAGCTCCATATCGGATGTCTGCCGTTGGAATGAAAGAATTAAAGGATCAATTATTGGAATTACTGGAGAAGGGGTTTATCCGACAAAGTACTTCACCTTGGGGAGCCCCAGTCTTATTTGTCAAGAAGAAAGATGGTTCGATGAGACTATGTGTTGATTATCGGCAATTGAATCAACTCACCATCAAGAATAAATATCCATTGCCGAGAATTGATAAATTATTCAACTAGATTTCTAGAGCGCGATATTTCTCAAAGATCGATCTTCGATCTGGTTATCATCAATTAAAGATCAAAGAAAGTGATATTCACAATACTGCACTCCGGAGTAGGTTTGGACATTACGAGTACACCGTTATGCCTTTTGGCTTAACAAATGCGCCTGCTGCATTCATGCAATTAATGAACAGCGTATTCAGGCCATACCTCGATCAATTTGTGGTTGTCTTCATTGACGACATTTTGATCTACTCCAAGTCAAAGGAAGAACATGAGGAACATCTTAAGAAGGCCCTTCAATTATTAAGAGATCACAAGCTTTATGCCAAATTAAGCAAGTGTGATTTCTGGTTGGAGGAAGTTTCTTTTCTTGGTCACATAATTTCTCGGAACGGTATCGCCGTCGATCCTTCAAAGGTCGAGGCCGTAAAGAACTGGGAAAGACCTACTAGTGTGACAGAAACCCGAAGCTTTTTGGGATTGGCTGGATATTATCGAAGATTTATCAAGAATTTCTCAAAGATCGCAGTATCTTTAACAAGATTGACAAGGAAGGAGAATCCTTTTATATGGTCTGAAGAATGCGAGAAAAGCTTTCAAACTTTAAAGGATTGTCTGATGACTGCCCCTATTCTCACATTACCTACGGAAGGAGGAGGATTCGAAGTGTATGCTGATGCATCTGGAATTGGCCTAGGTTGGATATTAATGCAACACGGCAAGGTCATAGCTTATTCTTCACGGCAATTGAAGAAACACGAGGAAAATTATCCCGTACATGACCTAGAGTTGGCAGCTGTGGTCTTTGCTTTGAAGATCTGGCGACATTATCTCTATGGCGAAGCCTTTACGGTGTATTCTGATCACAAGAGTCTCAAATATTTATTCTCTCAAAAGGAGCTCAATATGAGACAAAGACGGTGGTTGGAATATTTAAAAGATTTCGACTTCTCTATACAATATCACCCAGGAAAAGGTAATGCCGTAGCTGATGCACTTAGCCGAAAACCAATGGCTTTATTATAGAGCATGATGGTTAAAGAATGGCATCTACTTGAAGAAATGGCCAACTTAAACCTCAATATGGAGGAGAAGGAAGGCAGAGTCTTTATTGCAAATATTCGACTCCAACCCGAGTTACTCTCGGAAATCAAGGAACGGCAAGTTGATGATCCGTTGATCGTAGAAATTAAAGACAAATTAGATCAACGACCGGATTTCCTTCTGGCTAATGATGGAAGGCTATTATTCAAAGGAAGAACTTGTATACCCGATTGTTCTACTATCAAGGGTAAAATCCTAGAAGAAGCACATCGGTAAGGGTACACTATTCACCCCGGTGCTACAAAAACGTACCAAGACCTCAAGAGAACATTTTGGTGGCCTAATATGAAGAGAGAGGTAGCCGAGTTCGTAAGCCGATGTTTGGTTTATCAACAAGTCAAGGCCGAACACCTCAAACCGGCTGGCAAGCTCAAGCCTCTCGAAATACCGGAATGGAAATGGGATAGTATCGGTATAGACTTCATTGTTGGATTACCGAAGACCCGAAATGGTTTTGATGCTATATGGGTAATTGTGGATCGGCTAACAAAGTCCGCTCACTTTTTACCTATCAAGACTAGATGGACCATGGATGTTCTAGCCGCTTTATATATCAAGAAGATCGTAAGGCTGCATGGTATTCCAAGCTCTATTATTTCAGACCGAGATCCGAGATTCACCTCTCATTTCTGGAAGGGTTTACAATCGTCTATGGGTACTAGACTAAGGTTTAGTATGGCTTTTCACCCTCAGACGGATGGACAAACCAAGAGGACGAATCAAATTATTGAAGATTTGTTGAGAGCCTGCATGATTGACTTCGGTGGTAGTTGGCATGAACACTTACCGCTGACTGAGTTCGCTTATAACAATAGCTATCAGTCGAGTATTCAAATGGCACCATTCGAAGCATTATATGGCCGAAGTTGCAGATCGCCTCTATGCTGGATCGAGGTTGGTGACAAGAGATTGCTTGGTCCCGACATTGTGCAAGACACAACCAACAAAATCCAGTTAATATAAGAAAGGCTAAAGGTCGCCCAATCAAGGCAAAAGAGCTATGCCGACAATCGGAGGAGAGACCTTGAATTCCAAGTGGGGGAGCATGTCTTCTTAAAGATATCGCCCACCCGTGGAATTAGAAGATTCGGCATCAAAGGAAAGCTAAGTCCGAGATTTATCAGCCCTTTCGAGATTCTGGAGAGAATCGGCGAGGTAGCATACAAGCTGGCCTTACCTCCTCAATTGGCCGGTGTACACGGCGTATTCCATGTATCCATGCTAAGGAAATATGTCTATGATCCTTCACATGTGATTCAATTTGAAGAATTGAAACTCCAAAATGACTTATCTTATGAAGAAAGACCGATCAAGATACTGGATTGGAAATTACACCAATTCGGGCCATACCAATAGTGAAAGTCCAATGGAGCAAGCGTGGATTCGAGGAAGCAACCTGGGAATTGGAAGAATCCATCAAGAAGAAATACCCGGATTTAATCTCATGTTAGAAATTCGACCTTTCTACTCGAAACTTTGACTTTTAGTTATATAATGTGAATTTGGAGGACCAAATTCTTTTAAGTGGGGAAGGATGTAGAAACCCGATAATTAAAAATGAGAAATAAAATTTTCAATTTATTATGTAATTAAAATTTTCATGAAATAATTAAATTACATTTTTTACTATATGAAATAAACTAGTTTATTGAATTTACTTGAATTAACTAGAAGTAAATAGAGATTAAATGCTTTACACTTTAGATAAATCATAGTAAGCCCAATCAAAGTTCATATAATGGACTAGGATTACAATTGGCCCATTGGATAATCTATAATGGGTTGAATTAATGGTTAAAGGATTCAATAAAGGTTAAATTAACCTTAAATTCGTAACATGTGTTTAATATGATAGTTAAGGGATTAAAATAACCCCAATTCTAGAAGTTTGGCACAAAAATCGACCCTTACCTAATAGCCCACGTTGGACCAGCCGTTTTTACATTAGTTTCACACCAAATGGAGGCTAGGTTAAGAGGAGAAATTAGAATTTTCTTCTAATTCGGAGTTGAGAAGTTTGGCATTATTAGGCAAGGAATCTTGACAAATTTGCTCAAGTTTTGGCTATAAATAGAACCCCATTCGACCCTCAAACCATCCATGGAGGTTAAGTATACGCTGCTGTGAAGATTGGTGGAGATTTGAAGGAAGATTTGGAAGATCAAAGGGTTTTCTTATATTTAGGGATATTTCTTTAGATCCATCTAAGGATATGTGTCTCTCAGGCTAAACTATAATTAAATCATGTCATCTTGTTCATTTTTCTGTCCTCATTCCATTGATAGCTCATTTATTAAATTCTGTTATGAAATGAGCAAGTTATGGTCATTTTATTGGAGGGGTATTCCCATTTTTTTCATCAAGTCCAGAACGTGCTATACCTCAGTAGCGCGTTCTGAACGCGCTTCCCCGACATAGCGTGTTAATACAGAGTGTTTTCCCATCCTCTGGGGTCAAACTTATTTTAAAAAAAAAGAAAAAAAAATTCCAGAACGCGCTACCCAAGGGTAGCGCGATCTTCAAGGTCGTGCTAGCTCATGCTAGCGCATTCACAAAATTAGTTTAATTAATAAAATAAATAAATAAATATTATTTCTTTAGATCGCGCTACCACTAGCTAGCGCGTTCTTCAGGTCGCGCTAGCCAAGGACAGGGCGTTAAAAGAAAAAAATAATAATTTTCTTCTAATTTATTTTTGGGTATAAACTATATATATATCTATTATGAATGCAAAAACCAACCAGCCTCAGCCGAACGGCACGGCACAAATAAATAAATAAATATATTACTGGTTTTATATCAACTCACAACTCAAGCCCACATCTTATGTCCCTTGGGTCCTGACCCAAGGGTGAGTTCTCCAACATATAAAGCCAAGGAAGTTTTTGTAACTTCCAATGTGGGACTAAACTTAAGCCACTATCCAATATGAACTATATCACTTAGAAATCCACATTAATTATATGTATATAGTCACCAAAAGTAAGAAAAGGTAATATTAGCATGTTTTGATTATTACAGCAGGTTAAAAATTATTTTGTAGAATAAAATTATTTTTGCATGTAAAAATCTATTTTTAACCATATCAGTAAATTATAACTATAATAGTAAATCAATGCATGAAAAATATTTTCAGCATGTTAAAAATGACTTCCAACATGATAAATTTTTTTTTCTACATACTGAGATGTAAAAACTATTTCCATCATGTTAAAATCTATTTAAAACTATCTTTTGTGCATGTTAAACCTAATTTCCTATTAAATAATTAGTAAAATGATGCATGAAAATTACTTCCAGCATGAGAAAAATATTTCCAGCATGATAAAATTATTCTAGCATGCTAGAATTATTTTTAGCATGTTAGAATTATTTTCAGTGTATTAAAACTATTTTTTTGCATGATAATTCTATTTTCCTATCAAATAATTAGTAAATAAATATGGAAAAATGATTTTTAGCATGATAAAATTTATGTTGTTATCAGAGAATTTCTGTAATCAGCACGGTAAACTTATCTTATCATCCTATCAGTAAGTTAATGCATGAGAATTATTTTAGCATGTTAAGTATTAAGTTTAGCATGTTAAATATTAATTTCTAGCATGTTAAAAATTAAATCTAGCATGAAAATTTTATTTTAATCATCTTATCAATAAATAAACATATGAAAATCAATTTCAGCATGTTAAGATTATTATCATCGAGTTAGAGTTATTTTTGACATAAAATTCTAGTTTCTTATCATACGGTTAATTAATGTATGATTAAGTACTAATATCTAAACTCATGATTTTAATTCATAAGCATATATTTCCATAACTAAAACTTGATGTTTTATGATTCTGAGATTTAGCTAAGATATTTAAAAATTATTCTAATAAAATTACTATCTTAAATTTTCTTCCTACTTACCCTTCATTTTTGAACTCCACGACTTAATGTCGTTAAACATGATGCCTTAAATTGTTATCTACTTTTCTTACAACTTCTAAAATTTTGTCAAATCTGTGCTTATTACAAACAGCATATTCTTGAAAATTATTGGCCATATACATTAAAGTGGATGTCTAAACGTACTTGGGATCTTCGGATCCATATGACTCAATGCTGGCATTAATGGGGCCCGGTCTGGTCCTGGGGGGAGCGCCCGAAAGTACTTGTGCCCAAGGGAGTTGATTGACCAACGGTCTGGCATTACACCGAAGTGGATGATAGATTTACTTGATACGGCATTCCACTATTTGTACTTGTTTACTTGTTACTTGTTTACTTAAAATTTACATGAATTACTTAACTTGCGTGAAAATGGCCAATTACATGAAATTCTTTACTTGTTCAAAGTCATTACTTGGAAATTCATCTTGATATCATATTATCTCAATTACTTGGAAATTCCATTCATGTTTATACACTTCCCGATACAAGTTAGAAAATTATTTAAATTGTTAATACTTAAAGATTGCCTGGTTCATAGAGATATAAAATCCTACTGAGCTTTTAGCTCACCCTACGTTTTGGTTAATTGTTGCAGGAAATAAAAATGTACAAGGGAATGGACAAGAGTGAGAGAGTGATTTTCCTTTTTACCTAGGTTTATGTAGATCATTAGTGTTTTTACAAGAATGATGTACTTTGGGATTGGAAGTTGTACTTTGCCTTTATGGCTTATGAATTAGTGATTTAAACTTCATTTTGATGGAATAAAAGTACCATTTTCCCATTCATTTCTGTCTTTAGAAATAAAATTGTACATGCTCTGATCGACACGATAGTTTACGACTCATCGTGCCCTCGATATTCCACGTTGGGGCGTGACACTGTCCGTGCCCGCTCTTGTATCTTCAAGTTATAAATCAAGCTACTTCCGCGAGAAATATAAATATGGCCAATAATGTAACAAGTTCAAACTATAGTTCCATGATAACAAATATCAAGGTAAGAAAGCTTCAATTAAGAATATGAGAGTTCAAAATTGATTTAGAACAAGGTTATGCCATGGAGAAAAATCGACAGCATAACGGCATATTTTTTAATTTCCATAATTCATTAGGTAGCTGTTGACACCCGTTTTATGACCAATAAGTTGGGTCATCTCCTTATTCATTTTTTTGATACTCCGAGTTGTTCACCCCTATTGGGCCATCTTGGTCAATTTGAGGTTTATTTCATGGGTCATTTTTCCTTGGTTGGGTCTGGTTCCTCATCTCTTTCACGCTGAACGAAGCTTCACAAACCTTCATTTTATTTGCACTCCCTTGTCTCTGACGGTCAATTCCTGGCGCGTCTCAGTCTTCTAACGCCCATATCTTTGACCGTTACATCATCTCAGAGTCCTAAAGCCCATGGCTTCTTCCAAAGCTTATCTCGTATCTTATCCGTTAGGTGTAACGGCTTATCGTGCGACCGTTACAACATTCTGACGCACCTACTTATGGCCGTTACATTCCACAGAGTCCTATTCTAACAACCTTCTTCATCCGTTGATATTATCTTTTAGTGGATAAGGTTGTGTGACGGTCCACTCTGGAGGCGTTACTTCACTGTGGCAGTTTATCGTTCAGCCGTTACATCAAACAGAGAGTTCTAGCATAACTACTATTTCTCTGCTACTCTGTGGCCGGATTAAGAGTTTGATCTGATGATTTCTCCCTCAAATCTGATCCTCAGAATCTTCTGTTTGTTTCTATGGACTCTTGGGAGTATTATCTTCAAGATTTTGCTAAGAAACGTCATACTTTCTAGCTGGATTCTCTCTTACTCGACCAGAGAGTTCGAGGGTCTATAAATAGAACCCTTGACTTCATGGCTTGAAGAGGAGACGTACATCTGGAGTTCGCGTCAAAGTGCTGTTGCATCCTAGAGCTAGAACCAACCAAGGAGAGCTACTTCCCACGTCCATCTTCTTCCAAAGTCCATGGAGTATTGGTACCAAGGGTTTAGTTCAGTCAACTTATTTTCTTAGTCTCTTTTTCCCTCCTCCAAGCACCATAGCATCTCCCTTCTTCTTCTTTCACGTTCTTGCATCTTCTGCACTCATCTAAACATTTCTCCCATCTTTTAAACGCCCCAGAGGGGTTAAAAAACCAACCTCCCAGGTATTTCCCTCTCCTTTTGCATGCTTTTGAGTTCTTTTGATTTTTTGATATTGCACTCTTCCAATGGCTAATCTGGGTTGTTTTCTTTGTGTTCTACACTTTTTTATAGGTTTACAGAGTCCACAGCACGTGGCCCAAGCTTTCTGGCCGGCTGGAAAGCGTGGAGATCAAAGATTCCCAAGTTCCTATTCAGTAGATCTCTAACGGATCATCAAAGGAGCATTAGAGTTACGTAACAGCTTATCGTAAGGCTGTCACACTTCTATGGCGCTTCATCATTCGACCGTTACACTTCACAGAGCTGCAGTTTCCAGATTGTTTTTTCTTTCCTGTGGGCGGGTGCTTCATCCATCTATTTCTAAGTTACTTTTCAGGTCTTTGGCTTGTTTATTACCTTAGTGGCGATCACATCTTTTCTTAGTTTGGGCAGTAGCTCTCTCTTTCCTCACACCTCTTTCTTATTTGCTTTATTTGCTTGTTCCACCTATACGGTGTGTTTTCTTTTACTTCCTTGCTCCACGCCCCGGCGTGTGTTTTTATTTCTTCCCTTTAGCTTATTCCTGATAGAGATAGCATGCCCATGCTAGATTTTGTGTTGATGGCCTAGGTTCATGTCGCACATGTTCATAGGTTGAGTGATTTCATTGCTTGCTCATCTTTCCATCATTGTTGACATCATATCCATCTTGCAAAAAGGAACACATAATAATCAATAGAATTTTTTGGCGATCACGGTGGGACATCTAGTGCCAATCGTGCTTTGAATCTCTGTTTAACCTGCTATCCTTTGTTTGTCCAAATTGCCTTGGTTTTCCCCGGATTTTCCCTTTACTTCCTGTTGTTCTAGTTCTTTGGCTCTTCTGGCGGTCGTAAATTCCTACATTACATTACATTATCGGTCTATTGTTAGATCGTCACATCTTCTGGCGCATATCTATTTGACCGTCACACACTCCAGATGGGTACGCATCCCGAGGTGCAGTTTGTTTCCACAGTTTCTGCTATGATTTTCATGCTTGGGTGCTATCTTGTCTCCTCCTTAGTTATTTTATATATTCATATCATTATGTGAATATTTGATTGCTAGATTTTAGGCTAGAATTTGCATGCACTCCAGTGCACATAGGTTCATTCATATATTCATACTTTAGATTGCATTTTTCTACCTTGGTGTGTGAACCTCTCGTCTCCATATTCCTTGGGGCCGACTAGGAGATCACATCAGGGACCTCCATAAGTCCCCGCGAGCTGTTGATTCCTACACGGACGATAGGCCGATTGTACCTTTCCCACACCGTGTCTAGGATTGCATAAGTGAAGGAGTGATTACCTTTAGAGTCAACCAAGCTACATATCTTTCCCCTATTAGGAACCTATTGTTGAGAGCACTATCTTAATCAAGTCACTAAGGTTCTAAAGGAGAAAACCATAAAAATCTTGTTGCATCATCTAAATAACTTGGTTGACCTTGAGTGTTTTTTTACCTCTTTTCACGTACATCTTCGTTAAAACCATCTATGTTTAGTCACTCATTGTGTGTTTGTTTGGTGTTGTTTGCATTTGTTGTTAAGGTCTTTCGTTGCATGTGGAGTTGCTTCCGATCTCTAGAAGTGTCATCACCTAGGGGCAATTCCTTTTCCAAGTTCTACTTCAATCCTCTCTTTGAGTCCACCATGGCCTCTTTTGATCTCCCTCGTTCCCAAGAGGAGTCTCTTCCACAAGGGGTTCTAGAGGATTCCTCCAAGGTTATCTCCTTCCATTCCGGAGAGGGGCACATCCCTCCTTCGTCCTCCATCCCTATGGAGGGCTGTGGACGCACTTTAATTCGGAATGAATCGGTTCGTTTGTTGATCGGGGTTCATTCGTTTGTTTAGTGCGAGGGCGTGCCAGTCACAAAGTGACGATTTATTTGGGCTTCATGGAAGCCCATGGTGCGCGTGATCTGACTAATCAGACAATTGTGTAGTTCGAGTCCGGACCGAAACCCGCCATGCCATAAAGGCCACGGCGTTATTTACATCCCCCATACGGGGGAACACCCTTGATTGATTGCCGGGAATAAGGGCCCTATGACCTGAAATTCATGGTAATAAAGTGAGAACAAAGATCCCGGATCACGTTTAAACAAACCGGCCCTGGGGCGTAACATGTTCATAGACATGTATATATTGGTCACTCACGGACCATTTCGTGTTCGGACGAAAGTCCGCATTAGTAGCGTCGAAGACGATGATAAAACCGTACGGATGTCTGCCATAGGTATGGCAAGTTTAATGTGGATGCGGGATCGGATCCCGGTAGAAGTGGGTCAAGCTGATGAACTATCGGCCCAAGATGTGCCCGGATCGTGACAATGTCGGGGATTCCGAGGTCCACGTCCGATACCACGGGGCATCATTACTTTTCTCTTCACGCACAGTCCGAGGGAGCGAATTGTTAAGTACGAAGCCCGAACTCGCCAACATACGCCCTCCCACGCAGATTGACCTGCGTGATCAGGTCGCGGGGATCAAGGGGGCAGCGCCCCTTGCGGGGGTTTCCGGGGGCTCCGCCCTTGGAACAAAATTCTATTTATAGCAGAGGGGAAACTTTTGATTTGTTTTCTATTAACTTGAAGTATTTTTTTATTTGCTTAATCACCTGCTTTCTTTCAGGCACGCCGGATTAAGGGGATACCAGGAGAGGAGAGGGCGCGCCGGGATAGGGCAACAAGGAGCGCGCCGGAATAGGCTCAAGAAAAGGGGGCACGCCGATTTAATGGGTACAATAGGGCACGCCGGAATAGGAGGTTTTCATGGAGTGCGCACTGGATTAGGTGATGCCAAGGGGGGGCGCGCCGGAATAGGAGGGGCCAGGGCACTATTCATTCCAAGATTTGGAAAGTGGATTTGAGTGTGAAGCTAATCCGGCGCGGGGGGGGTAGCGCACCGGATTAATCCACGCCGGATTAGGGGGGGCGCCAGATTAAACTCTTGGGAGGTTTTCTTTTATTCTTCTTGCTTCTTTTTCTTCTTTCTTTCTCCTGCAAGTTGATTACTTTGTTCACCCAATTGGTGGATTAAGTCTGTAGAGAGGAAGTTTAGATACTTTAACCATTTGTTAGGGTGACTTAGCATGAAGATCCAAGTGTTTTGTTCAAATGAGTTCGTCGTGCAGGAGCATGGAGGTTCAGCTTGATTCAGAGGCTTCAAACACATGTTGCTTTTGTCCCTAGAGAGTGGTTCATTCGTTTGCTATGCGTGCTCTTGCTCCTGACAAAAATTGGGTAGCACCTCCCCCGAACGGAGGTTTGCTGGGGCGAAATAAGGGATTGTCAAACGGAATACTCCGGGACGATCCCAAAAACTCGGAGTGGCCTAACGGCAGTCCGGTGTCCCATAGTTGAACGCAGAAGCCTCGAGGACTAGCCTTCAAGGGGTTCTAACAGTTAATGGGTTGTAGGTATAAGAGAGCTCCGATGGGGAAGATGTTCCCCATGGGATGGCCATGAATGTTCACCCTCATACGGTTACTTCAAAGGCCATGCTATGGAAGAGCAGGCTTTGAATCACCTTTGGTGAGTAGAAAACAGGGAGAATAGGGGAGCGAAGGCTAAAAAAAGTAAATCACTGTGCTTTTCAACTACTCTCTGTTTATTCATCCACCAAAAAGGGGGAGATTAAAATACAAGGAAGCTCATCCCAAAGGGAAGGGAGAATACATTGAAGGGGAAGAAGGGAAATACATCGAAAGGGAAGAAGGAGATACACCGGTGGGGGAGAGGGAATGGAGTACAAGCTCCTCCCCCTCCGAACTCACCTTTCCTCTGTCACCCACTCTCTCTTTTTCTTCACCTTGCAGGCACAGAGGGATCGAGCTTCTTCTTCTATTTGGATGCCGGAGATAGCCCCTCTTCTCACCGAACTCTTCTCACCGAAGCCCCCTCACCGAACCCCCCTCACCGACCTCTCTCCTCTTCTTCAGCTCTTCGTCTCGTTATATATATCAGTGGGAGGTGGGGGAGGAAGAGAGCACAAGCTCCATCCCTTCCGGCTCACCTCTGTCGCCTCTTTCCTCGTGTCTGAAGTCATTGAGTGGCCTACCGGGATAGCCGCTGATAGAGTAGGGATGGTGCAGTCCCAAGATTGGCCGACGACGATTGGTGGGGAAGCGACGTTCGGTGCGGAGCTCGAAGGTTGCCATTCCAGGGAGCTTGAATGGTTCCGGCGGTTGCACACTGGTCGGGCGTAGGAGATTTATCCATTTCAGGCAAGCCAAGGCCAGTCTGTTTGTAGAAAATAGGGGACCAGAGGTAGGATGTGTTGGGTTCGGTGCAGTAGATTCAGAGGGAGGTGCATGAATCTCCCCTTGACAATTTCGCCGAATTAAAAATTCTTCCTGATACTAACAGAAGTCCAATAAGCAATTGCGGAATTCAGATTCACTAAGTCAAGTGAAATGCTTATAGATGAACTGACTAGTGACTTAGGAACAATGTCAAAGGACTCTCAAAGCTACAATCGAACACACAGTGTGCAATCAAACCATATCGTCCCTAAGCATTCATCTAGCGCCAATCAGATAAGAAAATTCAAACCACAGTGCACAAAGGATTTTTAGGTGGTTCGGTCCTCCAAACCTACATCCACCCCACACTCAAACCCGAGTGTGGATTCCGCTGACTCACAGCATGAACAGCTGGGCATCACAGCTTGCCATACAACCGTTGGGCAACACAGCTTGCCATCCGCTGGGCAACACAGCTTGCCATCCGCTGGGGACTACAGCTTAACCCGTCCGAGGTATCCACCTCGCCCGCTGAGCAACACAGCTTGCTGTCCAGTGGAATCCACCACTGCAACCGCTGGGGATTACAGCTTGAAGAACGGTTTAAAAGGAAAGTAAAAACAAGAAACTACAGCAACAAAAACTGTAAACAATGAAGCACAAAGTGGCTTAGAATGAGCTGACTGGCCTGGATTTGATCCACGGTCCAGTGAAGGTAGATCTCTCTCGATCTCACTATCTTTCTTTCTCTTTTTCTTCTTCTGCTAATCTCACTCTCTCTTTCTCTACTCGAGCTCACTAACTCTCTCTTTCTCTTCTTCTCTTCTTCTCTTTCTCTTTTTCTTCTCTGCTTCTTCTGCTTCTCTTTTCTTTCTCACAGGATCGTGCAGGCTATCCTCTGCTTCAGTCGATCTTCTTCTTCTGAAGGAAGAAACTCCATATATATACCAGCAGCAGGAAGGGCGTGTGCTCTCCACATCTCCCGCCCAATGGCTTGGACCACGTGGCAGCATCCAGTAGGCTTTCAGTACACGTGTCACCATCTGGGCTCCTCGTCTTTCCTTGGATCACGAGCCATGTCATCAATCTCTGTAAAGAGTCCCTGTCAGACAGAGGATCGAATTATCAGTTTAAGTTTAAAGACCCTGTACAGACTTTGTAGGGTGTAATGCATTGTATAGACTTTGCAATGTATAGACTTCATATATGCAGTGCTATGGCATGTGCAGACTTCGTGGATGCAAAGCCAAGGTGTGTACTGACTTAGTGAATGCAACACTGAAGTATGTATAGACTTGCTGAATGAGAAGCTATGCCATGTACAGACTTTATATATGCAACGCTAGAGCATGTATAGACTTGCTGAGGCGTGATGCAGTGTGCACAAGATGAAGTATGTACAACAGAACTGACTGCATCAAGCAAAGTGTGTACATTGAAGATGAATGCAAATGCATTGTGTAGACTTTGTGTTGCACTAAGTAAGAATGCATCAAGCAAGGTGTGTACATTGCAATTGGATGTATAGACTTGAATGACAGACTCAACGTGCCACAATGTATAGACTTTGAATCCCAGTGAAAAAGCCTGATAGAATGTATAGACTTTCTACGGCATCAAGGCAACCATGATGATGTGCAATGTTCAGACTTGACAATGTATGAAGAACATATGCTGTATAGACTTCGAATCAATAGATGCACGATGTATAGACTTTGGCAAAGCAAGGGCTGTACAGACTTCAACTCAGCTGTAATGTATAGACTTGAGTGAGACGCTGAGTGAGACGACCGATGCACAGACTTTGAAAGACTATGCATGCACAAGTGCAATGTATAGACTTGGCCAATGCAGCAATGTATGGACTTGCACAGTTCTAGCTACAGTGCAATGTATAGACTTGGCCAATGCAGCGATGTATGGACTTGCACAGTTCTAGCTACAGTGCAATGTATAGACTTGGCCAATGCAGCGATGTATGGACTTGCACAGTTCTAGCTACAGTGTAATGTATAGACTTGGAAGCATATGAGCATGGCGCTGTACAGACTTTGAGTGAGAGCCCAATGTACAGACTTGGTGGAACTGAGCGTAGGTAAAGATTAAGAATGTATAGACTTGCTCAGTTCAGCACGTAGGTAAAGATGCCAATGCAGTGTATAGACGTTGAGCGTAGGTAAAGACAACAATGTGCAGACTTCAGCTCTAAGTCTATACAATCAATGCAGTGTACAGACTTTGCAAGAAACACTAGACGCTGTACAGACTTAGCCACAAGCTGAACAATCGGATGTATAGACTTGAGATGAATGCATGAACAGTCCGATGTACAGACTTGCCAAATGTATAGACTTTAAGTCCAATGCAAAAGGCTGTACAGACTTGGATGAATGAACAAGCATGAATGTATAGACTTTGAAAGACACTGCATGAAAAACATGATGCAATGTACAGACTTGGGCTGTACAGACTTGCTGCCTAGTCGATGTACAGACTTCCTATATGTTCAAGTCCAATGTATAGACTTGCTAAGATATGCACCTGAAGAA
Organism: Amorphophallus konjac; assembly: GCA_022559845.1. Lineage (NCBI taxonomy): Eukaryota > Viridiplantae > Streptophyta > Magnoliopsida > Alismatales > Araceae > Amorphophallus > Amorphophallus konjac. The sequence continues at coordinate 231,789,230 of CM040123.1, read as the reverse complement.
TGTACAAACTCTCTCAACTCTGTGACGTGCAACTAATCAATGTGTAGACTTCAGAAATGCATGGAGACGTACATAGGCTGTATAGACTTGAGAAAATGCTTCAAGTGGATGGCTGTACAGACTTGACCGATCTGGCTGTACAGACTTGATGTGTGTGTGCTAGACAATGTATAGACTTGCTGGTCATCAAGCTACGTGCAGACAGCAAACTCTGTATAGACTTCACGCGATGTATAGACTATGCACATGCATGAAGAGCCCTGACGATGTATAGACTTGATAATGCAATCTAGGGCGATGTACAGACTTGACCACTCGAACCTATAGTGGAATGTATAGACTTGATGAACTACAGCATGAACATATCAGCAGAGAAGCAATGCACAGAACAGAAATCAAGCACAAAACAATCTATGCACTTAGTATGGAACACAGCATGACTTAGCATACACATGCATTCTCCACAGAACAGATCAGTCATATGCATTCATGTTGCTATCATTAATGTGATGTTCTTAGCAAAACAATATGGTGACTCATTCATGTTGCTATCATTAAAACACCACATTATCATCAAAGCACAAGGGGCACAACAATCTCCCCCTTTTTGAAGATGGCAACATAATGAGTCACACTGACTCGTCAAACTATTCTCCCCCTTTGACATAAGCAAAAAGGAGATGGTTTGAGAGACAAAATTCAGCACACAAATACTCAGAATGAAACAAGGTTCACTAAAATGGAGTTCTCCATTTATGACAATAAAACAGCTCTCCCCCTATCAACATGCATGATTGACTACACTCACCTTAAAAGCAGATAACCCATAACTCCCCCTGAAGCGCAGGGATGCACTCTGGTTATCCAATAAATCAATCTGAAATCTGCCACTACAAAGAATCTGAATTCTGGTTATGGCACCTCACATATGCATGAACAGAATGAAACAGGTGAAAATTCCACAGAACCAGAACTGGTTGCACAACAAGATGGAAGATTCCAACAGTGTGGAGAGGAGTACATCTAAGGAAGCAATCTGAAATTCACCACCATAAGGATTCTGAAGTTCAGAAGGCTGCAAGTGAACAAGGTAATAATGGGAGTGGCACCTCACATTTGTATGGTCAAAAAAAATGCAGATGGAATCAGTCAACTGATAAGAGAGGATTTGTCAATACAGTTACTGTTGATCATGAATGAATCTGATCATGACGGATTTTAATGCTTGCACCACTTCAATAAGTCTTAAGAAGTATATACTCTTCTATCATAAAGGGTTATGAAGTGGCAACTTAACCAATCTGATTTAATTATGATGTATACCAAATTTATCAAATTAAACTCAATACTCATATCTGAATCCAAGTTTTAATAAAGGCGAACCAATTAGTCAGATAACACTCAAAAATAATCATCTTTATTTTACACATATGAGCTCAATAGCTCCTTTGAAAAATACACAGATTAGTACTGAGGTTAAACACTTTTCTAAGAGCATGAGTTGACAGAGTTTTCAAAATCTTTTCATTTGAAGCACATTTTATTTTTCCTGAGCAATTTAGGTTGATCAACACCTTTTTAGATGAGGCACAACCCGCCTCAGGTGAAGTGACCCAGTTACTCAGTGTGATAACTGTCATTGCCTCTCAACTTCGAGAACATAGTTAGCAATATAAGTATCTTTTTACATGAGAAGACACCTTGATCAGAGGCCAGACTCCCCAGTTACTCAACACAGATATGCCATTGCTCTGTGAGGTTCTCAATGAATTTTTCATTTTAAGTGACTATGACACTTCATGACTTGGGTTCACTCCATTTCTTTGATGGAAAACCTAGTTTCTCAGTGAACAAAGTCATTTCATTACTCACTGATTTTATTTCCTATCAAATTTTTCAAAGTTAATGTTTAACAACAATACTCACTCTATGCATCTTAACCAAAGTAGCCCTGATTTCAAATTTTCAGATTTCTGATGAGTGAGTCTAAGGTATTATGACACAGATGGTTAAGATTTATTAAAGCTTATCATTCAGATATTTTCAATTCATTTAATTACAAATCTGAGAATACATTAATCTTATATCAGTCTGATTCAGTGGTAATTCTTAAACCTATATGATAGGAATTTCTAAAAAGTTCTCAGACTGAATTGCATGACATGCAGCTTAAGTTCCTCAGATCAAATCAATAAATTTAGCTGAACAACTAATCAACAGTAGAACCAAATCAGTCACACCATCTAAGAGATATATGAAGGATGAGTATTAGCTGGTGGAAGAGTCAATCAGCAATAGAGAATAAAAGTTTAAAGCCAATAGCAGAGATTGAATTTCAATCAGACAAAAAGAAACTCTCCTTCAACAGATTGAGGATTAGTAGCCAAATTCTCAGATTCAAGAAAATATGAATTCAACATAGTCAATTGATGATTTGAAAGAATGTAGATAGTGAGAATTTCAACCAGTGTCAAAATAATTATAATGCTCCCCCTGTCTATATGCAGTGACACACTTAAGACTCAACAAACTCCCCCTGAATTTATGCAATTTATGCAAGATGATTATTCAAACATCAGAGCATTCTTTATTCAGAGAGCATCATGCGAGAGCAATCAACTTTTCAAGATAATTCAATTTAGCACAGATAGATTATTATGATATGCATTGATCAAAAACAGTTGGACTCCCCCTGACTATATGCATGAAATGTATTGAAAGCACATCACATGATATCAAATTTTGCATTCAGATATGATTCATGCAAATTAGACAGAAGAGAATTACCATAAACATGATTGTGCAATTCACATTTCAGACAGTTTCAGTTTAACATCAACAAATCAACATGATATGCAATCATTTCAAGTTCACAATTTCATATAATGGAATTTAAGCAAAGTGTTCAGAACTAACCTGAAAAGCAGAACCCTGGGGTATTCCTGTTGAGTGCCTTGGTTTATTTACCCCTCTTTTTCATTCCAAGACACACCTATAACATGTTAATCAATTTGATCCTGTAGGGACCCAAACAGCCTTGGGTCCCGAGTTAGTTCTGACAGGTGTTCTAAACAGTCTCTTAGCAGCATTATCATCATAGTCCATCAGATGACAATTAGTCATGGAGTGACCAAATTTACCACAATATCTACATGAAATAGTAGATTTTCTGGTCCTATGGTGCATACCAAAAGCAGCATGAGACCTATGAGACCGAACATTAAATGTTCTGTTGTTTACATGAACATTTTGTTTCTTATTACCAGATGACCAACATTCAGCATACTTGTGACCTGACTTGCCACAGTTATAACATGAAAAATTCACACTTTTTGTTCTGGGCAATTCAGCAGATTTGAAGTTAATATGATTTTCCTGAACATGCCAGCAGTCATTGACTGCATGACCATATTTCCCACATTCAAAGCATCTAAGATGCTTGCTTCTTGATTCATTGTTACCCCAATGATTTCCTGACCAGCACTCATCTGCCTTATGCCCAGGCTTGTTGCAAGTGAAACAAATAATATGCTGGCCTGAAGTAGATTTGTATCTATATGGGCCATGAGCATGTGAGAGAATTTTAGCATGTAGTTCATTGTCTTCTTTCAAGATAAAACATGCATTCAATAGGTGACCACGCCTACCACAGTAATAACATTATGCATCAGATTTCTTAGTGGTGTGGTTTCTATCAGATGAATTCCTAGAATGCAGTGCTTCACTAGCATGCTCATCTTCAAGCAACAGTCTGTAATCATCCATTATATGCCATGCTTTGCCACAGTAATAACATGAGAATTCCTTCTCAGATGCATGCGAGTGAGTAGATGAATTGTGAGTGACATGCGTTAATCTATTAGACTTCACACTGCTAGCAGAATTCACAGTACATGCAGGGTCAATTTTAACTTTATTCATCTGACCATTCTTTTTCAATTTTTTACTCCCTTTCACAATTTTCGTTTGCTTTTCATTTTTATGGGCTTTGAATTGAAATACAAATTTTGAAGGTGATTTCTGATTTTCCTTTTGTTTTGGGGATTGATTTGAAGTACCAGCTACATCAGAGCTTTGCACAAAAGTGGTGTATAGTTGGTTTTTAGTGATTTCCTTAACATCATAACTGCAAGTTATCCCCTCTCTTGAATTGTCATTTTTATCTTTCATGACAGCTTTCATCTTTCCTTCATTCTTAGCAGACTTGGATGCTGAGTTTTCCAGATCATGAATTTTATCCTCCAAAGATGCTATATGAAGCTCATAACTGGCTATCTCCTGTTCACTGCAATTGACACATTCACTTAAGACTTTATTTACAGTTTTATACTTCTCAACTTCTTGTTCCAGATTGCTCAAGATTTTTGATTCTTCATCACAAATAGTTTTTACTTTCTTTAAAGTGAGAAGTGTTTCAGATAAGCCAGTATTTAACAACTTTAACTTTTTAACTTCAGCTTTCAGTTCAGTGTTTTCCTCCTCAAGTTTTTGTGGTTGAGCTACCTTAATAGCAGATTTTTCTTTTTCGATAGTCAGAAACCTCTGTGAGAAAATAGTATTTAAAACCATCAGTTTCTTGTTTTGTTCCCACAGTTCTTTGTTTTCTTCAGTCAGCTTCTTGACTCCTTCATTACAATTTTCTCTTCCAGACATCAACTCCAGCTTTTCAATTAGTTCCTCTTCTCTTTCTTCCACTTTAGTTTTCTCAATAATCAGATTTTTGTGATCCTCTTTAAACGAGGCAATTTGCTTATTCAGCCATTCATTCTCACTAAAAAGATCTTCATTACGTTCTCTTAGAGCTGAGCACATATTACAGTTTGATTTTAGAGAAGAGATATGTATTGTTTCCTTGCTGATTTTATTCAGACTAGCCTTGAGATCTTCATTTTGCTTTTTAACCTCAACATTTTCAGACTTCAGTTTGTCCATTACAGAATTTATCTCAATCAATTCTTGCATGCCTTTTAGATGCTCATTTTTCATCTTAATAAGCTGATTCTCCAGTTCAGATATCTTGTCCAAACATGTTTGATTTTCAAGTTTTAGAGAATCATTTTGTTCCTTAAAGTTCTGAACATCCAACATACATGCATCATAAGATTGTTTCAGATTTAGACATTTTTCACAGGAAGCTTTCAAATTTATCTGATCACATTACTTTTTCAATCTTTTATTCTCAGATTTTAATCTTTCACATCTATCATTAAGTTCCTCATTTATATTCCATAGATCATCAATCGAAAGTTCTTCAGATTCAGAGCTTACCTGAGATGAGGTTTCATCATCATCATTTCTCCGATCAGCCATCAAGCATTTGCTGTGATTCCTGATTAGCTTTAGTTTTTTTAAAATTTATTTGGCAGACCTGCAAGAAGAAATGCATTCTATTAGAGGTCTTTCAATTGATTCTTTTATTAAAACTACTGCTCTATTGTTGACAGAGTCTTTCAATTTGTCCTTCTCAGTCCATCTAGATTTATCTTTTAATAATTTGTGTGGACCATGAGTTATTACCTTCCAAAGATTTGGATAAGTAGATTTTACATACCGATGGAAATTTTCTAACCAAGAATCAAAGTTATTACCTCTGAATATCGGAGGATTAGCCATCGAGATATGATGAATACACTGAAGTCAGATGAGCAAATCAAGACACTAAATCGGTGAAACAAAACACAGAACACAGAAAGCCCACTCTGAAATGCACCAAAGACTAGAAGGATCCTCTGTAGATTGTTAGATCTGTTAAGTCAGAGACCCGCTCTGATACCAATTGTTGGGTTCGGTGCAGTAGATTCAGAGGGGGGTGAATGAATCTCCCCTTGAAAATTTTGCCGAATTAAAAATTCTTCCTGATACTGACAGAAGTCCAATAAGCAATTACGGAATTCAGATTCACTAAGTCAAGTGAAATGCTTATAGATGAACTGACTAGTGACTTAGGAACAATGTCAAAGGACTCTCAAAGCTATAATCGAACACACAGTGTGCAATCAAACCATATCGTCCCTAAGCATTCATCTAGCGCCAATCAGATAAGAAAATTCAAACCACAGTGCACAAAGGATTTTTAGGTGGTTCGGTCCTCCAGACCTACATCCACCCCACACTCAAACCCGAGTGTGGATTCCGCTGACTCACAGGTTAAACAGCTGGGCATCACAACTTGCCATACAACCGCTGGGCAACACAGCTTGCCATCCGTTGGGCAACACAGCTTGCCATCCGTTGGGGACTACAGCTTAACCCGTTCGAGGTATCCACCTCGCCCGCTGAGCAACACAACTTGCTGTCCAGTGGAATCCACCACTGCAACCGCTAGGGATTACAGCTTGAAGAAAGGTTTAAAAGGAAAGAAAAAACAAGAAACTATAGCAACGAAAACTGTAAACAATGAAGCACAATGTGGCTCAGAATGAGCTGACTGGCCTGGATTTGATCCACGGTCCAGTGAAGGCAGATCTCTCTCGATCTCACTATCTTTCTTTCTCTTTTTCTTCTTCTTCTAATCTCACTCTCTCTTTCTCTGCTCGAGCTCTCTAACTCTCTCTTTCTCTTCTGCACTTCTTCTCTTTCTCTTTTTCTTCTCTGCTTCTTCTGCTTCTCTTTTCTTTCTCACAGGATCGTGCAGGCTATCCTCTGCTTCAGTCGATCTTCTTCTTCTGAAGGAAGAAACTCCATATATATACCAGCAGCAAGAAGGGCGTGTGCTCTCCACATCTCCCGCCCAATGGCTTGGACCACATGGCAGCATCCAGTAGGCTTTCAGTACACGTGTCACCATCTGGGCTCCTCGTCCTTCCTTGGATCACGAGCCATGTCATCAATCTCTGTAAAGAGTCCCTGTCAGACAGAGTATCGAATTATCAGTTTAAGTCTAAAGACCCTGTACAGATTTTGTAGGGTGTAATGCATTGTATAGACTTTGCAATGTATAGACTTCATATATGCAGTGCTATGGCATGTGCAGACTTCATGGATGCAAAGCTAAGGTGTGTACAGACTTAGTGAATACAACACTAAAGTATGTATAGACTTGCTGAATGAGAAGCTATGCCATGTACAGATTTTATATATGCAACGCTAGAGCATGTATAGACTTGCTGAGGCGTGATGCAGTGTGCACAAGATGAAGTATGTACAATAGAACTGACTGCATCAAGCAAAGTGTGTACATTGAAGATGAATGCAAATGCATTGTGTAAACTTTGTGTTGCACTAAGTAAGAATGCATCAATCAAGGTGTGTACATTGCAATTGGATGTATAGACTTGAATGACAGACTCAACGTGCCACAATGTATAGACTTTGAATCCCAGTGAAAAAGCCTGATAGAATGTATAGACTTTCTACGGCATCAAGGCAACCATGATGATGTGCAATGTTCAGACTTGACAATATATGAAGAACATATGCTATACAGACTTTGAATCAATAGATGCACGATGTATAGACTTTGGCAAAGCAAGGGCTGTACAGACTTCAACTCAGCTACAATGTATAGACTTGAGTGAGACGCTGAGTGAGACGACCGATGTACAAACTTTGAAAGACTATGCATGCACAAGTGCAATGTATAGACTTGGCCAATGCAGCGATGTATGGACTTGCACAGTTCTAGCTACAGTGCAATGTATAGACTTGGCCAATGCAGCGATGTATGGACTTGCACAGTTCTAGCTACAGTGCAATGTATAGACTTGGCCAATGCAGCGATGTATGGACTTGCACAGTTCTAGCTACAATGCAATGTATAGACTTGGAAGCATATGAACATGGCATTGTACAGACTTTGAGTGAGAGCCCAATGTACAGACTTGGTGGAACTGAGCGTAGGTAAAGTTTAAGAATGTATAGACTTGCTCAGTTCATCACGTAGGTAAAGATGCCAATGCAGTGTACAGACTTTGAGCGTAGGTAAAGACAGCAATGTGCAGACTTCAGCTCTAAGTCTATACAATCAATGCAGTGTACAAACTTTGCAAGAAACACTAGACGCTGTATAGACTTAGCCACAAGCTGAACAATCGGATGTATAGACTTGAGATGAATGCATGAACAGTCCGATGTACAGACTTGCTAAATGTATAGACTTTAAGTCCAATGCAAAAGGTTGTACAGACTTGGATGAATGAACAAGCATGAATGTATAGACTTTGAAAGACACTATATGAACAACATGATGCAATGTACAGACTTGGGCTGTACAGACTTGCTGCCTAGTCGATGTACAGACTTCCTATATGTTCAAGTCCAATGTATAGACTTGCTGAGATATGCACCTGAAGAATGTACATACTCTCTCAACTCTGTGACGTGCAACTAATGAATGTGTAGACTTCATAAATGCATGGAGATGCACATAGGCTGTATAGACTTTAGAAAATGCTTCAAGTGGATGGCTGTACAGACTTGACCGATCTGGCTGTATAGACTTGGTATGTGTGTGCTAGACAATGTATAGACTTGCTGGTCATCAAGCTACGTGCAGACAGCAAACTCTGTATAGACTTCACGCGATGTATAGACTATGCACATGCATGAAGAGCCCTGACGATGTATAGACTTGATAATGCAATCTAGGGCAATGTACAGACTTGACCACTCGAACCTATAGTGGAATGTATAGACTTGATGAACTACAGCATGAACATATCAGCAGAGAAGCAATGCACAGAACAGAAATCAAGCACAAAACAATCTATGCACTTAGTATGGAACACAACATGACTTAGCATACACATGCATTCTCCACAGAACAGATCAGTCATATGCATTCATGTTGCTATCATTCAATGTTATGTTCTTAACAAAATAATATGGTGACTCATTCATGTTGATATCATTAAAACACCGCATTATCATCAAAGCACAAGGGGCACAACAGGATGGGATGGCAGCTTGGTTAAACCGGTGTGGGGGGTGAGCGCGCCGGATTTGCAGCATTAGTGGGGCGCACTGGTTTAAGGCTCTTGCAAGGGGCGCGCCGGTTTCAGTCCTTTTGAAGGGGGGCGCGCCGATTTAGGAACTATTGAAGGGGCGTGCCGTTTTAAGGCCAAGCCGCGCCATTTTAAGCATCAAGAGATCTTGTCCTGGCTTCGTGGTGACTCAGATAAACATTTGCACTCCCGCAAGGCTTTAGTTGTAATGCACCGCCTCCGAGGAGTTTGATTTGAAGCGTCCAAGCCCCGATGTAGGACTTCAAGTGATTTTCGACGCATGACGAACATGTGTTTGAATTCCCGAGTTTCTTTTGATTCAGCCTTCGACAATGCCGACTTGAGAGCTGGGGCCACCTCTTCTGCCCGAAGGGCTTCTCGTTGGGTGGTGAAGTGTCGGGTATATATATTCGTCCTGCTTGGAGGGGGTATGGGGTTTGTTTGGCCTTTCCATCTTCAACTTGCTCTCGGGATGTCAGGACGTCTGTGCCGCAGGGACGTTCCTTTTCTTCTCTTCTTTTTTGACGTCCACAAGGGCGTCCAATCCACTCAATCTCTTCCTCCTCCTTCCGCGAATTCTATTCTTTAAATGATGGCCCAATTAGATCCGGCCCAACTTCAGGCTGTTTATCAGGCCATGCAGGGGTCCAACACCCCACCTTCCACGATTTGCAAGGTCAGTCCAATGCTCCCATTATTCAGCCTAGAGTTGATGGGCCCACTGTTCAGCCCATCGACTTCACTCCGGTCCAACCCAGGGCCCTCAGGTTCTCTAGTCTGGAGATGGGCCAGTCTTTTTGTTCGGCCTAGCAATTTTTGGATAAGGGAAAGGCCATTGTCCCTCCTTCTTCTATAGCGGATCATCATATGTCCGGCCCATCAGTGCCGCAGGTCCTTGTCGGCCCAAATGATTTCATGCGCCCTCATCAAGGGGCAGCCCAGGTCCACACCCATATGGGTCATCCTTCGGCCCAATATCCTTCTTATGGGCCACATCCTCCATCTGTTTACCCCTCTGCTCCTCAGATTCCATCTTTCACTATCCTTACTGCATCCAGGGAGCAGGAACTACTTGATAAATGGTCCGCCATGCAACAATAACTTGACTTTCTCCAAAAGCGGGTTGGCCTATAGACCTTGGCAGACGTTCCAGTTCCAAGCTTCCAGAACATTCGATTTCCCCCACAATCTGAGCTCCCCAATTACCGCAAGTATGATGGGAACGGCAATCCCTTTATCCATGTAAGGGACTTTCTATATGAATTGGCCCAGTTTCAGTATGATGATCGCCTTATGGCGTATTTTTTTCGCCCATCGCTAGATGGGGTTGCGCTTGAATGGTTCAACTCTCTGCCACTAGAGGACGCTGAGAGTTTCAAGATAGTGAAAGACAAGTTCATCCAATGGTTTCAAGACAGGGTCGGCCCAGAATATTCCTTCACAGATTTGGTGGCCGAGAAAATGAAGCTGGATAAGGAGTTTGCAACCTATGCTGACAGGTGGAGATAGATGGCCGTCAGGGTACCATGACATATTCTGGAGGAAGAGAAGGTCAAGCTACTCATCTCTAATGCCACTCCGACCTTCCGTAACATTTTGGCCATGAATGACATAGCAAACATGCATCAATTATATAGCTGGGCACGGTTTATCCAAACCCAATTTAAGGACTCTCCCATCCATTAACTTTTTGAAAACCAAAAGCCCAAATACCATAAGAAACCTCAAGGGCCCATTACCGAGGGAGTCCAAACAAATGAGCAAGTGAAAGCCGTTAACTTTCCCTCCGCCAACCCAAATAACCAAATCCGCTTCTCCCAGAACTCCCGCAACACTCATTCCGCTCCACAAAACCCTCCACTAGCCTACTCCACTCCGCAGAACCTTCCGCTTGCCTTTGCCGCTCCGTAAAATACCTTTGCCGCTCCACAACAACCTCCTCAGCCTCCACAATACCATAACGTCCCTCCACCCAACGGCTACAGTAACCGACGCCCGGCTCCCAAGAGAGCCCAGTACTCACCTCTGCCAGAAACTCTCACGGACATCTTCTCAGCTCTTATGTCCATTAGTGCAATCCAACTTCCTCTGGAACGGCCCGTCTGGAACCTAGCCGTTGATCAAACGAAGTATTGTATGCTCCACAGGTAGCCAGGGCATACCATCGAAGGGTGTTTTCAGTTTAGAGACTTGGTCTACGACTTATACGAGGGACACCGTATTGATTGGGCCGAGATGCACAGGGCCATTACAGAGATTAAGGAAAGGAGAAGGCAAGTGCCAAGGTAGCAAGAGCAACAGCAACAGGTACCGCTGCCGCAACAGCAGCCATTACAACCACAACCGCAGCCGGTTCAAGACTTAGGGATCCATCAGAACCCCATGCCGAATCATCCTCTCACTCCGCAACCTCAGCCACCGGCACCGGCTCAGGTTAACGTAGTACAACCTCCGGCTCCTGATGCCGGGTGGTCTTTTGATGATGACGGTGCGGTACACCAAGTCTCGGCCCTCCACCACAATTACCGCAGTTCTTCCACTCCCACCATCCTTACACACACACATCCAAACTCTCCTCCGCCTGCTAGGCCACTTGTCCTTGCATCCGCTTTCACTCTACCACCCATCTTTAGCCCATTGCTCACCCCCGCTGCGATCACTACAACTAGCCCTCCGCCCACGCCTCCACTTACCCCTACACCTCCATTTCCGCTCGCGCCCTCTACCACCATATCCACAACTAATCCTCCGCCCATTATTCTATCATCACCACCCGTTACCTCCACTCCCACTCCCGTTATTTCCACCGCACCGTCTTCCGCACCATTCATTCACACCATCGGGCCTGTTAAGCCGCTCATTTTAGGCCCATCCGAGGCCGCGTCATCCTATAATTGTGCCCTGTGGAGCGGGTGTTTGTTTCATCGCAATTATGCTCCTACTTCCAATCCTTGCAACCGACTGCCGATCAGGAAGAAGCCGAGCCACTACTGGGTACCCAATATGATTTGTTACATCATTTGGACCGGGTGCCCGCCAAGACATCTATGCTGGAGCTTATAAAGAGATCTACCCTTCACCAAGATGCTCTCAGAAATTTTCTTCAAAAGGTGATGGTTAGTGAAGATGTGGCAGCCGACAGTTTACCTACAACACTGGCAACTATTTCTAAAGGGCCAGCAATTACCTTCTTTGAGACCGAGCTTGCACCACCAGAAGCCCGACAAATGCCGCTTTGTATCATTATTATCTTAAACAAAGTCAGCATTGATGCGGCATTAGTTGACACAGGGGCATCTATCAATGTATGCCCACTCAGCACTCTCAGGGCCTGCAACTTATCAGAAGAGATTCTACAGTTGACCCCTACAACTATAGCTGCATACGACAATTCGAGGAGAGCATGTCACGGGGTTGTCACCATTCAAGCTGAGCTTGGGCCTCTCACTAGGCCCATTGAATTCTATGTGCTGGACATCGACCCCATGTTCAAGGCTATCTTGGGTCGTCCATGGATCGATACTCTTAGCGCTGTACCATCCACCGCGCATCAATGTCTCAAATTCTCTTTTCAAGGGAGGGTGGTTAAAGTCAAAAGCCTATCCACGGTCCAGTCTATTAAAGCTATTTCAGAGAAGATTTTGCCAACTTTGTGGCCCAGCACTCGGACGGTTATTCTGTGTTGGATCTGGACTTTCCATGAGCCTATGCACCACGCAAGCCCGCCACTACGCCCGTCAACATTAAAGCGAAGCCCCAGATCCGAGATTCCAAAGGCTGAGATATTATACTGAAATTAGGCTACCAACCGGGGAGAGGCCTCGGTGCGCAATTACAAGGGTGAACTAAGCCAATCCCTAAAGGTAGAAAAATGAGTAGACGGGGCCTCGGCTACTGAGAGATCGCACTGATAGTGATGGGTGACTCAGGGCCACTTACCTGGGATTATCGCCAGCATTTTATAAAAGGGCCTCTCTAGCCGGGTACACTGAATCCACCATCAGCATAGTCAGAAAAGAAAGATACATCTTGTATAGTTGCCAGTCCGTCTCTGCTGCCAAAGGGGCTTGTTAATGACATGCTCGATTTCAGGCAAGCATTTGCCAGGATGTTCGAGGACCCAGACAATTGTCAGAAAAATCAAGAGGTACGGCTTGTTCAGTGGAAGCCAAAACCACCAAACCATTCACGGGAAAGGGTGAGCTCTCCCATTACCGTCACTATGTCTTCTTCCTGCCTGTGCGTACTATTCCAGATGCTGGACTTTATTCCCCGTCCTCCTCCTATTATGATTGATCCGCTACCCCCAATATCTCCGTTTTGGTACGACCTGCCAACGAAATTTTTCATCATTGATCCTCCTTGTGGGCATTGCCCACCATTTGATCTCTCTACTCCTTCCTTCTCTTCCTCTGACCTGTTCCTCGACATCTTCTGTCCTTCCATATATCCTCTCACTCTTCCTCCTCCTCCTTCTTCCTCTCCATCTTGCCACGTGATCTCCACTGATCTCCAAAAAAAAAATGTCAATTTTAAAATGGAGATTTTGGTGGAAGATTACGCTATCTTCGATCCATCCTCTTCCCAGGGGCACGAGATCCCTACTTCCTCTTTCCCAGTAGGCTTGCTTTCTCCTATGTTAGATATAGGGTCCATCGAGTCTAAGGAAGTAGGGTCTAGGTCTAGAGAAGTAGGATCTTGTTCTAGGCCGTCTAGCCCTTCCAAGCTAGAGCCGCGCCCACTAGCGCGTCATTCCAGATCCATTCCTGATAGGTTCTTGCAAGATTTAGCTCAGCGTTGTCGTGCTCTTTTGAAGTGTCCAGAATTCATCGCCACGGCGATTGTGATAGAAGATGATGAGGAAATAGACGAGGTGTGGAGCGATGACGGATTAGGTGTCTATCAAGTCATGGACGTGAAATACCAAGTCAATTCTGAGGACAACAACATAGACGACACTGCCGATCTGTATGCGCAAGGGTTAAAGAGGTTCGATTAGCCATCATCGGTAGTGGATGAACCTACAAAAGAAGTCAATCTAGGAACTAAAGAAGATCCCAGGCCTATCATTATTGTCGCTAACCTCTCTTCAGGAGTGGAAGCCGAGTTAATTAAAGTCCTAAGGGAGTATAGCGATTCTTTCGCCTGGTCTTACGAGGACATGTTGGGTCTTGACCCCTCCTTGGTGGAACATCGACTAGTACTTAAACCAGGGGCAACACCCATGAAACAAAGGTCAAGAAGATTTCACCCCCACATGGCCTTGAGAATTAAGGAAGAGGTCGATAAATTATACAAGGCCAAGTTCATTAGAGTTGTTCTATATCCCCAGTGGGTGGCAAACATTGTCCCTGTTATCAAGAAAGATGGAAAAGTGCGTATTTGTATCGATTTTAGGGATCTGAACAAAGCATGTCCCAAAGATGACTTCCCGCTGCCTCACATAGTTGTCTTGGTGGATAATACTGTCGCATTCGAAGCTCTGGCATTCATGGATGGTTATTCTGGCTATAATCAGATCCGTCTCGCTCCCGAAGATCAAGAGAAAACCTCCTTCACCACGCTCTGGGGCACGTATTGCTACGTGGTTATGCCATTTGGTCTGAAGAACACAGGTGCCACCTACCAGAGGGCAATGATGGCTATCTTCCATGATATGATGCACATTTACATGGAAGCTTACGTGGATGACATCTTGGTGAAATCAAGAACCAAAGAGGAACACCCCGCTATTTTGGCTAAAGTGCTGCAGAGAGCTAGGGAGTACAAGCTGAAATGAATCCGAAGAAGTGTGTATTCGGAGTCTATTCAGGGAAGCTGCTAGGCTTTATCGTTAGTAAACGGGGGAACCAGATTGATCCTAATATAGCAAAGGCCGTCATGGACATGCCTCCGCCTAAGAATATCATGGAACTTCGGGGACTGATTGGTCGATTGCAATTCATCAGAAGATTCATATCCCAACATTCCCAAAGGTGCCGTCCATTCTATGAATTGCTAAAGGTAGGAGTCAAGTTTGAATGGAACGTAGATTGTCAAAAGGCCTACGAGGACTTAAAAGTCTATCTATCTAATCCCCCGATTTTGCAACCTCCTGTCCCTGGGAAACCCCTAATCCTATACATCTCGGTCATTGAGGACTCACTAGGGACGGTTTTAGCACAAGTAGACGATGAACGCAAAGAGCAGGCAGCTTATTACCTCTCCAGGTTGTTTAACCCGGCCGAGGCCAAATACACTACTATGGAGAAGACTTGTGCCACCTTATTGTCGGTAGCTCAGAAGCTTAAACATTACTTCCTAGCCCACCCAGTTAGGTTAATCTCTAGAATGGACCCGATCCGCTATCTCTTAGAAAAGCCTATCCTTTCTAGTAGGTTAGCTCGCTGGCAGAGCTTCCTCCCTCAGTTCGATATCACCTTCATTGTTCAGAAGGCAGTCAAAGGATATGCCATCGCTGAGCATCTTGCCCATCTTCCCATTCCTCACACTGACTCTATTCAGGATGATTTCTCGGATGAGCATCTCTCTACTATCTCTCATCATCCCTTATGGTCTCTGCACTTCGACGGTGCACTCAATTCTCAAGGCCGAGGGATAGGCGATGTTCTCCTCACTCCAGAAGGAGTGACGATTCCGCTTGCTTACCAGTTCCGATTTCTTGCTACCAACAACATCTCCGAGTATGAGGCTCTCCTAGTCGATTTAAAGCACGCGTACCTTCTAGACGCGCGCCACTTGAAGATCATAGGGGACTCTCAGCTCGTCCTGCGGCAGGTTCTGTCCACTTACCGCACCCATGACCCTAAGCTCAAGCCATATCAAGATTTGGTCACACTCCTAGCTGGGCAATTCTGTAAGCTAATCTACATCCATAATCCCCGATGTCAGAATATTCTCGCTGATGCCCTAGCATCTCTCGCTTCCTCTCTATCTTTTCCTCTCAATCGGAGCACTGAGACTATCATCGTTCAGAGATTGGACATACCCTCTCTTCAGGATCCTTGGTATGCCAACCTTACGAAAACTATAGAGGCAAGGGCTGAGAAGGAAGATCTTAAGGAAGTATCTTTGATAGAATTAGAAGAGATCTTGGAGGAAGAAGAATTGCCCTGGTACCATGAAATCGAGTTCTATTGCAAAGATGGATCGTTTCCGGAAGGGGCAAATGCCGAGCAGCGCAAGTCAATAAGAAGAGCCGCCTCAAGGTACACTATCATTGCAGGAGAACTATACAGGCGCGCTACTAATGGGATGCTCATGAGATGCTTAGATGATGATGAAGCTTGGAAGGTTGCCGAAGCTGTCCATTCTAGTGAGTGTGGAGGTCATGTTAATGGCCAGACTTTAGCGAAGAAAATCCTTAGGCAGGGTTATTATTGGCCAACTCTAGAGGAAGATTACTCCCTCTATGTCCGGAGGTGTCTTAAATGCCAACTCCACGCTGATAAGATCCATGCTCCAGCTTCATCTCGTCATCCTCTTTCTACTCCTTGGCCATTCTCCATGTGGGCATTCGACGTTGTCGGCCCGCTCGATGATCCGAATTCTCAGACCAAGAAAAAATCCTTCATCCTTACTGCCACTGAGTACTTCACCAAGTGGGCTGAAGCCGAAGCGTATGCTGAGATTAAAGCTACCACGGTGTGCCGCTTCATCATGAAGAATATCATCTCACGGTTCGGAGTACCAAGTAACATCGTCACCGACAACGGACCCCAGATCGTCTCTCAGGAGCTGAAGGACTAATGTAAGAAGTTCAAGATTTCATAGCATCATTCATCTCCATATTACCCACAAGGTAACGGTCAAGCTGAAGCTACTAATAAAACCCTTCTTAAGATCATTGTAAGACCCCAAATTCTTTAGAAATTTATTTAGAAAGTTATTTGTAATTATTTGGAATTTATTTGAAGTTATTCGAATTAATGAGAATTATCCAAATTATGTAGATTAATTAATTAATTAATAGAATAAGTCATTTTTCAACTATTTTCTAAAAATACCCAAAAATCACATCTTGTAGAATTAATTTTGTTTAGCAACTTTGTCTTCTACATTTAAGTCTAAGAAAATCATTTATTATGCCGAATTAGTGAACTTAATTTTCCGAACTTAACATTTAACTATTTACGGAATAGTATAAGTAATAATCCGACTACCTTAGAAAAATCTGTAAAAATAGTAAATAGATTTAGGTCGATGTAGATAACAACTTTTCCTTCTGGCATTAGGCCATTGTAAATCCGTGGTAAGATCTATTTAGAGTTTAAACCCAAAAGTGCACACTTTTGACCCATACCTAACCCTTAGTTTAAAACACGAAATTCGACCTCAATACTCGACCAAATGATCTGAAATCAAGGGAAAACGGAAGGCCACAATGTAAGGAACATTTACCCTCAATCAATTTGAGGTAAACTTAGCCCCAAAACGTGCTGCCGACATAGTTTGGTCAAGTCAAAGATTTCGACGCCGTTTCTAAACACGTAGCTTGCAGCAGCGAATACTCCCAACTCAGAAGGCTCCAGAATCTCTATGAGCTATAAAAATGAAGCCCTACGAGTCTTCTTTCATTTGGCTGCTGTGGGGTGCGCTGAAGTTTCAGATCTGGAGAGATCTAGTTCGAATTGTGGAGGTGGGTCAGCAGGCCGTTGGCTTCCCTTCATCCTTCTTTGATCCATCGATTGAGGTAGGATTTCTCAACCAAATTTTGATCATGAGTATAGCAAGTTGTTCCTCTCATCGAGCTCTATCCATTGGTGGCAAAAGCCCCAATTTTCATTAGGTATCCGTGGAGAAATCGAGCTTTTTGTGAGGTGCTGTCCAAGTGTTCTTCATCCTAGGGTTTGAGTTTTCTCTCTCCGATTTGAGGTAGGATCTAACAACCAAACTCTAATTAACTTACATGAAGTAATCAGCATGTTATTATCTTTCATTTAACGTAGAAAGCCCCAAATTCCATTGAGCATGCATCGTGAATTTCGATTTTTGTAAAAACTTGTCTAGAACATGATTCATATAGTGTTCCTTAAGTCAGAGCTTGATTACGGGCTTATTTTGAGTCATGTAACTTGATCTTCATGTAGCATATCATATATGTTTGGATTCATGATCGTGTTAGCTTTCTTTTGACACCAAAATCCCCAAATTTGTTTTTGTATATCGAGGGAATTCGACGATTTAGTGGAAGTATGTCCTGAACTAGGTCTCCTTGTGTTCTTCATAGAATAGGTTGTGATTCTTGTGAATTCTGATGAAATTCGTGTTTCCAAATTGTAGTTTTATGACCCTAATATGTCTAGCAAGATTCCTATGGCATGTGGTTTCGATTTCAACTCATTTGGACCCCATTTGGGCAAGTTCATGCGTTTTCCGGAAGCCCCGGCCGGTTCTGGGCTTGCAGGGGTCGACCCCAGGGGTCGACCCATCACCTGGCAGCCCAGGCCAGCCCGAGGGTCGACCCCAGGGGTCGACCCATTCAACTTCCAGACCCCAGTTTTTCAGGGGTCGACCCCAAGGGTCGACCCGTACACCAGAGACCCGATTTTCTTCATTTTTCGACCCGAAGATGGATCCGAATCAGTGGAGAATCAACCCATTTAACTTAGACCCATTGAAATTATATTTTTGAAGAACTTTTGACCTATTCATGTACCCCCCTTGATTTCAATTTGCATTGGTCCTTTCTCGCAAACATAGTACAAAACACGATGTTTACTATCTCCATTACAACACTTACATTTGTTAAATAGAAACTCACTTAATTAATGATTAATGGTGTAATTAAAGCCTCTGATAATGCATTCTATTTCACCGCTGTGAGAGCTTGTTCTTTACCTTGACAACTTGTTCTAGCTTGTTGGCTCTTTGGCTAATACAAATGATAATGGTTAATCATGATATCTTAACTTGGCGATTAGGATTAATATGTTGATTAGCTTGTTTGATTACTGCTGTTTTACAGCAGCGCAGCACGATTTACTCTTGTTGTGACTTGGTTTCGATCTCCTTGATGATTATACTTACCTTGAAATTCTGGAAATGAATCTCTTTCCTACTTGAAGTTGTTATTGGTACTTAGTTTAAACATTGGAATTCTGGCCATAAACTGTGGAAGTCTAGATTCGTGGGATATTTGATCCAAAGAAATCAATGCCTGGCAATCAATTAAGGACTCGGTCTAGTCCTGGGAAGAGCGCCCGAACACTACGTGTACCCCCGGGGAGGTGAATGACTAGGTGTGGCATTTGGCACCAGTACTTGACATGTGTTAAATCTAGGACTGTCCATTACTCTCTCCACTACTCTCTACATTACTTTCTACTACTTTTCACTTTCCACTCTTCACTGTTCTATACTCTACTTGTGGTTACTTTACTTGCTTATTACTTGGACGTGGAAATGAAATTACATACGTGCTTGACATGACTTGAATTGTCTTGATATGGCCAACTTTTTATCGTTATCTCCTGTAGTAAATTCTTGTCTTACTATTCTATTCATTATATTTCTTGACCTTGCAAGATCTTTGAATTCTGTTTCGTGATATCACCGTTATCTTCTTATTGTTTTTATCATTTGTAGCATAACATTTTAAAATGTAATTAAACTGTTAATCACTTATACCTGTCTGTTATTTCCTACTGAGCGTCAGCTCATAGTTGTGTTTTCCCCCCTTTCTAGGCTTTTCAGGTGATGCGCTTACCGATGGGGAAGGGCAGGAGTGATGTCTTGAGTGTATCAATTCTAGTGTGTTAGTAGTGTGTTATCTTTCTTTAGTTGTGTTTTGGAGAGCTTTTAGTCTCAGTCTTGTTATTGAGTTTTAGTGGTTGATTATTCCAGTTGTATTAAGTTGAACTTGAGGTTATTGTATCAGTTGTGCTTTGTTAATGATCATTTAGTATTTCCATCTTGTAGCACTTGTGTATTATTTTAGATTAGTTCTCTCTCTTGCCAGCGTGTCCCTAACTGTACGTCCCGATATTTCTGCCTTGTTCGGGACGTGACAGTTTAGTTGGTATCAGAGCCCTAGGTTTCACATTCCTAGGTTTCACATTCCTAGGTTTCCTAAGTTTTAGGTTTTCTTGCATTGCATCCCAATAACCGGTATATCAAAAGGTGTTGTCCGAACGTTAGGCTACGCCTATCGGAAAGGTCGCACACTTGCGCGAGTGGTCTTCGGACCGATTACCTCCGCCAGGTACCGAGTTTTTGGTCGTGTCTAGGTGCATTAGATCCCTAACCTTGTAAAAGTCTAGGACCTGACCTGGTGAGAATGGGTAGAAACTTGGGTTAAGATCGTTTCTTAATCGTGTAATTATTTATCTTGATTAAACCTAAGTAATCTATTTCTCGTGTAGATGGCAGCTGATCGTGCTGAATGGAGGAACCTATAGCGTACGGTGCAAGGCCTTACTCAGGCCCTTCAGCAAGTAGCTCAGGCAGGAGCGGCACCGCATGGCACCGGTGATCTATACCGGAACTTCCGCAGAATGAACCAGCCTAGATTCGCTGGTTCGACTGACCCTGACCAAGCCGAGCACTGGCTAGATGAGATGGGGAGAATCTTTGAAGTTATGCAATGCACCAACCAGGAGCGTGTCCTTTTGTCCACATTTCAACTGGAACATGATGCACGTACTTGGTGGGATTCTATCAAGGCAACTCTCGGTGATCGGCAAGTTATGTGGGAAGAGTTCGAAGAACTCTTCAACAGCAAGTATTTTTCTGATAGAGTGCAAGAGAAGAAAGCGGCAGAGTTCGCGGCCTTGAAACAGCGAGGTTTGTCCGTGGCAGAGTATGAGGCTCAATTTGCACGGCTTTCTCGTTATGCTACTCATCTCATTTCCACCGAGAAGATGAAGGCGAAGCGCTTTCTCAATGGATTGAAGCTTCATTATATCAACCAATTGGCACCGATGGAGATTTCCACTTATTCTGAGATGGTAAGGAAAGCGCAAGTTCTAGAGGATACTCTTGAGATGACGGAGAGAATCCGTGGGAAAGGCACCAAGAAAGAATTACCTACGGGTTCCGGGAGTGTCAAACCCGGGTATACCAAGAAGAGGCCTGTTAGTGGACCTGGTTCGTGGAGCGGGTCTGGATCGTGGAAGGGCAAGATGCCGAGGCATGAAGACAAGAAGCCTGGCCCTATTGTTCCATTCAAGGGCGTGTGCAACTATTGTGATCGTCCGGGTCACAAGATGGAGGAGTGCTGGCGCAAGCAAGGCGCCTGTTTGCGATGTGGAAGCAAGGAGCACCGTATCCCCAATTGTCCTCTCATATCGGAACAAGCTACACCGGCAAAACCTCTAGTCTTCAAGAAACCACAAGGCAAGCTTCAAGCTTTACAGGAAGATGAAACTGGGATTTCTGATGATGGCGGACTCGTCGAAGGTACCCTTACTATAATCGATAAGCCCGCATTTGCTCTCTTTGATACTGGTGCAACACATTCATTTATTTCTCGGAGATTTGCTAAGTCATTAGTTGTGGAACCTGTTTTGATGAATACTCTGTTAGAGATTTCAACCCCTATTGGCACTAGATCAACAATCCAGTATTTCTATCCTTCTAGTAAGGTTATGATTGGTGAACAGAACTTTCCAGCAGATCTGGTCTGCATGGACATGAAGGATTATGATGTAATCCTAGGAGCAGATTGGTTGGCCAAGTATGAGGCCAATGTTCACTGTAGTTCTAGCTCAGTGACTTTTACTGGACATTCTGGTTTATCTTTTACGGGAGTCAAGCACCATAACTCCGTACCGCTCATCTCGGCTCTTCGAGCTGATAAGCTTTTGAGGCATGGGTGTGAGGCTTTTCTAGCCTTTGTTTGTGCAACTCCTGAGCAGTAGATGGAGATCAAGGACATTCCTGTTGTCCGAGATTTTCCTGATGTCTTTCCTGAAGAACTACCAGGACTTCCGCCTGAGCGGGAAGTTATCTTTTCTATTGATCTTATTCCTGGCACAGCTACTATTTCTAAGGCTCCTTATCGTATGTCTCCTGCGGAACTGAGGGAACTGAAGCAGCAACTGATGGAATTACTTGAGAAGGGTTTTATTCATCCTAGTACTTCTCCGTGGGGAGCCCCTATACTATTTGTTAGGAAGAAAGATGGTTCGATGAGGCTGTGCATTGATTATCGGCAATTAAACCAGCATACTGTCAAGAACAAATATCCCTTGCAGAGGATTGACGAGTTATTTGACCAGATAGTGGGAGCTCAATATTTCTCTAAGATCGATCTTCGATCTGGATATCACCAGTTGCGGATTAAGGAAGAGGATATTTATAAAACGACTTTCCGCAGCAGGTATGGTCATTTTGAGTTTGTCGTTATGCCTTTTGGTCTAACGAATGCACCAGCGGCTTTCATGCAGTTGATGAACGATGCATTTCGGCCCTATCTTGATCAATGGGTCGTGGTCTTTATTGATGACATCCTGATTTATTCTAAGAATGAGGAGGAACATGCTGAACATCTGAGAATGGCATTGCAATTGTTGAGAGATCATCAACTATATGCTAAGTTCAGTAAGTGTGAATTCTGGCTGCAAGAGGTGTCCTTTCTAGGACATATCATTACGAAGAACGGTATTTCTGTTGATCCTTCGAAGGTTGAGGCAGTGAAGAATTGGGAACAGCCTACCAGTGTGACAGAAGTTAGAAGTTTTCTAGGCCTGGCAGGTTATTATCGAAGATTTATTCAAGATTTCTCCAAGATTGCAGTACCTATGACAAGATTAACCCGCAAGGAGAATAAGTTTGATTGGTCAGATGATTGTCAGCGAAGCTTTCAGACTCTGAAGGAGTGTTTGACTACTGCACCTGTTTTGGCTTTACCTTCTGGTGAAGGAGGATTTGTTGTTTATACTGATGCATCAGGTATTGGCTTAGGCTGTGTACTCATGCAGCATGGGAAGGTGATTGCCTATTCCTCTAGACAGTTGAGGAAGCACGAAGATAATTATCCTGTTCATGATTTGGAACTTGCAGCAGTCGTGTTTGCTTTGAAGATATGGAGGCATTACTTGTATGGAGAAACCTTTACAGTGTTCTCAGATCATAAGAGTTTGAAGTATTTATTTTCTCAGAAGGAACTCAACATGAGGCAGCGGAGATGGTTGGAGTACTTGAAAGACTTCGACTTCTCGATTGAGTATCATCTTGGCAAAGGTAATGTTGTGGCAGATGCATTAAGCCGGAAGCCGATAGCTAGATTGTCAAGTCTCATGTTACAAGAATGGAGGTTGTTGGAACAATTATCTAGTCTGGATCTTAATATCGACAATGATCGGGTCATGATTGCTCAGATCCAACTTAAGCCTGAATTGTTGATAGAGATCAAGTCCTTGCAAGATAATGATCCCGAGTTGGTAGAGATCAAGGGAAACTTGAGCAGCAGACCTGATTTCGTGTTGGCCGATGATGGTAGATTATTATTTAAAGGCAGAACTTGTGTTCCGGATGAGGCTACAATAAAGAACAAAATTCTTGAGGAAGCTCATAGATCCAGATATACCATTCATCCTGGAGGCACTAAGATGTACCGAGATTTGAAAAGGTCCTTTTGGTGGCCGAATATGAAAAGAGAAGTTGCAGATTTTGTGAGCAGATGTTTGGTATGTCAGCAAGTTAAGGCCGAACATTTCAGACCGGCAGGGAAATTGAAACCACTCGACATACCCCAATGGAAGTTGGAAAGCTTTGGCATGGATTTCATTATGGGTCTACCTAGGACTCGTGGTGGATTTGATGCGATATGGGTGATTGTCGATCGATTGACAAAGTCGGCTCATTTCTTACCAATTAAGTCCAAGTGGATGATTGATGTATTGGCTGCTTTGTATATAAAGGAAGTGGTGAGATTGCATGGTATTCCAGTGAATATAGTATCTGATCGAGACCCCAGATTTACTTCACATTTCTGGAAGGGACTGCAAGAGTCTTTGGGTACTCGTCTGAATTTCAGTACTGCTTTTCATCAACAGACAGATGGACAGACTAAAAGAACCAATCAGATAGTGGAAGATATGCTTAGAGCATGCATGATTGATTTCGGAGGCAGTTGGAGTGAGCATTTGGCATTAATTGAATTCGCTTACAATAACAGCTATCAGTCTAGCATTCAGATGGCTCCTTTTGAAGCACTATATGGTAGAAATTATCGTTCCCCGTTGTGTTGGGACGACGTAGGTGAGAAATAGTGGCTTGGACCAGATCTTGTTTCGGAATCATCACAGAACATCCGTGTTATCCGAGACCGGTTACAAGTAGCCCAGTCAAGACAGAAGAGTTATGCCGACAAAAGGAGAAGAGCATTGGAATTTCAGGTTGGCGAGCATGTGTTCTTAAAGGTCTCTCCGACGAGAGGGATCCGAAGATTTGGCATTCATGGCAAGCTGAGTCCGAGGTACATTGGTCCATTCGAGATTCTAGATAGAGTGGGAGAGGTGGCATACAGACTGGCTTTACCACCGCATTTGTCTGGCGTACATAATGTTTTCCATGTGTCTATGTTGCGGAAATATGTGTACGATCCCATTCATATCATTCAGCAGGTGGATTTTGAACTGAAGGAAGATTTGACCTATGAGGAAAGACCTGTCAAGATTCTAGACCGGAAGCAACAGCAACTCCGGAATCGTTCGATACCGATGGTCAAGATTCAGTGGAGTCGGCGTGGGACTGAAGTAGCTACATGGGAGTCTGAAGAGACTATGCGAAAGCGGTATCCCGATCTATTCTAGGTGAGCGATCTTTTTCTACTCTCAGTTTTAGTGCAGTGAATTTGGAGGACCAAATTCCTTAAGTAGGGGAGGGTGTAAGACCCCAAATTCTTTAGAAATTTATTTAGAAAGTTATTTGTAATTATTTGGAATTTATTTGAAGTTATTCGAATTAATGAGAATTATCCAAATTAATTAGATTAATTAATTAATTAATAGAATAAGTCATTTTTCAACTATTTTCTAAAAATACCCAAAAATCACATCTTGTAGAATTAATTTTGTTTAGCAACTTTGTCTTCTACATTTAAGCCTATGAAAATCATTTATTATGCCGAATTAGTGAACTTAATTTTCCGAACTTAACATTTAACTATTTACGGAATAGTATAAGTAATAATCTGACTACCTTAGAAAAATCTGTAAAAATAGTAAATAGATTTAGGTCGATGTAGATAACAACTTTTCCTTCTGGCATTAGGCCATTGTAAATCCGTGGTAAGATCTATTTAGAGTTTAAACTCAAAAGTGCACACTTTTGACCCATACCTAACCCTTAGTTTAAAACACGAAATTCGACCTCAATACTCGACCAAATGATCTGAAATCAAGGGAAAACGGAAGGCCACAATGTAAGGAACATTTACCCTCAATCAATTTGAGGTAAACTTAGCCCCAAAACGTGCTGCCGACATAGTTTGGTCAAGTCAAAGATTTCGACGCCGTTTCTAAACACGTAGCTTGCAGCAGCGAATACTCCCAACTCAGAAGGCTCCAGAATCTCTATGAGCTATAAAAATGAAGCCCTACGAGTCTTCTTTCATTTGGCTGCTGTGGGGTGCGCTGAAGTTTCAGATCTGGAGAGATCTAGTTCGAATTGTGGAGGTGGGTCAGCAGGCCGTTGGCTTCCCTTCATCCTTCTTTGATCCATCGATTGAGGTAGGATTTCTCAACCAAATTTTGATCATGAGTATAGCAAGTTGTTCCTCTCATCGAGCTCTATCCATTGGTGGCAAAAGCCCCAATTTTCATTAGGTATCCGTGGAGAAATCGAGCTTTTTGTGAGGTGCTGTCCAAGTGTTCTTCATCCTAGGGTTTGAGTTTTCTCTCTCCGATTTGAGGTAGGATCTAACAACCAAACTCTAATTAACTTACATGAAGTAATCAGCATGTTATTATCTTTCATTTAACGTAGAAAGCCCCAAATTCCATTGAGCATGCATCGTGAATTTTGATTTTTGTAAAAACATGTCTAGAACATGATTCATATAGTGTTCCTTAAGTCAGAGCTTGATTACGGGCTTATTTTGAGTCATGTAACTTGATCTTCATGTAGCATATCATATATGTTTGGATTCATGATCGTGTTAGCTTTCTTTTGACACCAAAATCCCCAAATTTGTTTTTGTATATCGAGGGAATTCGACGATTTAGTGGAAGTATGTCCTGAACTAGGTCTCCTTGTGTTCTTCATAGAATAGGTTGTGATTCTTGTGAATTCTGATGAAATTCGTGTTTCCAAATTGTAGTTTTATGACCCTAATATGTCTAGCAAGATTCCTATGGCATGTGGTTTCGATTTCAACTCATTTGGACCCCATTTGGGCGAGTTCATGCGTTTTCCGGAAGCCCCGGCCTGTTCTGGGCTTGCAGGGGTCGACCCCAGGGGTCGACCCATCACCTGGCAGCCCAGGCCAGCCCGAGGGTCGACCCCAGGGGTCGACCCATGCGGCCCATCCCGAGGGGCGACCCCAGGGGTCGACCCATTCAGCTTCCAGACCCCAGTTTTTCAGGGGTCGACCCCAAGGGTCGACCCGTACACCAGAAACCCGATTTTCTTCATTTTTCGACCCGAAGATGGATCCAAATTAGTGGGGAATCAACCCATTTAACTTAGACCCATTGAAATTATATTTTTGAAGAACTTTTGACCTATTCATGTACCCCCCTTGATTTCAATTTGCATTGATCCTTTCTCGCAAACATAGTACAAAACACGATGTTTACTATCTTCATTACAACACTTACATTGGTTAAATAGAAACTCACTTAATTAATGATTAATGGTGTAATTAAAGCCCCTGATAATGCATTCTATTTCACCGCTGTGAGAGCTTGTTCTTTACCTTGACAACTTGTTCTAGCTTGTTGGCTCTTTGTCTAATACAAATGATAATGGTTAATCATGATATCTTAACTTGGTGATTAAGATTAATATGTTGATTAGCTTGTTTGATTACTGCTGTTTTACAGCAGCGCAGCACGATTTACTCTTGTTGTGACTTGGTTTCGATCTCCTTGATGATTATACTTACCTTGAAATTCTGGAAATGAATCTCTTTCCTACTTGAAGTTGTTATTGCTACTTAGTTTAAACCTTGGAATTCTGGCCATAAACTGTGGAAGTCTAGATTCGTGGGATCTTTGATCCAAAGAAATCAATGCCTGACAAATAATTAAGGACTCGGTCTAGTCCTGGGAAGAGCGCCCGAACACTACGTGTACCCCTAGGGAGGTGAATGACTAGGTGTGGCATTTGGCACCAGTACTTGACATGTGTTAAATCTAGGACTGTCCACTACTCTCTCCACTACTCTCTACATTACTTTCTACTACTTTTCACTTTCCACTCTTCACTGTTCTATACTCTACTTGTGGTTACTTTACTTGCTTATTACTTGGACGTGGAAATGAAATTACATACGTGCTTGACATGACTTGAATTGTCTTGATATGGCCAACTTTTTATCGTTATCTCCTGTAGTAAATTCTTGTCTTACTATTCTATTCATTATATTTCTTGACCTTGCAAGATCTTTGAATTCTGTTTCGTGATATCACCGTTATCTTCTTATTGTTTTTATCATTTGTAGCATGACATTTTAAAATGTAATTAAACTGTTAATCACTTATACCTGTCTGTTATTTCCTACTGAGCGTCAGCTCATAGTTATGTTTTCCCCCCTTTCCAGGCTTTTCAGGTGACGCGCTTACCGATGGGGAAGGGCAGGAGTGATGTCTTGAGTGTATCAGTTCTAGTGTGTTAGTAGTGTGTTATATTTCTTTAGTTGTGTTTTGGAGAGCTTTTAGTCTCAGTCTTGTTATTGAGTTTTAGTGGTTGATTATTCCAGTTGTATTAAGTTGAACTTGAGGTTATTGTATCAGTTGTGCTTTGTTAATGATCATTTAGTATTTCCATCTTGTAGCACTTGTGTATTATTTTAGATTAGTTCTCTCTCTTGGCGTTATTTTCAAAAGAAGGTAATTGAGCGTAAATTTAAAAAGGTGATATGGTTTGGAAACGCAAGTTCATTCGGTCTGCAGGTCCTAGGTCTAAATTACAACCTAACTAGGAAGGGCCATTTGTCGTCAAAGAGGCTTATCTAGAGAATGCTTACCGCTTAGTGAACGCAGAAGGCGAGGAGCTCGCTCACGCTTGGAATGGGTTGTATCTTAAACGTTTCTTTCCTTAGAGTCTAACCAGTGCCACCCCGACAGTAAGGTGCTTTTTTTCCCTTTCGCCCTGAAGGAGGACCCCGAGCACGGTAATCACACACTACACAACGTCCCTGGTCGGGTTTTCCAATTTGTAGAAACCGTTTCTCCTTGGCCATGCTTGGGGGAAAGTCAAAGTCCCTGTCCGTTTCTATCTTTGGCCGAATTCAGGGGCAAGAGGAGAATAAGGGGGCGACAACCAATCTAGACACCCTGATGAGAGGAGGTCTCAAATAGGGGCAGTCCGTTATGACCTGACACCGCAAGAAAAAGAAAAAGCAAAGGAAAAGGAGCAGTCATCGTGATGAAAACAAAAGTTTATCTTGAAAGTCCATCAATCATAATTCCAAAGCTCCAAGTAAAATAAAGAACTAGGCATGGCAAGAGTGGCAGTACAGTTTCCCACGGGACGTTATGAGCCCAGTCGTATGCGTGCCTAGACTGGACAAAGGTTCAATGACGGACAGAAAGCCCCGGCGCAACAGACCGAATCTCTGAATGGGTTGTCTAGAGAGGAACTCAAGGCCTAAAAGCCCCTATACCTGGCCTAAGCTATCCCCATATTCTATTTTCTTTTTAGGACTAGACAAGTACTCTGGGTATGCCCTTGATAGAAGCACCATCATGCAGATTGAGCCTTGGCCAGGGGATGTCACTCCCATTTGCACGCTAACCTCAGGGAATTCCTAATGGAATAAGGAGAGCCCGCGTTACTAGGGAGGCACTGGTTTTCAAAAATCCAAAAAATCAACAAATATTTCAAAAATCCAAAAACAAGAAATATTTCAAAAACCAAAAATAATAAATATTTTAAAAAATCCAAAACAATAAATATTTTAAAAAACCAAAAACAGTAAATATTTCAAAAGTCATCCAAGAGCATCAGATATTTTCAAAATCTCACAAAGATCCGAATATTTGCCAAAAAACTCCAAAAATACCATCATGTGCATCGCATGCATTACATTTTCCTTTTTACAGTTTTCGCCTATTTAATAAAGGCTCCACCCCTTGACCAAATATCAAGAACTGGTCACTTTCTAATTTACTTCAGGCAAGGGGTTGAGTCTTAGAACAGATCTAACTTATTTTTTGTCTAAGTGTGTGCAGAACGTAGGTTTAGAGCCCGAAGATTCAAGCCCATAAACCCACAGGTTTTGACTCTCTAACGGTCTATTCTTGGACCGTCACACATTTCTGACGGACGAAAGTTCGGCCGTCACCTTCTCTCGAAGGTCAAAACTCTGTAGTTCTCAGTAAGCTTTCTCTAACGCGTCTACATTAGACCGTTACATCCTTTTGGCGGCCTATTATTAGACCATTAGACTTTTTCGAGAACAGTTAACTCACAGTTTCCCTGGGGCTCACCCTCCTGACGGCTCATCGTGAGGCCGTCAGACTGTTGTGATGGCCCTATATAGGACCGTTACATGAACCAGAAACCCAATTTTTCAGGCTAATTGGAACAAAAGTGCAATCAATTCCATACCTTATCAACTCAAAGTCTTCATTCCATTCAACTAAAACATAATAAACATCAGTTTGTTGATAATTTCAAGAAAATCATAAGAAAGCTCAAACTACATTCAATTTTCTATCCGCATGAGGCCGGATCTTGTGTAGTTCCATCATGTATGCACATTATTCCTCGTCGTCTTCTTTCACTTCTTCTTGCCACGGGTGCACTTCGCTGATCTCCCACATGATCAGAGCGCTTCGGACTGCTCTTTCGTCCTCCTCGGTCCCCATCTTCCTAGCTTGAAGGAGAGGGAAATGTGATAGTGCAAAAATTATAGTCCGGGGTAGCCCGATCTGTAGGTAGCACCGATGCGGGTTGTAGATCGCCATGGTAGTGTCCCCCACTAGCTGAAGATCCAGGCCTGGTCGCCGAGGAACTCTAAGAATGGTGCTCCGAAGAACTCTTGGACGCATCGCGAACTTCTCCATTGGCAATGTGTTGAGGAAGAGGCGCCAATCGTCCCGTGTTTTCTTGTCCGCCGTTTAGCACTCAACCTACGAAGAGAATCCAAAGGTGCCTCCTATGAAGAATAAAGGGTGGCTCCCAAAGATCCGGCTAGCTGAAGGTAAGTTCTCCTTGGGTAGAAATTTGATTCTCACTCCCATCCAACACTCAAGGAGCATCATTGAGCCGAATAGAGGTCCTCCTAAGCAAGCTGAGCTAAGCCCTTCATAGAGATATGAAAGGACTGCTTGAGAAATGGAAAAACCCCGCCACAACCCACTAATGATGCTAAGGTTTTGGATGTCTAGAAGGTGGTCGGTGGTGGTGAAAAGGAAGACTCCGCACAAGCAAACTGAAGTAGCCTTGGCAATGGCCTCATATCTTTCCCACTTGTTCTTGCAATGAGAGACTATCCATCGAGCCATGGGTATCAAATGAATGTGGCATGGGATGATCATAGTCCTAACATCTGATGGGGACATTACCACCCATGTCCACCTTCACAGCTCGTCTCCTCGCCCCGGTTACATCCGACATGGTCTAGTCATTTAATTTTGAGTCCTATGTAATTTTTATTTGAGTCATTTGATGTATTTTCCCTTTTATTTGAGTCATGTTCCTAGGTCTTGTATTCATTTCCCTAAGTTTGAGTGTCATTAGGTTGTCTAGTTAGCTATTGGGCCCAATTCATTGGGCTTGGCCCAAGGGCTCTCCCCTATCCCCTCGGTTATTTGTCATTGAGTCAATTGTCAGGGACTTTTGTAGAAATGTGGGTTTCCTATATATAGGACCCCATTCCCCCCCATTTCAACTTAATGAATCAATGAATGAAAAACTTGCCATTTTGAGAGTTTACACTTCTTATCTAGTGGAGAGATTCCATTTTTGGGGTGAGAAGCCCTAGGGGAGAGATTCCCCACCCTTCCCTCTCTTAATCTCTCTTTTTCACTCCACTTTCTCTCTCCTCAACACCCAAATTCGAATTTTCTTCTCTCTCCTCCCTTCCCAACCACCTCCACTCCCCACCTACCCCATTTAAGCCTCTTCCCATTCCCCACAACCCTCATCAATACTCCACCCCTTCCCAAGACCCCCTCCACCAATCCTCTCCTCACCATCCAACCCCCAACTACCCCTCCCACTTTCCCAAGGACCCTTCCCACTACCCCAAGCACCCCTTCCCTTCCCCAACACAACCCCCCCATTCCCAAGACAAAAAATTAACCCCACCCTTAAACCTATTTTCGAATATCCTTTCCCTCTCTCCATTCCAACCAAATTCGCAGCCCCCACTACCACCATCAATTGGACCCTCTTCTAGACCTTATTCTCCACCTCCCACACCTTAGAACACCCCCTCCAAGACCCCCTTACAACCAAGGGTCACTCCCACACTCATCTACCTCCTTCCCCTTCTTCTTTCTTGGTCATTGGAAGCTACTTCAAAGTTGCAGTTTGCTGTCCAGAGGTTGCAGATGAACCATCAACTTACAGCAGCCACCACGACTTCCTCCGGATGACTTTGAAGACCCAAGAGCCATCTTCGGAAGCGTCTACCAGTCTCCTTCGCAACAGAAGTGGTTTCATCTTCTTCTGATCTCTGAGCCGTCCAGGAGGTCCATTCTCCCACAACTGCGCAGTTTTGCCTCGGCTGAGGACCTGAGCCAGATTAAAAGCTCTGCCACGACGAACCCCAAAGGAATCAGTCCACGAGTTCATCTTCAAAGTTCTTCATCGCCCAGTCTACTTCCAGAATCAAGAAACATAACTTCATTCGGCATTCATGATCCAGAGTTCTCATTTTTATCCCTCAGCTACGCAGATCTGCTACTCATAGTCTGCACCGACCAGTCGCCATTGTTCTGCATCCCCTAGTCTTCTCTGACATCAGTTAGCTTCCCCGTTAGTTTTTCTGTGAAGAGGACTCGTCCACGGTTCCAACTACACTGACAGTGCTTGATTCCGAGTTCGGGAGCTGTCGGGGCATCCTCTGCAACCTGCTGTTGGAAACCAGGAGCTAGCTCTGTAGAGATCCTGATCCGAAGAGAAAGCTTCACCACGACAAACCCCAGAGGAATCAGGCACATGCTCTTCTACAAAGTTCTTGCTCTCCCTGTCTACTTTCAGAACCAAGAAGCAGAACTCCGTTCGGCATCTGGAATCAGAAGTTAAGAATTTTCTTCCGCAGGCGTGCGACTCTACTTCCCACAGTCTGCACCGACCCCCACTCACTGTTCTGGGTCCCTTGATCTTCTCCGGCATCTTTCGTCTTCCCCGTCAGTTCTGTTGCAAATAAGACTCGTCCACGGCTCCAGCGGCTCTGGCGGCACCTGATTCGGAGTTCGGGAGCGGCCGAGGCAACCTCTTCTTCCTGCTGTTAGTAACCAGTTGCTGTCAGTCCGAGAATCAGCATCCCTGTTCGAGCTCCTGCCCAGGCCAGCAGTGACCCCAGAAGAATTCGGCAAAATTCAGAGAGACTCCAATTCCAGTAACAAAGATTTTCCCACTGGTCTCGCCCTCGACAAAATTCCTGATCACGTTCTGCAGCCACAGTACCGACTGTCTGTCCACAATTGCCGAGAGAAGGCAGATTCAGCATATTCACTTCATCATCGTTTTAGCCCTAGTTTTCCCCACCCCGCTTGGCCGGATGAAGGCCCCTCCCTGCGTGGAGGTAGTTTTGATTGTAACTATCATCTTCCCTTCCCCACGATCCCCCCCTTGCATGGGGTGTAGTGTTGTAATACCTTAAACAGGTCAAGCTACCCCGGCGCGGCGTGTGGGGAACCCACGCTTCCCCGCTCGCCCTCGTCTCCGAGCGGGACCAGTTTCTTCAAACCGGTCGAGTAAGTGCTCCAAACTTTGCTCTAATTTGTACTTATTCTTTCAATATTAGTTCATAAACTCCGCTGGCCGTGAATGAGAGCCCGATCCTTAAGCTCTTGTGCTATAAGTGATCATCGTGGGAAGAGAGTGGAACCCGTGCGCTTTGGCACTTCGTCGGACCCTTGATTTGGGCAGCCGTACCCTTGGGGAATCAAACCTTGGCCTTGCTGGCCCTCTACCAGCAAGGGCCTAGCCCACACAACCTCCCCTTGGCATTGCCAAGTTACCCCGGATCTTGGTGAGCAACGGGTGAGCAGTCGTCGACATCGGTCCGTTTGATTGCGATTGTGCTTGTTTGTTTAAGTCCTAGGTTGTGTCACATCAATTGGTATCAGAGCAAGTTCTAGACTTGTCTCTACTAAGTCTTGTCCTAGGGCCATTGCATGCATCACCCTTGTCCACTATCATGACTACCTTATACATGGCATATTCGCCACTCTTAGGCCCATTAGAAGCCTTTGTGTTTGATGGATCCCGCCCTAGCATATATCTAGAATGGGAGAAGTCCATAGACCAACACTTTGGGAGGTTTACCCTGTCAGGGCTTGTCCAAGTCAACTATGCCAAGAGTTTGCTTTGGCGCCAAGCTAGGAAAGAATGGGAGAACATTGTAGGTTTGAAAGAAGCCAAAGGGGAAGCACCCATTGAATCTTGGGATGAAATGAGGGCCGATCTTAGAAAGATCTATGCACCCCAACGCAAACCTCTTCAACCAACCGATCTTTCACCCCCAAACCCAACTCCCACCCATGAACTTCCCCGACCAAGCCCAACCCAAGTCCACCCATGTTCACCACCCCGAGAGTACCATGCACTGACCATTATCACTCCACCCACCATAGACTATCCTACCCCATTATCCTTGGAAGTTGTGGCCCACACTCCTACCCAAGTGGAGATGGATGCCAATCCGGATTCACCTCCCACCATAGAGAACATCCTAGACCCCCCACTTCCACCCACCTCTCCTAGTTCGGGTCCTCATGAGCCGCACACCCTTACCATGAATGAGTCCATACTCCAATGGCTTAAGCAAGGCCCCACCATTCCTAGCTCACCACCTTACCTCTCACCCTTGGCATATCAAGTCCAAATTATGCCCACTCGGTCTTCCCATGTCACACTTCAAACCTCCTACTTTGTGGAAGGCTTAGGGGACCTAGTGGACTGTTTACAATGGCAAGTCTACCTGACCAATATGCTAGCCATAGGACCATTGGAGTCTAACCCCATCTACTCTAGTGGACCCTTCCTAGCTTACCCAGCCACCGGTTCCATCACCTCCATCTACACTAGTGGCCATTATACGAGTGAAATCCTCCTCTTTCTCCCCAAGGATGAGAAACCAATCTTGGCCCACTTCCCACCCATCAAGATTCCAATTGCTTTAATTGGCCAACCCACTAGAGACCTTGGCCCAATTATCTTGGAGGAGGATGACTCACCGTTTGGGTACCTTGAAGACATAGAGTGCCACCCTCTAGGAAGACCTTTCCACTACCCCTTTGATCCCTTCCTATGGGAGCCTAGACCCCTATGTGACCCAACCACCTTATCTATCACCCACCTTTCCCTAACCCAACCCACCATGTTTGACCCAATCCAACCCATCCTAGACCCGGGTTACACCTTGGGAGCCATGACCTTGGGCCACATATCCCTAGGTAATAAGGTAGTGCTCCACCCCATGATGACCACCTTCTTAGATCCATTCGATCCTTTCCAATGGGAGTTCAAAGGTTGTCCCACACCTATACACATGGAAGTCACCCTTGGGAAAAACATGTATGTGTCTAGGCTTACCACACCACTTGGCATGAACACTATGTTGGGTCCATTCATTCATATCACCCACATGTCAAGTAAAAAGTATGAGTGGTCCATGTTCGGATGTAATGGTCCACCTTCATTCATCATGGGTCTTAAGCATGTCAAAGGCATCTACGATGTCCGGGTCCCCCGATATTTATCACCACTTTGCATGATAGGGTCACCTACGGGTGCCCCGGCCCACCTAGGCTGACCAAAGTCTACACTACATCATTACATGATAGGTCTACTTTTGGTTGCCCAGGTCCACCCATCACCCCTAGAATGTCTGCTTTCACAACATTACATAAAGAGATCCGCAAGCACATTAGCAATAAGAATGTGACTTATAAAAGGCGAGCCGACTCTCATCGACGTCACCAAGAATTCCATGAGGGTGACTTTATGATGGTAAGGACGGAGAGGCTCTCCCCGGGAGCCAACTCCAAATTGAGGCCACGTGGGGCTGGTCCCTTCCAGGTCCTAAGGCGCATTGGTGCAAATGCTTATGAGTTAGATCTCCCCAAGGAATATGGGGTAAGTCCCACATTCAGTGTCGCCGACCTAGTGCCATACAAGGGACCCACGGTGGTACCTAGTGAGGATATTGAGCCTATTCCCTCCGTTGAGAGAGCACCCACCCGTGAGGAGAGTCCACCAGCCAAGAGAGCCCAGTGTGAGCGCATTGAACGAATATTGGATGAACAGGTCACTACCACCAGGAGCAAGGTATACGAGCGCTATCTCAACAGGTGGATGGATCGGTCTCGTTCGGAAGACTTGAGGGCAGTACCACTTCTACACCCTCCAAGGAGGGAAGGACACTTACTCGACGGAGTCGAGTTCTCCGCACCCCGGGAGTATGATGGGGACATCACCTCCCATGCCCACATTCACAGCTCGTCTCCTCGCCCCGGTTGCATCCGGCATGGTCTAGTCATTTAATTTTGAGTCCTATGTAATTTTTATTTGAGTCATTTGATGTATTTTCCCTTTTATTTGAGTCATGTTCCTAGGTCTTGTGTTCATTTCCCTAAGTTTGAGTGTCATTAGGTTGTCTAGTTAGCTATTGGGCCCAATTCATTGGGCTTGGCCCAAGGGCTCTCCCCTACCCTCTCGGTTATTTGTCATTGAGTCAATTGTCAGGGACTTTTGTAGAAATGTGGGTTTCCTATATATAGGACCCCATTCCCCCCCATTTCAACTTAATGAATCAATGAATGAAAAACTTGCCATTTTGAGAGTTTACACTTCTTATCTAGTGGAGAGATTCTATTTTTGGGGTGAGAAGCCCTAGGGGAGAGATTCCCCACCCTTCCCTCTCTTAATCTCTCTTTTTCACTCCACTTTCTCTCTCCTCAACACTCAAATTCGAATTTTCTTCTCTCTCCTCCCTTCCCAACCACCTCCACTCCCCACCTACCCCATTTAAGCCTCTTCCCATTCCCCACAACCCTCATCAATACTCCACCCCTTCCCAAGACCCCCTCCACCAATCCTCTCCTCACCATCCAACCCCCAACTACCCCTCCCACTTTCCCAAGCACCCTTCCCACTACCCCAAGCACCCCTTCCCTTCCCCAACACAACCCCCCCATTCCCAAGACAAAAAATTAACCCCACCCTTAAACCTATTTTCGAATATCCTTTCCCTCTCTCCATTCCAACCAAATTCGCAGCCCCCACTACCACCATCAATTGGACCCTCTTCCAGACCTTATTCTCCACCTCCAACACCTTAGAACACCCCCTCCAAGACCCCCTTACAACCAGGGGTCACTCCCACACTCATCTACCCCCTTCCCCTTCTTCTTTCTTGGTCATTGGAAGCTACTTCGAAGTTACAGTTTGCTGTCTAGAGGTTGCAGATAAACCATCAACTTACATCGGCCACCATGACTTCCTCCGGATGACTTTGAAGATGCAAGAGCCATCGTCGGAAGCTTCTACCAGTTTTCTTCGCAACAGAAGTGGTTTCATCTTATTCTGATCTCCGAGCCGTCCAGGAGGTCCATTCTCCTACAACTGCGTAGTTCTGCCTCGGCTGAGGACCTGAGCCAGATTAGAAGCTCTGCCACGACGAACCCCGAAGGAATCAATCCACGAGTTCTTCTTCAAAGTTCTTCATCGCCCAGTCTACTTCCAGAATCAAGAAACAGAACTTCATTCGGCATTCATGATGCAGAATTCTCATTTTTCTCCCTCAGCTACGCAGATCTGCTACTCATAGTCTGCACCGACCAGTCGCCATTGTTCTGCATCCCCTAGTCTTCTCTGACATCAGTTGGCTTCCCCGTCAGTTTTTCTACGAAGAGGACTCATCCATGGTTCCAACTACTCTGACAGTGCTCGATTCCGAGTTCGGGATCTATCGAGACATCCTCTGTAACCTGCTGTTGGAAACTAGGAGCTAGCTCTGTAGAGATCCTGATCCGGAGAGAAAGCTTCCCCAAGACAAACCCTGGAGGAATCATGCCACGAGCTCTTCTGTAAAGTCGTTCCTCTCCCTGTCTACTTTCAGAACCAAGAAGCAGAACTCCGTTCGGCATCCGGAAGTAGAAGTTAGGAATTTTCTTCCGCAGGCGTGCGACTCTGCTTCCCACAGTCTGCACCGACCCCCACTCACTGTTCTGGGTCCCCTGATCTTCTACGGCATCTTTCGGCTTCTCTGTCAGTTCTGTTGCAAAGAAGACTCGTCCATGGTTCTAGCGGCTCGGCGGCACCTGATTCGGAGTTCGGGAGCGGCCGAGGCAACCTCTTCTTCTTGCTGTTAGTGACCAGTTGCTGTCAGTCCAAGAATCAGCGTCCCTGTTCAAGCTCCTGCCCAGGCCAGCAGTGACCCCAGAAGAATTCGAAAAAATTCAGAGGCACTCCAGTTCCAGTAACAAAGATTTTCCCACTGGTCTCGTCAGCTGCAAAATTCCTGATCACGTTCTGCAGCCATAGTACCGACTGTCTGTCCACAATTGCCGAGAGAAGGCAGATTCAGCATATTCACTTCATCATCGTTTTAGCCCTAATTTTCCCCACCCCGCTTGGCCGGCTGAAGGCCCCTCCCTGCGTGGAGGTAGTTTTGATTGTAACTATCATCTTCCCTTCCTCACGATCCCCCCCTTGCATGGGGTGTAGTGTTGTAATAGCTTAAACAGGTCAAGCTACCCCGGCGCGGCGTGTGGGGAACCCACGCTTCCCCGCTCGCCCTCGTCTCCGAGCGGGACCGATTTCTTCAAACCGGTAGAGTAAGTGCTCCAAACTTTGCTCTAATTTGTGCTTGTTCTTTCAATATTAGTTCATAAACTCCGCTGGCCGTGAATGAGAGCCCGATCCTTAAGCTCTTGTGCTATAAGTGATCATCGTGGGAAGAGAGTGGAACCCGTGCCCTTTGGCACTTCGTCGGACCCTTGATTTGGTCAGCCGTACCCTTGGGGAATCAAATCTTGGCCTTGCTGGCCCTCTACCAGCAAGGGCCTAGCCCACACAACCTCCCCTTGGCATTGCCAAGTTACCCCGGGTCTTGGTGAGCAACGGGTGAGCAGTCGTCGACATCGGTCCATTTGATTGCGATTGTGCTTGTTTGTTTAAGTCCTAGGTTGTGTCACATCAACATCATTTGGATTGTGGATGAAATCACTTAGGATGAGTGACGGGTCAATGGGCTCCACTGTATGGCACAGTAGGTCTTCATCTCCCACTTTAGTCTTAGCAAGGAATAGGTAGGTCTCTACCTCCTCTAATAGGACTGTAGTTTCAAAGAAAGGAAAGAAGAAGGTGTGTGTTTGTGGGTGCCATAATTCTATGAGGGCTGAAATGCTTGCCCAATCTAAGGATAATTTCTGGAAATTTTTGGCCAAAACAACTAAGGGGTGAAGGTGCCCTGCCCTTAGGATTGATAGGACCTCTAATGGAAGTTCTTTGATCATGGGAGCCACCCACTTTTGGTTGGAATAACACCTTGGGCCAGGAAAAGGCTAGAGGAAAAGAGAAAAGAAGAGGAAGAAGAGAGGAAGATCATAAGAGGAATAAAAAGTGCAGAAAATTAATGAACTTTTGAATTCAATTGCAAACTTACCTCTCTTAGTGCAGTTGAACTAAGATGCTTGGGGATGGAGGTCAATCTTTGCAGCTCCCCATGCTCCTTCTTAGCTGCTTTAGGCCTGGTGTAGACCCTCTCCTCCATGCCCATCACTCCAAAGCTCCTCTTCATGGTGTTCTTTGCTATTTTGATGAAGTTCCAAGCCTTGCAGCATAGAATTAATGTGAGCTACGATTTCTGGGCATGTTCATATTTATAAAGGTTTGATTTTGGTGTTAGAATAATAGGACTTGGATTAGAAAGCCTTATCCTAGGTCTAGGAGGGTTCTAGTATGGATTAGGGCCTCTTTGCCTCGGATTCGGATGCTCACGAGAGAGTCCTGTTCGGATTACTCAGCTTTTTCACGTAATGGTTTATCGTAGGACCTTCAGAGCTCTCTGACGCTCCACTATTGGACCGTCACGTCCTTCCATCCATCACCCTTACTCTGATTACTCTAACGGCTCAACCCTCAACCGTCACGGTACCCTGGCGGTCTTAATATAGACCGTTACATAGTCTGTACAAGTTTTAGTTAATTTTATTCCCTCTCCTTCAGTCAAACCTGCCAGTCCCCTATCTCTCACTCTGTCTCTGTCAAGCCTGTTGCATCCCTGTATTCTTTCATCCACACATCCATGCATTCATTCATACATCCACATACTAAAAATAATAACAAAAACAAAAAGATTTTCATTCCATTTTTTTCACTCCATTTTTACTCACACAGTCATGTACAAGTGAAAAAAAGAAAAGAAAAAAGAAAATACAAGGTCACTCAGCCGATCTGTCTTCCGGGCGGTCACTATCATCGGTGCCCTCGCTTCGCTGGCAGCTCCATAACGCTGCTCTCCTCCCCCGCTGTTCCTCCGATGGCCGGAGGAGCCGGTGAAGTAGCCTCGGACTCCGCTGTTGGGTGTGACACTCTGGCTCCTACTGCTGGTCTCCGACTTCTTCCCCAGAAGTCAGAGGGCCTCCTTCATGCCCACAATCACACCCTTCATCTCTATGGTCTGCACTCGGAACTGATCCCGCTCACCCCTCAGGCGCGCAACGTTAGCTCTAAGTCGCTCCATCTCCTCCTTATCCACACACCGACGGGTCTCTCTTGCGCTCAGTCGGGCAACCTCTGCCAGGAGATAGGCAGCCTCCGTCGCCTCCGCTCGAGCACGCTCCACCTCGGCTAAAGCTACGGTCATCTCTCTCGCCTGCATTTGCATGTTATCATAGTCAAAAAGGTATTTGCATAATTATAAGCATTTAAGTCTAAGGGAACTCGGTTGGTTTTGCTTACCTGCTCCGCGAGGGTAGCCTCGGCATCCTCGGCCCGAGCTTCTGCCCGAGAAAAATCTGCATCTCGAATAGCTCTACCCCCGGTAGGCTGTGAAGAGGAGGATGGAGCGTCTGGTCCCGCTCTCTGGGCTCCCTTGACCCGCTGCATTTAAGAAGTCAAAGTCAGGTAGTTTACATCATCATAAGCATAAGCATATAAATCTAGCATTTAGAAAACTCACCAAGAGCTCCAAAGCTGTCCGGTACTCATCCCGCTGCTGGATAGTGGCGTAGAGGAGCCCTCGAGCTCGGTAATCCGTCCCGGTGGGTCTAGCTGCATTTAGAGAACAAGTGTCAATGCATATAAAAATTTGATTAAATTAAATAGACAAGAGTTTGAGTTTAGAAGTTCATACCGGTCGTCAGGTGCCTCGGAACACCTGGTCGCCATATCGCTGGGAGTAAGCCTTGAGGTAGGCCTCGTCACTGTCAGCTCGCTCTGTCACGGCTCGACCCTTCTTGTTCCAATCATGCACGTACTTCGCCTTCCGGGCGCACCAGTCGATATCCCCGTTGATGCCCTTTGAAGACTTTCCAGGGCGCTCGTCGTTTCTGCGAGGGAATGTTACCTCTGGCTGGTGAACTCCCCGCGTCCTCATGATCAGGTGATAATGCAGGGGCTCGATGACGTTGATACAAGGAAGCCAGATATCACGCCCGCTATATGCTAGGGAAGCCTTGAACCACAGCTATCCCTCGTGGCCCTCGTCCCGATATGGTGTCCATCACACCTGAATGGGGGGTTGACTCAATGTCAGCATTTAGAAGCATTTAGCAGCATTAAACGGCATTTAGGAGCATATAGAAGAGTTTAAGATCAGGAGCTCACCGATGCGTACGGGAACGAGTCTATGTCGTCCTGGATGGCTCAGGTCAGTCTGCTGACCGATCGCATGTCCCTCGTGACAATCCACTGCCTTGGGATGGGGATCCGCCCGGGATGCATCTTTGTACCTCGCCCAATCCCTGGGAGGTAGAGGAAGCTCCAGATCTACATTTTAGAACTCAAATGTCAGCATGCAGCAGTCAAAAGCATATAGAAGCATTTAAAGTTTAGCATTTACCCATAGGAAAGGTGAGAAGCCGCCCAGCATCATCCGCCGATCGGTCGTACTCAGAGACTCGAATAAGAAAGCGAGCACCGCTGCTCCCCATGCATATCTGCCTACTCTGTTAAGGTCCTCAAGTAAAGGCAAGAGCCTGGAGCTGATCACGTCCGCTCTGGTCGGGAAAAGTAGCTTCCCGAATAGCAGGACCAGGAAGCGTCTTAGAACTCTATCTCCCTCTAGTCCCACCTCCGGTACTACTCTCGGGCAGACCTGCTCGATCACTCTGTCAAGGTGCTGCTCTGGAAGCTCACCCACTGCAATGGCTGCTCCTCGAAGCCCCAGGCTCTCCTGGAGTCTCGACCATGATAACTGGGATGACGTATGCCCTGGTCTCACCAAATCCAGCTCTAGCAGCTCTTGGTCTAGCTCCGGGTAGTCGCCGTAAGTCTGGCCTGTCACTGCTGCTCCATGGACCCTCAAGCCCGTGATCCTGGCTATGTCCTCCAATGTTGGGATCATATGACCACATGGGAAGATGAACACCCGGCTGATCGGATCTCATCGCTCGTCCAACGCATACAGCAATGGCGTGTCCATCCTCGTCACCTCTATGCTGAGGACTTCCCCGAAGCCCATAGCAGCCAACCTCTCTCTCTGGTATTCCGGCAGTGCCTTGTACACCGCCCTGATCTGGAGCCATGATATCATGATGTAGAACATAAGTTAGTCATTTCATTAGTTTAAATTCATTGCATTCAATATGAATAAAACAACAAAAGAAATTGAATAAAAAAACCCCCAAAATTTAACTTCTGGCTCTGGTTTCTTTAACGGCCATGTTCTGGCACGTCACAGATCTCTGACGCCCCACGGGTGGCACTTCAGGTTCTATGATGGTCACTAGAACGATCGTTACGTCCTTCCCGATAGGGCATCGTATCCTCTGTTCCCCCCTGCCCGTGGAAATGGCCAGAATGGCCTACAAATGATATCGATGGGTCCCCAGACCCATTATCCTCCCCTCAATCACACATGCACGCATTCAAACAAAATAAAAATTGAATTTTTGGGGCGGAAGGCTTCCTCGCGGTCTCGGCCTCTCTTCTTCTTCTTCTCCGGTGCCGTAGCTCCTTTTTCACCGCCGGTAGCACCTCCAGCTTCTTCTTCTTCTTCTTCAGCCCCTTCTACGGCCGGGGGAGGATTCTCCTCTACCGATTGGTTCACTGTCGTCGTCGATTGCTCGTCCACCGGTGAGCTCACCAGGGTGACTTTCTCTTGGTCCACCCGTTCCCTAAACCCCGTAAGTGCCTTTCTTGATGTGAAACGAATTAACGTCGGGCATAAAACTGACTCTTCTTTCATATTTCTCCAAATTCTTTTATCAGCCCGGTTCTGGAATCTGTGACCAGCAGCTGTTGAAGTGGCTGTAGATCGCACTCTGGAATTTTTCCGGAGGCGCGGTTGGTGCCGTTGGCTTCGTAACAGGGTAGGGATGCAGCACAATTTTTCTGAATTTTGGTTCCGCCCGAACCTGGTCGCCACGGACGACTGAGCGGGGACCCCGTTCTGGTTCTGTGCAGGGGCAGCTTCTGAACAGCGGCTTGACATGGACACCACGAGCAATCCCGAACTCCGTTTGGTGCGCAGCAGGTGGCGTTGGAATCGTGGGGACGACTACTTTCCAGCGGCACTGGTCTCGCCTCAGTCGGATGTCGGTGTGGACGTGCAGGTCCCGTTGAGTGGGGACGGGTCGGAGGAGGGGATCGGTGGACAGAATGACCCAACAGTGGTAGGAAATTGATAACTTCACACCTTGAGCTCCGATCGACGAACCGCCTTCTGTTCCTGAGAGCTGACAG
The DNA here is from genome assembly GCA_022559845.1 of Amorphophallus konjac. NCBI lineage: Eukaryota > Viridiplantae > Streptophyta > Magnoliopsida > Alismatales > Araceae > Amorphophallus > Amorphophallus konjac. Next base: position 231,746,085 of record CM040123.1, on the reverse strand, counting down.
AGAGGGGAGGAACTTTGCTGAACAGCTCGGAGTCGGATTCCGTCAGGGTTGGGCGTGGTGGTGGTCTTCCTCAGCTTCTGGTCGGGTTCAGGAGCCTCCTGCGCAGTCGTGGGAGATTGGCCACTGCCGATGCTCACGAACTCGGAAGAGGACGATTCCACCTCGCCTGGTCAGAAGACTCGCCAACGTACGTTTTTGATGAAGAACCCGGAAGCCGATTCTGCCTGGAACTGCTCCCAATATCGACTGCAACTCGGGCTTGATTTCTGCCTGCGAATGGAGCTGATTGAGGAGGGGGGATTAAGGGGGATGGAAGGGATTTGTGGGTTTGGGTTAAGGGAGGGGGGGGGGATGGACGTGGCTGGGGTTGCAGGGGGGTGCTTTTGGGAGGTGGGGAGGTAATGGGGTGGTGAGAGAGAGAGGAGGGAACACCCAAATTCGAAATTGGGCCTTGGGGAGATGAAAGGGTGCCTGGGAAGACGAAAGGTTGTGTGGGGAAGGGGAGAGAATGCCTAGGGAGTGGGAGTTCTACCTAGGGGAGGGGAGGGGACTTAAATGAGGGGTATAGGGAAGGGGGAGGGGTCTTAATTAGAGGTGAAAGAGAGGAGAGAGAGTGGATTCCGAATTTGGGGTGGGGATGAGAGAGAATTGGAGAGAGATAGAGAGAGAGAGAGAGAGAGAGAGAATTAGACGAAGGGCATCACTCACCCGTGGTTGAGGAAGGGAAGAAGTGGGCATCGCACCCGTGGAGAGGGAAGGAAGAAAAGGCACTAGCGGCCATGGGAATTGCAGGGGGGTGAAGGGAAGAAGATAAGGGAGGGGGAAAGGTCCCCCTACGTGGGACTCACATGGGTTCCAAAAATAGATCTTCATTCACTGTTTTTCCACCGTGGGATACAAGACTCTTATATAGGCATACAAGGAAGATTAAGAGACACTTACCACTTAGTATCATGACTTCCTAGGAATACTAAAAGACACCCTATCGGAAACATCAAAATACATAATAAGACTCCTTAACACTTAATACCTTCTTATCATGATTCCCTAGGAATACTTAAAGACACCGAAAGACTAAAATACATAATAAGACTCTTTTATTGTGAATAAAATTTCATAGAGATGACCCATTAGGCCCATGTATACGGCCCAATAAAATGAGACGATTAGCATGGAATGGCCCATTTGATTGCATTTGTTGATGAAGCTGCTTGCCGATCACTCGGAGATGCTTGTTCCGTCAAACTTCCTGACTCGGAGAAGGTTCAGCTCAGATTTTGTGTAAACTGTCGATCTCATCAAACCCACAAAGCTCGTGAATTTTGAATCTTGAACTGAGATTTCCATCATACTCCTCCGCTTGGAGGAGGTTCGACCTCGAACCTCAAAGCTCAGGATCTCGGTCCGATGGGACGGCCCGATTCCCTAAGCTCTGATACCACTTGATGTGAAACGAATTAACGTCGGGCATAAAACTGACTCTTCTTTCATATTTCTCCAAATTCTTTTATCAGCCCGGTTCTGGAATCTGTGACCAGCAGCTGTTGAAGTGGCTGTAGATCGCACTCTGGAATTTTGCCGGAGGCGCGGTTGGTGCCGTTGGCTTCGTAACAGGGTAGGGATGCAGCACAATTTTTCTGAATTTTGGTTCCGCCCGAACCTGGTCGCCACGGACGACTGAGCGGGGACCCCGTTCTGGTTCTGTGCAGGGGCAGCTTCTGAACAGCGGCTTGACATGGACACCACGAGCAATCCCGAACTCCGTTTGGTGCGCAGCAGGTGGCGTTGGAATCGTGGGGACGACTACTTTCCAGCGGCACTGGTCTCGCCTCAGTCGGATGTCGGTGTGGACGTGCAGGTCCCGTTGAGTGGGGACGGGTCGGAGGAGGGGATCGGTGGACAGAATGACCCAACAGTGGTAGGAAATTGATAACTTCACACCTTGAGCTCCGATCGACGAACCGCCTTCTGTTCCTGAGAGCTGACAGAGAGGGGAGGAACTTTGCTGAACAGCTCGGAGTCGGATTCCGTCAGGGTTGGGCGTGGTGGTGGTCTTCCTCAGCTTCTGGTCGGGTTCAGGAGCCTCCTGCGCAGTCGTGGGAGATTGGCCACTGCCGATGCTCACGAACTCGGAAGAGGACGATTCCACCTCGCCTGGTCAGAAGACTCGCCAACGTACGTTTTTGATGAAGAACCCGGAAGCCGATTCTGCCTGGAACTGCTCCCAATATCGACTGCAACTCGGGCTTGATTTCTGCCTGCGAATGGAGCTGATTGAGGAGGGGGGATTAAGGGGGATGGAAGGGATTTGTGGGTTTGGGTTAAGGGAGGGGGGGGGGATGGACGTGGCTGGGGTTGCAGGGGGGTGCTTTTGGGAGGTGGGGAGGTAATGGGGTGGTGAGAGAGAGAGGAGGGAACACCCAAATTCGAAATTGGGCCTTGGGGAGATGAAAGGGTGCCTGGGAAGACGAAAGGTTGTGTGGGGAAGGGGAGAGAATGCCTAGGGAGTGGGAGTTCTACCTAGGGGAGGGGAGGGGACTTAAATGAGGGGTATAGGGAAGGGGGAGGGGTCTTAATTAGAGGTGAAAGAGAGGAGAGAGAGTGGATTCCGAATTTGGGGTGGGGATGAGAGAGAATTGGAGAGAGATAGAGAGAGAGAGAGAGAGAGAGAGAATTAGACGAAGGGCATCACTCACCCGTGGTTGAGGAAGGGAAGAAGTGGGCATCGCACCCGTGGAGAGGGAAGGAAGAAAAGGCACTAGCGGCCATGGGAATTGCAGGGGGGTGAAGGGAAGAAGATAAGGGAGGGGGAAAGGTCCCCCTACGTGGGACTCACATGGGTTCCAAAAATAGATCTTCATTCACTGTTTTTCCACCGTGGGATACAAGACTCTTATATAGGCATACAAGGAAGATTAAGAGACACTTACCACTTAGTATCATGACTTCCTAGGAATACTAAAAGACACCCTATCGGAAACATCAAAATACATAATAAGACTCCTTAACACTTAATACCTTCTTATCATGATTCCCTAGGAATACTTAAAGACACCGAAAGACTAAAATACATAATAAGACTCTTTTATTGTGAATAAAATTTCATAGAGATGACCCATTAGGCCCATGTATACGGCCCAATAAAATGAGACGATTAGCATGGAATGGCCCATTTGATTGCATTTGTTGATGAAGCTGCTTGCCGATCACTCGGAGATGCTTGTTCCGTCAAACTTCCTGACTCGGAGAAGGTTCAGCTCAGATTTTGTGTAAACTGTCGATCTCATCAAACCCACAAAGCTCGTGAATTTTGAATCTTGAACTGAGATTTCCATCATTTCTCTTGATCGCCAGCCTCTTCTTCCCCTTCTCCCTCGTCATTGGTGGCCGGGGGGGCTCATCGCCGGACATAGGTCACCGGTGGGTTTTTTGGCTTGGTTGGGCGTTGTTTTTTGCGTTTGGGTTTTTTGAGTTGAATGAGAGAGGGAATGAGACCGATCGGTTTGGTTTTTGAATGCCCAGAAAATGTAACGGTCTATTGTAAGACCGTCATAGATTGCTGACGTGTTATTCTTAGACCGTTAGGTTATTAAGTCATTTATTTTGAAAAACGTGAACCGACGCTGTGTAACGGGTCACATTTGGACCGTTACATTAGTCTGGCACACCTTTAATAGACCGTCAAAAGATGATAATGCCCTATCTATCAAAATTTTGTGCTTGAGTGATCATTATGCTTTGCAATTCATGCTTGGGAATGGATGTGCTTTATTCATATTGTCATTGGCTAACCCCTTTCTATGGATGAAATCATGAACGCCATTAAGCTGTTATGCTTTGCCATTCACCGCACAGGTAAGTCAGGTACAATATCTTTATCCCTATATCGCTTAATGCATTACTATATGTTATCTATGATATATTATCTCGAGAACCGGCTAGTCATTCACGTGTTCTGGGATCTGATGTTCCCCTTAATCAAAAACGATGATGATCTAGGTGCACATGTTTAATCGTTGGATAGGCCGTTAGGTTGGGAAAGCTTGGGAACGATGGTTTTATCTTGCACGCCGTGGTTGCAGATGGTGTCTTGACCCTGGTTTCTTCGGTCTAGCAATACTATTCTCGAGTATTTTCTTATTTTATTTTTTCTTTGCATTTGTTTTAATGCTTTTTTTTCCTTTTACCCAGCATGCATCATACACATCTTTGAGCATTCATGTGCCCTCATCTATCCAAGTTGTCTCGGTGATGGTGAGTAATTACGTTCATGATCTCGAATAAGGAGAATTATTCCACTCTGAGTTGGAAGGCTTCCTTCGATCTGTTCGCTCGGTTTGGTTAGCTAAAGATTCTTGTCTGGAGCTTAGTTAATTGTCTCTTTTCTTTCCGTTGCTCCGGCCGATGGCCGTGTTTTCCTTTCCTTAGTTGTTAGTTCATCCAGACATGCGTCATTTGGTTTGCCGTTCTTTGTGATTAGTTCAAAGTTTTCCGGAAGATTCCTATCGCTCGTTGGTTGAGGACGGGTGTCGTTTGCCTTAACGCCCGCTTTTCAGTCCACTCCGCTTCATCTCCATATTCCATTTCACTTTCGCTTCACCTCCGCTCGCTCTCCTGCAAAGAGGACGTTAAGGAGGGGCATATGTTGACACCCGTTTTATGACCAATAAGTTGGGTCATCTCCTTATTCATTTTTTTGATGCTCCGAGTTGTTCACCGTTATTGGGCCATCTTGGTCAATTTGAGGTTTATTTCATCGGTCATTTTTCCTTGGTTGGGTCTGGTTCCTCATCTCTTTCCCGCTGAACGAAGCTTAGCAAACCTTCATTTTATTTGCACTCCCTTATCTCTGACGGTCCATTCTTGGCACGTCTCAGTCTTCTAACGCCCCTATCTTTGACCGTTACATCATCTCAGAGTCCTAAAGCCCATGGCTGCTTCCAAAGCTTATCTCTTATCTTATCCGTTAGGTGTAACAGCTTATCGTGCGACCGTTACAACATTCTGACGCACCTACTTATGGCCGTTACATTCCGCAGAGTCCTATTCTAACAACCTTCTTCATCTGTTGATCTTATCTTTTAGTCGAGAAGGTTGTGTGACGGTCCACTCTGGAGGCGTTACTTCATTGTGGCGGTTTATCGTTCAGCCGTTACATCAAACAGAGAGTTCTAGCAGAACTACTCTTTCTCTGCTACTCCGTGGCCGGATTAAGAGTTTGATATGATGATTTCTCCCTCAAATCTGATCCTCAGAACCTTCTATTTATTTCTATGGACTCTTGGGAGTATTATCTTCAAGTGTTTGCTAAGAAACGTCCTACTTTCGAGCTGGATTCTCTCTTACTCGACCAGAGAGTTCGAGGGTCTATAAATAGAACCCTTGACTTCAATGCTTGAAGAGGAGACATCTGGAGTTCGCGTCGAAGTGTTGCTGCATCCTAGAGCTAGAACCAACCAAGGAGAGCTGCTTCCCACGTCCATCTTCTTCCAAAGTCCAGGGAGTATTGGTTCCAAGGGTTTAGTTCAGTCAAGTTATTTTCTTAGTCTCTTTTTCCCTCCTCCAAGCACCATAGCATCTCCCTTCTTCTTCTTTCACGTTCTTGCATCTTCTGCACTCATCTAAACATTTCTCCCATCTTTTAAACGCCTCAGAGGGGTTAAAAAACTAACCTCCCTGGTATTTCTCTCTATTTTTGCATGCTTTTGAGTTCTTTTGATTTATTGATATTGCACTCTTCCAAGGGCTAATCAAGGTTGTTTTCTTTGTGTTCTAGACTTTTTTGTAGGTTTACAGAGTCCATAGCACGTGGCCCAAGCTTTCTGGCCGGCTGGAAAGCGTGGAGATCAAAAATTCCCAAGTTCCTGTTCTACAGATCTCTGACAGATCAACAATGGAGCATTAAAGTTACGTAACGGCTTATCGTAAGGCCGTCACACTTCTATGGCGCTTCATCATTCGACCGTTACACTTCACATAGCTGTAGTTTCCAGATTGTTTTCTCTCTCCCGTGGGCGGGTGCTTCATCCACCTATTTCTAAGGTACTTTTCAGGTCTTTGGCTTGTTTATTACCTTAGTGGCGATCACATCTTTCCTTAGTTTGGGCAGTAGCTCTCTCTTTCCTCATACCTCTTTCTTATTTGCTTTATTTGCTTGTTCCACCTATACGGTGTGTTTTCTTTTACTTCCTTGCTCCACGCCCCGACGTGTGTTTTTATTTCTTCTCTTTAGCTTATTCCTGATAGAGATAGCATGCCCATGCTAGATTTTGTGTTGATGGCCTAGGTTCATGTCACACATGTTCATAGGTTGAGTGATTTCATTGCTTGTTCATCTTTCCATCATTGTTGACATCATATCCATCTTGCAAAAAGGAACACATAATAATCAATAGTAGCTTTGGAAACAAGGTGTGAGGTTCTAGATAATCATAGACCATCTAGGATCATAGGAAAATCAACCCTTGGGTCCAACCTTGGGTTAATCAATACTTAGACGCCAAACGGTCATATCGGGGCCATTTCTGGAAATAGCGGACGTTTACTGGACCGTCTATGGATCTATGCGGTCATGACTGGACCATTTAACAACAAAGTCGATGAAACGAACGAACTGGAACCATGCGGTCATGGTAGGGCTGCAAGGCCTCCTTGGTGGTCAGGTAAATGGCGGCTAAGTACCTCTAGCGATCGTCCATAGGGCCGCTAAGGTCTAGAACACACAAAACACTGGTAAAGTGCTTTCTAGACAATTTGGGTTTTAAGGGTACAACCAGCTCGGCGTCCCAGTGGGAATCCCAAGCTCGCGGAGTCTTATAGAGGTCTTGAAATAAGATCACCTAGTCCGGTGGAAGGAATATCGAACGGAGAGGATCACAAGTCCAAGATTGTGTGCTTAATGTGCAATGTGTATCTAATGCCATCATACCGGAATACATGCCATGTACTTAAGAAAAGACTCAAGATGAGAGTAAGATCGTGAAAGACATCGATCGAAACATCATTACAAAGTCCATGAATCTTATGAAATTATGATCATTAATACAAGAGTATAGGTTTTGGAATGAAATTAACATAAGTTTAAAATACATCCAAAGTGCATAAAGAACATGAAATCTACTAGGATGAACAATTAACGTAACCAAGTTTATGAATACAAGTACTTAAAACAGAAGTAAGACTTAATTAGCTAGGCTTATCATATGATAAATAGGACTGTTCTGCATTAGTTTTGGGTTGACAATAATAGAGAACTCAGAAAACTAAAGCGGTCACGGGAGGACCATTTTGTGGGCCTTAGCGGTATATCGTAGGGCCGCTAAAGGACTCAGGTAGTCTAAGGAAGACCGTTTCTTCCTGTCTATTGTAAACATCAATAAAATCAAAATACATGCTAATCAAGGGTAGTAAAACATAAAATACATGCTGGACATAGAGAGAAAACATTCCTACAATAAAGAGAACTCATGGGGATGCATGGGTAGTCATGAATTAAACTAGAATTGTTATTTTTGTTATCAAGAGTAGGAACTATGCATGTAGAAATAGCCTAGATGCACAGTGATAGTAAAATATTAAATACTCCGTGTGGAAAGCATGAAATTCCATGAAATCAAAGGGCTTTTACTCCTGACATGTTATTCTAACATTTTCATGAGATAACCTACCTTTGATTCGTTCCCTAGACTTTGGATTTTTGACTGGAAGTAGACCCAACTTCCTGCATGTCCTGTGTCAAACTAGTAACTTCCCGTCCCTATATCTTACGATCCTCTTGACCTAAATCCATGAAAATTGGAGTGTAGATGAAAGATACGAAGAGGAATAGAAAGTTATAAAGAATCAACTCCTAAATACCTCGATTAGGGTTTCTATTTTCCTGATCTTCACTGGGCCATCGCACTGGTTCCTAAGCAGTCCATTGTAATCCAGCGACTTGTAGAGGCTCAAACTCTCCAATGGCTGGGTCTTCTAGTATGAAAATTAGAGGTGTGTTAGATAAACCTAAGAAGAATAATTTCTTCTAAAGAACCAACCTCAGTATACGCCACCTTACCTTCCAAATACACAAGCTAACAGTAGGGTTCACATGAGTCGAAGTTAGGGTCTATTTATAGGATTCACCTAGGTTTAAGAGATTAGATTGAACCTAGAGTCCTAATATTGGAGTAAAGTTAATCCCTAGAGAGTTCTCGAGAGTATTCCACGCCAGGTAGCTTCGATCTAAAGTGATTTGGTCGTCAAAGATCTAAACTTTTCACGTTTTCTCCCATTCACGGAATCAGGAGGCTTAGCGGTCATGGGAGGACCGCTAGGGTTGGTCTGGCGGTCGCGCGATAGACTGCCAGGCTTCATTAAATCCAAAATTTTTGGATTTTTGTATTATCCCCCATTTATCCACTAATTGATGTATATATCCCATTTTAAATCCGTAAATTACCTAATTTACGTTTCTATTAATGGGCATGGGTCTAAAAGCCTTGGAATTGGGTCTTTAGGCCTATTTGAGTTGGGATTAGCCCTTTGCTAAATATAGGGCCTTTAAATAAATTTAATAAATCCTTAATTCTCCTTAATTGTCCATTAAACATTTTAAAATGTCTAATAATTATATTTTAATCCTAGAAAATTTCTAGAAAATTCTAGGGCATTACAAATACAATGATAGACTCAAAAAATATGAAAAGACACGACTGGATAACATCTCCAATAGTTGGAATGGCTCTACACTCTTCACTCATTTCCATTCCCATCCGAATGATCCTCGTCATCGGAATTACCTGAAAAATAGGGGGAAAACTAGGGTGAGCGAATGCTCAGTAAGAATTATATCTCAATATCAAGCTTACTTTAAGTAAATTACATGTTACATGAACTATGCAAGTATAGTGATGCATGTACGCAAGATAATGACGAGGGTAGCGTATCAAGAAATAATATAGATGAACTAGCAAGATTTCAAGATAATCATGTGAAGTATATCATGATGGTCAAGCATGTAAATATCAAGTCGTGTCGTGTCAATTGGCTATTTATAATTTCAAGCAAGTAAATACCCATTCCAGGCCACGCAAGTCAAGTCAAGGCAAGCATGAGATTTGTGGAATGCCAAAATTAAGCAAGTCATGCACTTTGGTGCACAAGTACTTTCAGGTGCTCCTCCCCTTATCAGATCGGGCCCTATATGCGCTAGCATTGAGTCATGTATATATTTTTAGACATCCACTATAGATTATTGTCACGCCCCGAGATTATCCAGCGGAAACAATTGGGAATGTGAACAGTCGGCTAGTACGCCTCAAGGGAGCAATATAATCAGAGTGCTAACACATTCACACATAAGAAATGAATGCACAATATTTGGATGAAATCTTAGCTTTATTTAAATAATAATTAAAAGTACATAAGATGACTCTTGACACTTTGACTAACTCGACTTAATAAAATAAAAAATTACATAGCGACTCTTGACTATCAACTAATGACAATCTAAGGTTCCACTCATTCTTTAATCACTCTCGGATCTATCATTTGAATAGTCTGCATCCGACCGGCTAGAATTTTCTGAAAAAGATTGGAAAAGTAGGGAATGAGCACACAAGCCCAGTAGGTATCTTCGTATCAACATGAAGTCAATGTTTAAGTAATTAATATTTTAGCTCTAGAGTTTAAGATAAGTCATGGAAATAGGATAAAACACGTGAGCAAATCAAAGTAACAGAAATGACAAGATATGATCAAGGTGAGATATGGAAATATGATTGAGCAAGAATGTCACAAGAATGTAATTTGGCTTTTCATGAACAAGAATGTACTTTTCCATAACTATAAAGGCAATGCACAAGAAAGTCATGTAACGAGAATGTACTAGCAAGTATGATTGCCTCGTGGATCTTCACTCGTTTATAAAAAAAAAGTACTCCCGACACAATGCGACGCCAGTGTTCATCATACCCCATGATTTATAGTATGTTTTCGGCTATCTGTCGAGGGGACTAGAGTGAAGCCCATGGACACTGTCTGTGCCCGCTCTTGCATCTTCAAGTTATAAATCAAGCTACCTTCACGAGAAGTAAAAATATGGCCAATAATGTAACAAGTTCAAACTATAGTTTCATGATGACAAATATCAAGGTAAGAATGCTTCAATTAAGAATATGACAGTTCAAAATTTATTTAGAATAAGGTTATGCCATGGAGAAAAAAAAATTCGGTAGCATAACGGCATAATCTTTATTTTTCATAATTCATTAGGTAGGTTTGGAAACAAAGTGTTAGGCTCTAGATAATCATAGACCATCTAGGATCATAGGAAAATCAACCCGTGGGTCAAACCATGGGTTAATCAATACTTAGACATAAAATGGTCATATCAGGGCCGTTTTCTGGAAATAGCGGTCATTTATTGGACCGTATGTGGATCTATGCAGTCATGACTGGACCGTCTAGTAACAGAGTCGATGAAACGAATGAACTAGAACCATGCGGTCATGGCAAGGCCGCTAGGCGTCCTTAGCGGTCAAGTAAATGGCCGCTAGGTACCTCTGGCGGTCACGGCAAGGCCGCTAAGGTCCAGAACATATAAAACACTAGTAAAGTACTTTCTAGACAATTGGGTTTTGAGGGTACAACCAGCTCGGCGTCCTAGTGGGAATCCCAGGCTCGCGGAGTCTTATGGAGGCCTTGAAACAAGATCACATAGTCCGACAGAAGGAATATCCGGCAGAGAGGATCACAAGTCCAAGATTGTGTGCTTAAGTGCAAAGTGTATCGAATGACACCATATCGGAATACGTGTCATGTACTTAAGAAAAGACTCTAGATAAGAAAGGATTGTAATAAAACCGCAATCAAATCAAAACTAGATAAGTCCATGAACCATATGAAATTTAAGATAAATACAAGAGTATATGGTTTTAGCATAAAATTAGCATAAGTTTAAAATAAGTCCAAAGTGCATAAAGAACATGAAATCTATTGGGATGAACAATTAATGTAACCAAGTGTATAAATACAGTACTTAAACGAGGAGTAAGACCTAATTAGCTAGGCTTATCGTATGATAAATAGGACTATTCTGCATTATGTTTCAGGTTAATAATAATACAGAAGTCAGAAGACTAAAGCGGTCTCGGAAGGACAGTTTCATGGACCTTAGTTGTCTATCGTAGGGTCGCTTATCAGGGCTCAGCGGTCTTAGGAAGACCGTTTCTTCCTATCTGCTGCAAACATCAATAAAACCAAACTACATGCTAATCTAGGGTAGTAAAGCATAAAATACATGCTAGACACAGAGATAAAGTGTTCCTACAATAAAGACAACTCATGGGGATGCATGGGTAGTCATGAATTAAACTAGAATTATCATTTTCGTTATTAAGGGTAGGTACTATGCATGCAGAAATAGTCTAGATGCGCAGTGATAGTAAAACATTAAATACTCCGTGTGGAAAGCATGAAATTCCATGAAATCAAAGGGCTTTTACTCCTGACATGTTATTCTAGCCATTTCATGAGATAACCTACCTTTGATTCATTCCCTAGACTTTGGATTTTTGACTGTAAGTAGACCCTAGTTCCTGCACGTCCTGTGCCAAACTAGTAACTTCCCATTCCTCTATCTCATGATCCTCTTGACGTAAATCCATGAAAATTGGAGTGTAGATAGAAGATACAAAGGGGAACATAAAGTTCTAAAGAATCAACTCCTAAATACCTCGATTAGGGCTTCTATTTTCCTGATCTTTACTGGGCCATCGCACTGGTTCCTTTGCAATCTGTTGCGATCCAGTGACTTGAAGAGGCTCTAACTCTCCAACTGTTGGGGCTTCTAGCACGAAAATTGGAGGTGTGTTAGATAAAACTAAGAAGAACAATTTCTTCAAAAGAACAAACCTAAGTGGACGTCACCTTACCATCGAAATACGCGAGCCAACATTAGGGTTCGCATGAGTCGAAGTTCGGATCTATTTATAGGATTCACCTAGGTTTAAGAGATTAGATCGAACCTAGAGTCCTAAATTAGAGTAAAGTTAATCCCTAGAGAGTTCTAGAGAGTTTTCCATGCCAGGTATATTCGATCAAAGGTGATTTGATCGCCCAGGATCCAAGCATTTCATGTTTTTTCACATTCACGGAATCAGGAGGCTTAGCGACCATGGGAGGACTGCTAGGGTGAGTCTGGCAGTCGCACGATAGACCGTCAGGCTTCATTAAATCTGAAATTTTTAGATTTTCGTATCATCCCCCATTTATCCCATAATTGATGTATATATCCCATTTTAAATCCGTTAATTACCTAATTTACATTTCTATTAATGGGCTTGGGTCTAAAAGCCTTGGAATTAGGTCTTTGGGCCTATTTGAGTTGGGCTTAGCCCTTTGGGAAATATAGGGCCTTTAAATGGATTTAATAGATCCTTAAGTCTTCTTAATCATCCGTTAAACCTTTAAAAAATGCCTAATAATTATATTTTATTCCCAAAAAATTCCTAGAAAATGCTCGGGCATTACAAATACAATGATAGACTCAACAAAGATGAAAAGATACGACTGGATAACATCTCCAATAGTTGAAACGGCTCTACACTCTTCACTCATGTCCATTCCCATCTGAATGATCCTCGTCATCAGAATTACCTAAAAAATAGGGGAAAAACTAGGGTGAGCGAACGCTCAGTAATAATTATATCTCAAGATCAAGCTTGTTTTAAGTAAATTACATGTTACATGAACTATGTAAGTATAGTGATGCATGTACGCAAGATAATGACGAGAGTAGAGTATCAAGAAGGAATATATATGAACTAGCAAGATTTCAAGATAATCATGTGAAGTATATCAAGATGGTCAAGCATGTAAATATCAAGTCGTCTCTGTGAATTGTCTATTTATAATTTCAAGCAAGTAAATACCCATTCCGGGCCATGCAAGTCAAGTCAAGTCATGCACGAGATTTGTGGAATGCCAAAATCAAGCAAGTCATGCAGTTCGGTGTAATGCCACACCGTCATCAATATAGCTCCCATGGGCATAAGTACTTTTAGGTGCTCCTCCCCAGACCAAATCACGCCCTATATGTGCTAGCATTGAGTCATGTATATATTTTTAGACATCCACTATAGTTTATTGTCATGTCCCGAGATTATTCAGCGGAAACAATCGGGAATGTGAACAGTCAGCTAGTACGCCTCAAGCGAGCGATATAATTAGAGCGCTAACACATTCACACATAAGAAATGAATGAACAATATTTAGACGAAAGCTTAGCTTTATTTAAATAATAATCAAAAGTACATAAGATGACTCTTGACTCTTTGACTAACTCGACTCAATAAAATGGAAAATTACATAGCGACTCTTGACTATCAACTAATGACAATCTAAGGTTCCGCACCTTCTTTAATCACTCTCTGATCCATAACTTGAATAGTTTGAATCCGACCTGCTAGAATTTTCTGAAAAAGATTAGAAAAGTAGGGAATGAGCACAAAACTCTAGTAGGCATCTTCGTATCAACATGAAGGCAATGTTTAAGTACTTAACATTTTAGCTCTATAGTTTAGGATAAGTCATGGAAATACGATAAAACATGTGAACAAATCAAAGTAACACAGATGACAAGATATGATCAAGGTGAGATATGGAAATATGATTAAGCAAGAATGTAACAAGAATGTAATTTGGCCTTTAATGAACAAGAATGTACTGTTCCATAACCATAAAGGCTATGCACTAGAAAGTCATGTAACGAGAATGTACTAGCAAGCATGATATCCTCGTGGATCTTCACTCGTTTATAAAAAAAAGTACTCCCGACGGAATGCGATGCCAGTGTTCATCATACCCCATGGTTTATAGTATGTTTCCGGCTATCTGCCGAGGAGACTAAAGTGGAACCTTTGGACACTGTCCGTGCCCGCTCTTGCATCTTCAAGTTAAAAATCATGCTACTTCAACGAGATGTAAAAATATGGCCAATAATGTAACAAGTTCAAACTATAGTTTCATGATGACAAATATCAAGGTAAGAATGCTTCAATTAAGAATATGACAGTTCAAAATTTATTTAGAACAGGGTTATGCCATGGAGAGAAAAAAAATTGGTAACATAACGGCATATTCTTTAATTTCCATAATTCATTTGGTAGCTTTGGAAACAAAGTGTTAGGCTCTAGATAATCATAGACCATCTAGGATCATAGGAAAATCAACCCGTGGGTCAAACCTTGGGTTAATAAATACTTAGACATAAAACGGTCATATCGGGGCCGTTTTCTAGAAATAGCAGTCGTTTATTGGACCGTATGTCGATCTATGTGGTCATGACTGGACCGTCTAGTAACAGAGTCGATAAAATGAATGAACTAGAACCAAGCAGTCATGGCAGGGCTGCTAGGCGTCCTTAGCGGTCAGGTAAATGGCCGCTAGGTACCTCTGGCGGTCTCTAGAAGGCCGCTAAGGTCAAGAATACATAAAACACCAGTAAAGTGCTTTCTAGACAATTGGGTTTTGATGGTACAACCAGCTCGGCGTCCTAGTGGGAATCCCAGGCTCGCGGAGTCTTATGGAGGCCTTGAAACAAGATCACCTAGTCCGATAGAAGGAATATCCGGTAGAGACGATCACAAGTCCAAGATTGTGTGCTTAAGTGCAAAGTGTATCTAATGACACCATATCGGAATACGTGTCATGTACTTAAGAAAAGACTCTAGATATGAAAGGATTGTAATAAAATCGTAATCAAATCAAAACTAGATAAGTCCATGAACCATATGAAATTTAAGATAAATACAAGAGTATATGGTTTTAGCATGAAATTAGCATAAGTTTAAAATAAGTCCAAAGTGCATAAAGAACATGAAATCTACTAGGATGAACAATTAATGTAACCAAGTGTATAAATACAGTACTTAAACGAGGAGTAAGACCTAATTAGCTAGGCTTATCATATGATAACTAGGACTATTCTGCATTATGTTTCAGGTTAACAATAAGACAGAACTCAGAAGACTAAAGCGGTCTCGGAAGGACCATTTCATCGGCCTTAGCTGTCTATCGTAGGGCCGCTTATCAGGGCTCAGCGGTCTTAGGAAGACTGTTTCTTCTTGTCTACTATAAACATCAATAAAACCAAACTACATGCTAATCTAGCGTAGTAAAGCATAAAATACATGCTAGACACAGAGAGAAAGTGTTCCTACAATAAAGATAACTCATGGGGATGCATGGGTAGTCATGAATTAAACTAGAATTATCATTTTCGTTATTAAGGGTAGGTACTATGCATGCAGAAATAGCCGAGATGCGCAGTGATAGTAAAACATTAAATACTCCCTGTGGAAAGCATGAAATTCCATGAAATCAAAGGGCTTTTACTCTTGACATGTTATTCTAGCCTTTTCCTGAGATAACCTACATTTGGTTCATTCCCTAGACTTTGGATTTTTGACTGTAAGTAGACCCTAGTTCCTATACGTCCTATGCCAAACCAGTAACTTCCTGTCCCTTTATTTCACAATCCTCTTGACCTAAATCTATGAAAATTAGAGGGTAGATAGAAGATACAAAGGGGAAGAAAAAATTCTAAATAATCAACTCTTAAATACCTCGATTATGGCTTCTATTTCCCTGATCTTCACTGGGCCATCGCACTGGTTCCTGTGCAATCCATTGCGTTCCAGCAACTTGCAGAGGCTCTAACTCTCCAACTGTTGGGGTTTCTAGCACGAAAATTGGAGGTGTGTTAGATAAAACAAAGAAGAAGAATTTCTTCCAAAGAACCAACCTGAGTAGACGTCACCTTACCATCGAAATACAAGAGCCAACATTAGGACTCGCATGAGTCAAAGTTAGGATTTATTTATAGGATTCACCTAGGTTTAAGAGATTAGATTGAACCTAGAGTCCTAAATTAGAGTAAAGTTAATCCCTAGAGAGTTCTCGAGAGTCTTCCATGCCAAGTATCTTCGATCTAAGGTGATTTGATCGCCAAAGATCCAAGCTTTTCACGTTTTCTCCCATTCACGGAATCAAGAGGCTTAGCGGTCATGGGAGGACCACTAGGGTGGGTCTGGCGGTTGCACGATAGACCGCCGGGCTTCTTTAAATCTATAATTTTTAGATTTTCGTATTATCCCCCATTTATCCCCTAATTGATGTATATATCCCATTTTAAATTTGTAAATTACCTAATTTACGTTTCTATTAATGGGCTTGAGTTTAAAAGTCTTGGAATTAGGTCTTTGGGCCTATTTGAGTTGGGCTTAGCCCTTTGGTAAATATAGGGCCTTTAAATGGATTTAATAAATCCTTAAGTCTTCTTAATCATCCGTTAAACCTTTAAAACTGCCTAATAATTATATTTTAATCCTAAAAAATTCTTAGAAAATTCTCGAGCGTTACACCCTCCCCCACTTAAAAAGAATTTGGTCCCCAAATTCATCGTAATAAGATTTACTAAGGAGAGTGTACTTATATTTAAATATCTCTGGAAATCTTTTACGCATGGCCTCTTCGGTTTCCCATGTCGCTTCGTGTGGCCAAGATTTGCTCCATTAGACTTTGACCATGGGAATAGTTTTATTCCAAAGTAGGCATACTTCTCGTTCAATTATTTTGATTGACTTTTGCTTATACGTCAAATCCTTTTTAATCTCCAGATTGTCATAAGTTATGACATGGAATGGATCGGGGATGTACCTTTTGAGCATTGAAATGTGAAACACATCATGGACTCCAGCTAATTGAGGGGGCAAAGCTATTCGATATGCGACTTCACCAACCCTTTCGAGAATTTCAAAGGGGCCAA
This sequence comes from Amorphophallus konjac, assembly GCA_022559845.1. NCBI lineage: Eukaryota > Viridiplantae > Streptophyta > Magnoliopsida > Alismatales > Araceae > Amorphophallus > Amorphophallus konjac. Next base: position 231,729,275 of record CM040123.1, on the reverse strand, counting down.
TGAATCTCGGAGTGAGCTTGCCTTTGATGCCGAATCTTCGAATACCTCGACCCGGAGAAAACTTAAGATATACGTGGTCTCCTACATGGAATTCTAGGTCGCGCCTTCTGTTATCAGCATAAGATTTTTGCCTGTCTTGAGCCATCAGGAGTCTCTCCCGAATAAGCTTTATCTTCTCGGTAGTATCCCTGATGATGTCGGGGCCGAGAAATTGCCTTTCTCCTACTTCATTCCAACATATAGGTGAGCGACAACTTCTTCCATACAGTGCCTCAAATGGTGCCATTTGTACACTAGCTTGATAGCTATTGTTGTAGGTGAATTCCACTAGAGGCAAGTGGTCGTGCCAACTCCCTCCAAAATCAATAGCACATGTCCTGAGCATATCTTCTACTACTTGATTTATCCTTTCAATTTGACCATCAGTTTGTGGATGGAACGTAGTGCTAAACTTGAGTCGAGTCCCTAATGAATACTGTAGACCCTTCTAGAATTATGATGTGAATCGAGGGTCTCGGTCAGATATAATAGTGACAGGGACACCTTGTAGTCTGACAATTTCCTTCATGTATAGTGCTGCTAATACATCCACAGACCATCGACTTTTGATTGGTAGAAAATGTGCAGATTTACTCAATCGGTCTATAATCACCCATATATCATAGTGTCTACCTCTTGTCTCAGGTAAACCCATGATGAAATCCATCCCTATACTTTCCCATTTCCACTCGGGAATATCCAAGGGATGTAGTTTCCCAGCGGGATTTAAATGTTCCGCCTTTACTTGCTGACAAGTGAGGTAGCGAGATACAAAGTCCACTACTTCTCTTTTCATATTAGGCCACCAATTTTTTTTTTTAAGTCTTGGTACATCTTGGTATCTCCAGGGTGAATAGCATACCTTAATTTATGAGCTTCTTCCATGATCAACTTCTTAGTGTCGGCATGATCCGGCACACAGATTCGATCTTTGAACAACAGTCTTCCATTAGTTGAAATGGAAAGTTCTGACCTTTGATCAATATTAGCCTTGATCTCCATCAACGTGGGGTCATTTTCTTGTAATTTGACTAGATCTTCAATCAATGTGGGCTGTGACCTCATATTGGCAATCATACATCATTCCTCTTCTTTGTCAACATCGAGATTTAAACGGACAAACTCCTCGATAAGATAAGTCGTACCTTTCCTGAGGGTTACTAGAGTTGACATTGGTCTCTTGCTAAGAGCGTCAGCTATAACATTTGCTTTGCCTAGATGATATTGGATAGTAAAGTCGAAGTCTTTGAGATACTCAAACCATGTGTGTTGCCTAATGTTTAATTCCTTTTGGGTGAAGATGTATTTCAGACTTTTGTGATCTGAAAATATAGTGAACTTCTCCCCATAGAGGTAGTGTCGCCAAATTTTCAAGGCGAATATAACCGCAGCTAGTTCCAGATCATGCACAGGGTAGTTTTCTTCTTGACGCTTTAATTGTCTTGATGAATAGCAAATTACCTTACTGTTTTGCATAAGATTGCATCCCAGGCCAATGCTAGATTAATCGGTATAGACTTCAAAGCCACCACCTTCAACAGGTAGTGCCAAGATAGGGGTCGTAGTGAGATGATCTTTAAGAGTTAGGAAACTTTCCTCACAATCCTTTGACCATATAAAAGGGTTCTCCTTTCTTGTAAGTCTAATCAAAGGGACGGCGATTTTAGAGAAATCTTTAATGAATCGCCTATAATAACCACCCAGACCCAGGAAACTTCTAACTTCGGACATGGTCGTCGGCCGGCTCCAATTCTTAACAGCTTCTACATTAGAAGGATCGACAGCGATACCTTCCTTTGAAATAATATGGCCAAGGAAAGAGACCTCCTTTAGCCAGAACTCACACTTGTTAAGCTTTGCGTAGAGTTGATGCTCTCTTAGAGTTTGCAAGGCTATTCTTAAGTGCTCTTCGTGCTCCTCCTTAGTCTTGGAGTATATAAGAATATCATCAATGATGACGACCACAAATCGGTCGAGATAAGGCCTGAAGACATTATTCATAAGTTGCATAAATGCTGCCAGGACATTAGTTAACTCGAACGGCATTACCACGAATTCATAGTGCCCATATCTGCTCTGAAAAGTAGTCTTGTATATGTCTTCGTCTTTGATCTTAAGCTGATGATAACCTGACCTGAGGTCTATCTTGGAGAAATATTCTGCTCCTGAAATCTGATCAAAGAGCTCATCGATACGTAGCAATGGATACTTGTTCTTAATAGTAAGTTGATTTAGTCACCGGTAATTGACACATAGCCTGAGAGATTCATCCTTCTTCTTGACAAATAAAACGGGCGCACCCCAAAGGGATGTGCTAGGTCGAATGAAGCCCTTGTCTAATAACTCCTGAAGTTGTTTCTTCAATTCTTTGAGTTCTGTAGGGGACATCCTATAGGGAGCTATTGAAACAGGTGCTGCGCTAGGAATGAGTTCAATGGAGAAGTTTACTTCCCTTTCGGGTGGTAAACCGGGTAAATCCGATGGGAACACATCGGGAAACTCATTCACAATGGGAATATCCTCTAAGATGATTTCCTTGGATTCAGTGATGATTACGGAGGCAAGAAAAGCTTCACATCCTTGTGAAATGAGTTTGCAAGCATGAAGAGATGAAATAATGGTAGGATGTTTACTATACTTGATGCCAAGGAAAGAAAATCGTGGGAGACCTGATTTCTGAAAAAAGATTCTCCTAGTGCGATAATTTATATAGGCGTCAATGGTCAATAAGTAAATCTACACCTAGGATAGCATCGTAGCCTTCCATGTCAAGACATACGAGGTTTGCAGGAAGATTATGACCTTCTACCATTACCTCACTATCGGGGTCGTGGGTTATAAGTTTAGTTCCGGGACCTAACGGTGTAGTGATAGCTAGGTCCGAGGGTAGAGGAACTGATGAAACTGGCAAGATTTTTGCAAAAGTAGTAGATATAAAGGAATGAGAAGCACCAGTATCAAATAACACAAATGCAGGATGGGAATAGATTTGAATGGTACCTTCCATTAGCCCATCATCCTTGGGCGCTTCATGATCATCCCGAACAGCATTAAGATGAGCCTATCGCTTGCGTCCGCCGCTGGAAGATTGATCCTTCATGAGGGGGCAATCCGGTATGCGGTGTTCCCGGCTGCCACATCGCAAACATGCCCCTAGGCGTTTCCAGCATTCTTCGGCAGAGTGGCCAAACTTCTCGCAAAATGTTCAAGCCGCCATGACTTGCTTGTCTTCCACTTTGGCCTTCTTCTTCATGCGATCATCCTTGTTGTTCCCAGTCCAGGATCTCTTCTTGTTGTCCCGAGAGTTGTAAGTGATGCTAAATTTTTCCTCTCTTCTTCCTCGTTGATCAGACTTTCGGCTCGACTCCTCCCCTTTCCCTTTGGGTTTATCGACCTTCTCCAAGGTCCGTTCACACAAGTGTGCCCGTTGGACCATCTATACATAGGTCCGAATATTTTGTGGGCCAAGTTGCTGGATGAAGATGGGCCACAGCCCATCCATGAAACAATTTACTTTTAAAAGATCCATACTCACTAAATGCTGAGCATAAGGTGCTGGGCACGAGAATTGTAACTTATACTCTGCCACCGTCATCATGCCTTGACGCAAATAAGCGAACTCCGCCGCCTTCCTCTCCTTAACATGTTTGGAGAAGTATTTTGCTTGGAAGAGAGTGAGAAATCCCTCCCAAGTGTGTGGTGCATTTTGAGGCGGTGCCGGAATAGGCTTCCACCAAGTACGTGCATCCTTGTTGAGTTGGAATGTGGCGAGATGAACCTTCTCTTGGTCGGCACATTGCATGACCTCGAATATACAATTCATTTCATCTATCAAGTTTTCAGCTTCGTCTAGGTTAGAAGAACCAGAAAATCGCGGATTGTTTAGACTCTGAAAGTTGCGGGGTGGATCGCCATCACCAGCCCTCGCGCCGGCTTGGGCCATATTTTGCAAGGCCTGGGTGAGTCCCACAACAGTTTGTTGCATTCCACCCCAATCAACACGATGAGCTATTGTAAGAATAAGGTACCTGAGAAAAAGGAATGATTCGTTAATTCCTACAGAACTAAAGAGAGTTAACTTAGAGATAAGTTCTAATTAACTATCTCATCCCGGCTCTACCCAAATCTCACGTAGGTGGGAAAATTGTTTCCTTGTTTCATAGGTATGGGTCCTTAACCCTTGGACTTAGCCTATCACATGACATTTTCCTAGGAATAAGTAAATCCTAAGACCTAGGCTCTGATACCACTTTAACTGTCACGCCCCGATATTATCCATCGGAAATAATTGGGAACGTGAACAGTCGGCTAGTACACCTCAAGTGAGCAATATAATCATAGCACTAAAACATTCACACATAAGAAATGAATGCACAATATTTGGATGAAATCTTAGCCTTATTTAAATAATAATCAAAAGTACATAAGATGACTCTTGACTCTTTGACTAACTTGACTGAATAAAATGGAAAATTAGATAGCGACTCTTGACTATCAACTAATGACAATCTAAGGTTCTGCTCATTCTTTAATCACTCTCGGATCCATCACTTGAATAGTCTGAATCTGACCCGCTAGAATTTTCTGAAAAAGAATGGAAAAGTAGGGAATGAGCACACAAGCCCAGTAGGTATCTTCGTATCAACATGAAGGTAGTGTTTAAGTAATTAATATTTTAGCTCTAGAGTTTAAGATAAGTCATGGAAATACGATAAAACACGTGAACAAATCAAAGCAACACAAATGACAAGATATGATCAAGGTGAGATATGGAAATATGATTAAGCAAGAATGTAACAATAATGTAATTTGGCCTTTCATGAACAAGAATGTAATGTTCTATAAACATAAAGGCGACGCACTAGAGAGTCATGTAATGAGAATGTACTAGCAAGCGTGATTGCCTCGTGGATCTTCACTTGTTTATAAAAAAAAGTACTCCCGACGCAATACAACGCCAGTGTTCATCATACCCCATGGTTTATAGTATGTTTGAGCCTATCTGCCGAGGGGACTAGAGTGGAGCCCTTGTACACTGTCTGTGCCCGCTCTTGCATCTTCAAGTTATAAATCAAGCTACTTCCATGAGAAGTAAAAATATGGCCAATAATATAACAAGTTCGAACTATAGTTTCATGATTACAAATATCAAGGTAAGAATGCTTCGATTAAGAATATGGGAGTTTAAAATTGATTTAGAACAATGTTATGCCATGAAGAAAAAAAAATTCGGCAGCATAATGACATATTCTTTAATTTCCATAATTCATTAGGCAGCTTTGGAAACAAAGTGTTAGGTTCTAGATTATCACAGACCATCTAGGATCATAGGAAAATCAACCAATGGGTCAAACCATCGGTTAATCAATACTTAGACATAAAATGGTCATATCGGAGCCTTTTTCTGGAAATAGTGGTCGTTTATTGGATCGCATGTGGATCTATGCGGTCATGACTAGACCGTTTAGTAATAGAGTCGATGAAACGGATGAACTGGAACCATGCGGTCACAGCAGGGCCGCTGGGCGTCCTTGGCGGTCAGGTAAATGGCCGCTAGGTACCTCTGGCAGTCTCCAGAAGGCCGCTAAGATCCAGAGCACATAAAACACCGGTAAAGTGCTTTCTAGACAGTTGGGTTTTGAGGGTACAACCATCTCGGCGTCCGAATGAGAATCCCAGGCTCGCGGAGTCTTATGGAGGCCTTGAAACAATATCACCTAGTCCAACAGAAGGAATATCCGGCGGAGAGGATCACAAGTCCAAGATTGTGTGCTTAAGTGCAAACTGTATCTACTGACATTATACTAGAATACGTGCCATGTACATAAGTAAAGACTCTAGATAAGAAAGGATTGTGATAAAATCGCGATCAAATCAGAACTAGATAAGTCCATGAACCATATGAAATTTAAGATAAATACAAGAGTATATGGTTTTAGCATAAAATTAACATAAGTTTAAAATAAGTCCAAAGTGCATAAAGAACATGAAATCTACTAGGATGAACAATTAATGTAACCAAGTGTATAAATACAGTACTTAAACTAGGAGTAAGACTTAATTAGCTAGGCTTATCATATGATAAACAGGACTATTCTGCATTATGTTTCGGGTTAACAATAATACAGAACTCAGAAGACTAAAGTGGTCTTGGAAGGGCCATTTCATGGGCCTTAGCTGTCTATCGTAGGGCCACTTATCAGGGATTCGCGGTCTTAGGAAGACCGTTTCTTCCTGTCTGTTGCAAACATCAATAAAATCGAGCTACATGCTAATCTAGGGTAGTAAAGCATAAAATACATGCTAGACACAGAGAGAAAGCGTTCCTAAAATAAAGACAACTCATGGGGATGCATGGGTAGCCATCAATTAAACTAGAATTATCATTTTCGTTATTAAGGGTAGGTACTATGCATGCAGAAATAGCCTAGATGCGTAGTGATAGGAAAACATTAAATACTCCACGTGGAAAGCATGAAATTTCATGAAATCAAAGGGCTTTTACTCCTGACATGTTATTCTAGCCTTTTCATGAGATAACATACCTATGATTCGTTCCCTAGACTTTGGATTTTTGACTGTAAGTAGACCCTAGTTCATGCACGTCCAGTGCCAAACCAATAACTTCCTGTCCCTCTATCTCTCGATCCTCTTGACCTAAATCCATGAAAATTGGAGGGTAGATAGAAGATACGAAGGGGAACAGAAAGTTATAAAGAATCAACTCCTAAATACTTGCATTAGGGCTTCAATTTTCCTGATCTTCACTGGGCTGTCGCACTGGTTCCTGTGCAATCCGTTGGGATCTAGTGACTTGCAGAGGCTTTAACTCTCCAACTACTGGGGCTTCTTGCATGAAAATTGGAGGTGTGTTAGATAAAATTAAGAACAACAATTTCTTCTAAAGAACCAAGCTTAGTAGACATCACCTTACCTTCGAAATACACGAGCCAACATTAGGGTTCGCATGAGTCGAAGTTAGGATCTATTTATAGGATTCACCTAGGTTTAAGAGATTAGATCGAACCTAGAGTCCTAAATTAGACTAATGTTAATCCCTAGAGAGTTCTAAAGAGTCTTCCATGTCAGGTATCTTCGATCTAAGGTGATTTAATCGCTAAAGATATAAGCTTTTCACGTTTTCTCCCATTCACAAAATCAGGAGACTTAGCGGTCATGGGAGGACCGCTAGGGTGGGTCTGGCTGTCGCACGATAGACCGCCAGGCTTCATAAAATCTAAAATTTTTGAATTTTCGTATTATCCTTATTTATCTCCTAATTGATGTATATATCCCATTTTAAATCGTAAATTACCTAATTTACGTTTCTATTAATAGGCTTGGGTCTAAAAGTTTTGGTAAATATAGGGCCTTTAACTGGATTTAATAAATCATTAATTCTTCTTAATCATATGTTAAACCTTTATAAATGACTAATAATTATATTTTAATCCCAAAAAATTTCTAGAAAATTCTCGGGCGTTGCATTTATAGCCAATAGAGAGTTCCAAGGGGTTTAGCCATTGTAGGAACTTACGGTAGATTCATGGAATAGATTTAAAGGATAGAAATTTATGTAGAGATATCTCGGTGATGACTCATATTGAAATCCGAGACTTACACAAAAATTTGGAAAATGACGTCCACTGATGTGGTCGCAAATTCTAGGAACAGTGCAAGCAAGAAGAATTCGCGTCCATGTAAACGATTGTTCATTCAATTGGCGTCCACTGGCCTGGTCGCACATTCCAGGCAGGGACTGACTTCTCAAAAGAGGCCAAAATAGCACTCTCTAAGGGCTAGTTGTCATGTTTCTTCATAGTGACATGGCAATATGGGTTCTAGAGTTTTTATGGTATAACCAACTCGGCTCCCTTGAGAGAATCTAAGGCTAGCGGAGACTTACGAAGGTCTTAATGAAGAAAGTACTAATCCGAAGGAAGGAATATCTCACGGTGGGTCCAATCATCACCCGGAGTTAGTGTGAAGGCGATAAAAACCAAAACAGGGACGCCATCTACGGGCGTGAGATGAGAGTGCCAAAAGACCCACGGTATAGGCCAGGAACCCGATAGAATCTGTGAGAGCAAGAAATGGCGTCCATTCAGACAGGCGCTCACTCTTAATTGTGCGTTTGTGCAGTATGTCGCTAAATTAATATTTTTTTAGAATTTTAATAATTATCACCATAATTAGCGTCTATTTACAAAGTCGCTAAATCATTATTTTAACATTTTTTAATAATTTCACAAAGAATGGGCGACCATGCAGAAAGGCACCAAAACTTTAAAGAGCATCCAGGTGATGGACGTAAATTTGTATTTTTCTTAATTACATCAATTTTTTAACAAATAACATGAATCTACGTCTCTCCAGAGAGACGCTATTTATTAATTTGCGACTGAACGAACAGTCGCTTATTCTTCTTGGCATGCAACTCGGCACGCATCGGCCTGGTACGCTTAACACACATGTTGCTGTTCATTTTAAATGAACTTCCGTTCACTAGGGATGAACAGTACCAGTTTGATATTTATCGAGACTTTCAGAAAACTAACAATATGGACATGTAGAGAAAAATATGGGGAATCCATGAACATGCTCATGCAAGAATATTAACGTCAGGTTTCATTGATATTAAAAATTTAAACATGTGGTATTTATTAATTACACTAAAAGAAATACCGACTGGGTGTTGGTCGCTCATTAATTTGCATCTATGGGACTGTCGCAGATTCAAGAATCTGCGCCTGCCCATACGGTCGCTCATTAATTTGCGACCACCGCTCTGGCCGCTAATTCCTTATGTAGCAACAAATCTATGTAAAACTCATACAAAGATCATGAAGATAAGGTTTAAGCAAGATATCATGATTCATATGCATGCATAACCTATTATTATGATCTTAGGCTTCGTTTCTTGAGAAAACCTACCTCGATAGGGTTAAACGGGACGACGAACAGAGAGGAATATGAAGAAATATGTAGTAGCAGAAACAACTGCAACAGTAGCAATGGCAAGGGGAAGAAGAAGACGAAGAAGCCGCCGGCAACTGTAGTAATTACTGTAGCACAGCAATACGAGGAAGTCGATGTAGCACGACTGCAGAAGAAGGAGCAAAAGCTCTTCACGGTTGCAACGAAAGAAGGAAGGGGCAGCAGAGGAGGGAAGAAATCCTTTCTTTACGCACGGCCACAGTCACAGGAAGAAGATGATGAGGACGACGACGATGCAAGGCTCGACCCAGCACAGCTCGAACGCAGCAATAGGGTTCTGCTCGTTCGAGGGGGGGCTTTACTTATAGGGAAGGGGGACCCTTCCAAGTTGAATACTAATGGGAATGGAGGTTTCCCACGTAAACAGTTCTACTAAGTTTATACTTTTCCTTGCATATCCTTATTGCCAAATCACCAGCCGCCACCCAGGTTTCTAATTAAAACCCTAAGGCCAATACATGTTCGAATGTGATGAAGTTTGGGTTTGTAACACAACCTCTCTACGATATGTATATACACATATATCCTAAGCATCGCCTTCCTACCGTGGGAGAGGTTATGGGCTGAAGGCCCATTTTGTATATATAAAGGTAAAGGCCCATTTGGCTAAGTTAAAGCGCACCTACGTGAGGCTCATATAGGTTTGAATGTGTATGGATTGAGGCCGAATAATGATGGCTTGTGAGCTGGATATTATATTTTGTTTAAGTTGGGCCCTTGTATTATTTAAATTGGATTTATTTATTTATTTATGAATTTTTATTCCTATAATTTTATCTGGGTTACTACACCCTCCCCCACATAGAAGAATTTGATCCCCAAATTCAATTGTATATATAGACTTGGAGGGTGCATAGTACTTACAATTTTGAAATAAGTCTAGGAATCTTTTCTTCATCAATTCTTCTATCTCCCATGTGGCTTCTCATTCGAGATTCTTGTTCCATTGAATCTTCACCATAGGGATCGTCTTGTTCCTTAGCATGCGAACCTCGCGAGCAAGGATGCTTAATGGTCTTTGTTCATAAGTAAGATCCTTTTGTATTACCAGATTATCATGTTCAATGACGTGGGATGGATCATGAACATATTTCTTGAGAATAGACACAAGCAACACATTATGAACCTCAGATGACTATGGCGACAAGGCAATCCGGTAGGCAACCTTGCCAACTCTTTCCAACACTTCAAATGGACCGATAGACCTTGGTGTAAGCTTGCCCTTTACACCAAATCTTCTAATGCCTCGTCCTGAGAAACCTTAAAAAGACGTGATCTCCAACTTGGAACTCGAGGTCTCTCCTTCTAGTATCAGCGTAAGTCTTTTGTCTAGACTGAGCCATCTGAAGTCTTTCTCTAATGATTTTCATCTTCTCGGTAGTATCCCTTACCATCTCCGGTCCTAGAAGTTGCTTTTCGCCAACTTCGTTTTAGCATAGTGGTGAGCGGCAACTCCTTCCATATAGCGCCTTGAAGGATGCCATTTGAATACTTGTCTGGTAACTATTGTTATATGCAAACTCAACCAGGGGTAGATTATCATGCCAGCTTCCACCAAAATCAATCACACAAGCTCGTAGCATGTCTTCCATGACTTGATTTGTTCTCTCAGTCTGACCATCTGTTTTAGGATGAAAAGCAGTACTAAAGTTGAGTCGTGTCCCCAACGAATGTTGTAGACCCTTCCAAAAATTAGAAGTGAAGCATGGGTCTCGGTCAAACACGATTGAAATAGGAACCCCATGTAGTCTAACAATCTCTTTGATGTATAAGGCAGCTAGAACATCAACCGACCATCAGCTCTTTATAGGCAAGAAGTGTGCTGACTTGGTCAATCGATCTATAATAACCCATATTCCATCATATCCGCCTTTAGATTTAGACAAACCCATGATAAAATCTATGACGATATCTTCCCACTTCCATTTGAGAATGTTTAGAGGATGTAACTTACCAGCGGGCTTTTGGTGTTCTGCCTTGACTTGTTGGCATGTGAGACAGCGAGAAACAATGTCTACTACCTCCCTTTTCATGTTGGACCACCAAAAAGATCGTTTCAAGTCCTTGTACATCTTGTAGCTCTGGGATGAATTGTATACCTTGATCGGTGAGCTTCTTCAAAAATCTTTTTCTTCAATTCAGGACAGTCCGATGCACATGTCCTTTCTTCGAACAATAATCTTCCATCTATTGCTAGCTTGAAATCAGGTTGTTCTTCTAGCTTGCCCTTTATTTTCACTAACACCGGGTCGTTGTCTTGAAGTTCCTTGATCTCAGAGAGTAAATCCGGTTGTATCCTCCTGTGTGATAGAGTAATACATACTTTCTCCTTATCCATGCGTATATTAAGTTTAGAGAATTGCTCTAACGTCTTCCATACTTATATCATACAATTGGCCAATAGTGCTCTCGGCTTTCGACTAAGGGCATCTGCTACGGGATTACCCTTTCTAGGATGGTATTATATTATGAAGTCGAAGTCCTTGAGATACTCTAGCCAACGTCTTTGTCTCATATTCAATTCTTTTTGTGAGAATAAATATTTGAGACTTTTATGGTCGGAGTACACGGTAAATTGTTTTCCATAGAGATAGTGTCTCCAGATCATTAAAGCAAACACTACTGTGGCCAACTCTAGGTTGTGCACCAGGTAGTTATCCTCAGTCTTCTTTAATTGCCAGGAAGAGTAAGCAATGACCTTCCCTTGTTACATTAAGACACATTCGAGGCCAATGTCAGATGCATCGGTATATACCTCGAATTTCTCTCCTTCAGTTGGTAATGCCAAGACTGGAGCAGTTGTCAGATGGTCTTTCAATGCTTGGAAGCTTCGTTCACAATCCTCATTCCACTCATAAGGAATCTCCTTGTATGTCAGCCTAGTAAGAGGAATAGCAATCTTGGAGAAGTCCTTTATAAATCGTCGATAATAACCAGCTAGACCCAAGAAACTTCATATCTCGGTTGCGTTTATCGGCCTTTCCCAATTCTTTACAACCTAGACCTTTGATGGATCCACAGATATGCCATCCTTTGAAATCACATGCCCTAAGAAAGATACTTCCTCGAGCTAGAAATCACACTTGCTAAGCTTGCCATAGAGTTGATTCTTCTTTAATATTTGTAATGCAGTCCTTAAGTGCTCTTCGTGATCTTCCTCGGTCTTTGAATAAATCAATATATCATCAATGAAAACCACTACGAATTGATGTAGATGAGGCCTGAATATGTTATTCATCAACTGCATAAAGGCTGCAGGGGCATTTGTTAGTCTAAAATGCATAATAGTAAATTCGTAATGTCCGTACCTGCTCCAAAATGGCGTTTTGTGAATATCCCCATCCTTGATCCTTAATTGGTGATATCCTGACCTGAGATCAATCTTTGAGAAATATTTGGCTCCAGATATTTGATCAAATAATTCATCGATCCTCGGTAGTGGATACTAGTTCTTAATGGTAAGGTGGTTCATCTACCGATAATCGATGCAAAGTCTCGTCGATCCATCCTTCTTCATTACAAATAGTATAGGCGCTCCCCACGGGGAAGTACTCAGCCTGATGAATCCTTTCTTCAAAAGCTCCATCAATTGTTCTTTTAATTCCTTCAGCTCGATGGGGGACATTCTATAAGGTGCCTTAGAAACCGGTCCAGGACCAGGGACAAGGTCGATGGTGAAAGCCACTTCTCTTTGTGGGGGTAATCCGGGAAAATCTTCTGGAAACACATCAGGAAACTCACGAACCACACAGATGTCTTCTATCTTAGACTCCTTAACTTCCGTGGCAGACATAAATGCTATGAAAGCCACACACCCATTTCTTAAGAGCTTACTAGCTCGGAGGGCCAAAATAAGGGGTGACTTGTTCTAACTCTGAGGACTAGTGTAGACAAGTTCCGTGAATTCCTTAAAAGTGACTTTGTCGTTTCGGCAATCTATAATTGCCTTGTGTGCGGATAGCCAATCGGCTCCTAGTATGACATCATACCCGTCCATATCTAGGCATATCAGGTCGACATGTAGATTTTTCTCTTTTACCATAACTTCACAATTTGGGTAATGGTGTGAAATATCGGATTCGTTTCCGAGAGGAGTGGAAATAACTACATATATCCATTCCAGTTCCATAGGTAATGGATCATCAAATCTTTGGAAACAAAAGAATGAGTCACGCCGGTATCAAACAAGACACGAGCAGTCTTAAAACAAATCTTTAATGTACCTTCCACAAGTCCACCTTCAACTTGCTCCGCCTCTTGAAGAGCTTGGAGACGGCCTTGCTTCATTATCGGGCGCTTCTCATCGTTGGCTTGATCATTGAGTAAGGGACAATCGGGAATTCAGTGATCGTGACTCTCGCATCGGAGACATGCTCTCAATCGTCTCCAGCACTCCTCGGCCTTATGGCCGGCCTTGTCACAATGCTTGCACACCTCTTTGGAAGGTGTGGTAGTAATAGAAAAGGGCTTGCTGCCCTTCTTGATCTTCTTCTCTTGGGTGGAATCTTGTAACGCCTGAGAAAATTCTGGGATTTAAAAATATAATTGTTAAGCCTTTAATGAGCTAAAAATTGAATTGTGGTGAACTAAAAACTAATTATGTAGGCCCATCTAATAAATCCAAATTGGCCCAAAAAGTTGTTTTGGACCTTAGCCCATATTCTAGAAGCGTAAAACTAGTGTAATCTCGGAATTAAAGAGATAATTACTCTTTAGGAGATAAGTAGATGGATAATAACTCAGATAGTATTAAAAGAGTTTGAACTAACTTCAAATTCGGTGCTCATGAAGGGAAACAGTCTATCGCGAGACCGCAAAGGGACAGGAAGCGGTCTAGACCAAGACCACTAAGCTCTGTCAGTTCCGTGAGTATGAGAAAATGTGAAAATATTAGAATTTTGGCATCCAAATCACCTAGGTTCGATTCTATCTACTAATTAGATAAGTCTGGAAGGCTAGTAGATCGAATTGAAAGCCTAATTGGGACTCTAGAATCGTTACAATCATCAAAACCCTAGCTAAACCTATAAATAGGTCCCAGATTTGACGTGTACGACTCTTACTTTTGGCTTGCATGAAACTAAGGTAAAAAAGAAGAGTTAGAGGTAAGTTTCTTCTAGGAATTTGTTCATTTTAGTTAGAACTAACTTTTCTCAAAATTTCGTTCTAGGAGATCAAGCCTACGTTGAGATAGAAGCCTGCAAAGACGCTGGTTCGGTGTAAATAACTCAGGAAATAGTGCAACCGACCCAAGAAGATCAGGAAAATAGAAGCCTTAAAAGAGGTAATTAGATAGTGGTTCTTTAGAACAATTTGTTTATTATTGTACCCTCTTCTTACCCTCAAAATTTCACGTCCTTAGGTCAAGGGAATCAGGAGATACAGGAGGGTGAAGTTGCTGGTTCTGTTTAAGACGAGCATAGAACTAGGTTTGACTTTCAGCCTTAAATTTGAAATTCAAAGCCCAAGACAGAGGTAGATTATCTCATGAATGACTTAAAATCGAAGTCAGGTATAAAAGCCTTCTGGTTACATTCACTTTCATGCATTGTACCTTGAGGATTTCATGTTTTCATTAGGACTATGCATCTAGTATACCCCTCATGCATTAACTAGCCTTAATGAAGTAAAAGGGAGAAATTTTCTTGTTGATCATATGAACCTATGCATATTGGTGGCTTATATTCGTTCTATCAAGATTATGGAAGTTTATATATGTTGATTTCCAGGCATGATATGCCTTAGTTTAGCATTTTATTTTATTATCATTTGAACTCAGATTGTACAGGAGGAAACAGCCTGTGGACCGCTTGAAACTCTAGCGGTCGCGCGATAGACCACTAGCCATAGTGAAACGGTCCTATACTAGACCATTTTGTTTCCTGATTTTCTGTAATATTGTAAATCTGACACATATTGCAGAATAACTTTAATTAATATATGGTAAGCCTTGTTAACTAAGTTTTATTTCTAGTTTGAGCACTGGTTTCATATACTTAGTTAATTCTATTATTCATCATAGTAGATTTCATGTCTTTATGCACTTAGACTT